>OX638368.1:111871308-112471308 GCA_951812925.1 Calliopum simillimum
CAATAGTTTTACCGTTATTCAACACCAAAAGTAAGAATTACTATGTGACGGATCAAAACGCAACATTTCCAAATTTGTAATCTAAATAACTTAAAAATTAATTGCCAGATAAATTAATTTATTTATGATTTATACTGTCCCTAGAACCCGTCTATACCACAACAACTGTTTTTAAAAAAATATGTATCCAACCGACTTTAATTGTGCGTTTATCCAAAAAATTGTTAAGAAGGATTTATTGCGTTTAGTTATGGACCTCCTCAGTTATACATATGTGAGTCAAATACTAACTTTCCACCGATTTTCATAAAAATCGGAGATTTCAAGTCGAATCTTGGTCAGTTTCGTAAAGAAAGACACTCATGCTATATTGAGAATCACATTCCAATTTATCAAATCAAAGTTGTTCTTGTTTCAAATTAAAAATTTCACAGTGAAAGAGTAAAATTAGTCTTTTTCCATTAGTGAGATGATTCGGTGGACAATGCCATTCCCCTACAGTGGAGAGAAAAATAAAGCAAACATATCAATAACGAATTGCTAATCATATGCTGATAATTAAAATAGATAGGCCACACACTGCAGAAATCAATAACAGAATTCTGTTTTGAAGAAGGTCAGGTCACATGTTAGCTTGAATTTATTTTTCTTTGATTAATATTTGGGACAGCTAAAATCTTCAAGCCACTTATCATTGCTGATTTGTCTTGCAAAAAAAAAAAAAAACAAAACACCATGACATATTTGACGCTTTAAGCGTGAATTTTTTTATGTGTGTTGTGTGCTGCGGTATTACCATCCTGTTACCGATTACTTCATGCATATTTATAAGGAATTGTTGTTCTACCAGATACGTATGGCTTTATTGTTTATCTCGTGTGTATCGGATCGTATTGTGTAATACCAAAGGCGATTCTATAATAAAAGTAAACGAGTTCTTTGCTACCGTTAAACTGTCTGTTGTAATTATTACGTTTTGTTGTGATTTAATAATGAAAAATGTTTGATCTCGTGTAATTACTAACCCACTGCTAAAGGATATTTGTCTATGGCGTCAACTGTAGCGCTTCTAAAGTAGCAAAATTAGTAGTGGAAAAAGAATTAAACGAATCCATACAGCAGTAAAATCAACATGTCAGAATTACCTTGATTTATTTATTTTATTTTTACTTATTTAAAATTTAATTTACTGTTCTGAATGCATCCGCAAATTACTTAATCCATAAAAAAGTATAGTGCAAGGTGGAACAAAAAATAACGTGAAATGTGGAAATTACATGAAATTTGTCAGAAATTAAAAAAAATTGAGCTTTGCTTTCATGAAAAGATCGTTCGACCTAAAAGTGCGTGCTCAGTTGAAATTCTTATAGAAAGTTTTGCCTTGGAGTTTTTTGAGCACTGTGGAGAAAATTTTTAAAAAATCTCATTTTGAAAATTGTACAAAAATTTCCATATAAATCGAAAAAATCGTGAAAATTAAATACAACAAATAAACACCGAAGTAGTCATTTTAGATGCACGTATGTGGTTCCGTTTGACCCCATTTCCCAAAAAATGGGTTGTAATGGGTTAAAATGTTGCACAAAATATTCCACGAAAAATTTCATGAGGGGTCAGTCACCAAAGACAAGAAATGCTTGAAACTAAGAATAATCCGTAAAAAAATTGAATTATCATTATGAAATGCGTGCGGTCTCTATTGATATTGACGATTTTTTGGCTTTTTAGTGTTCGGCAAATATTTCTGTGGTACATATGATGCAATTTTCTCTTCTCTTCTCTTCTCTTCTCTTCTCTTCTCTTCTCTTCTCTTCTCTTCTCTTCTCTTCTCTTCTCTTCTCTTCTCTTCTCTTCTCTTCTCTTCTCTTCTCTTCTCTTCTCTTCTCTTCTCTTCTCTTCTCTTCTCTTCTCTTCTCTTCTCTTTTAATTAAAATCCTTCAACGATTAATTTTAATTTAAAAAGTAAAATCTTCACTTTTCACTTCTTTCGATTATTGAAGTTAATTAACTTTAATGCTTACGAAAAAGCGTGTAATATTTTTGCAGAAATATGACACAAAACTTCAAATATCGCCAACATGCGTACAAAGCACTGCAAGCTGAAGTAGTTTTTTAGGTCAATATCTAAACCTTAACAAATTATGTGACCATAAGCAGAAGTGAAATATGTATATAAAATATATCTCAAATACCTGCTGCTTAAGTGAAAACGTATGTGGTTAGATTTACTTACACTTTAAAAATTGATTTTAATTAATATAATGATCGAGTACGTATTTTATTTTTTATACCATATACCCAGGGTATATTCACTTTGTCCTTCCGTTTGTAATGCAAAGATAGAAAAGTATATATATTCTTGATCAGCGTAATCTCCTGAGTCGATATAGTCATGTCCGTCTGGCTGGTTGGGTGTGCGTGGAAATACTCTTTTTTGGGAAAACTGAGCACGACAATGCAACCAAAATACACATAAATACTACAAAGCTTCAAAACGCTATACTGAAAGCATTTTTTGAGATAATCGAACTAAATTTACTCAGACACTATGAACTATAAATGCAAGCTCTGAGCAAAAACTGGGTAAAATCAGACCAGTGGGCGTGGCACCTCCCATACAAGCAAAAGTTTCAAAATGCTATACTGAAAAAGTGTTTTGAGATAATCGAACTAAATTTTACTCAGACTTTAAGAACTATAAATGCACGCTCTGAGTTAAAAGTAGACGAACTCGGACAAGAGAGTGTGGCACCTCCCATATAAGCAAAACTTCAGAACGTTATGCTGAAAACGTGTTTCGAGATAATCCAACCAAATTTTACTCAGACACTAAGAACTATAAATGAAAGCTCTGAGCAAAAACTGGGTGAAATCGGCCAAGAGGGCGGGGCAGCTCCCATATAAGCAAAGTTTTCAAAATACTGCAGTGTAGGGTATTCAATGTTTGGCCAGGCCAAAAGTTACACCCTTACTAGCTAATTTTTCATTTTGGTGGATTACCAATGTTATGATTTTTTAAATTTTCATTGTTTGGGAAAACACTTTATTTTGTAATGCATTTACCTTAGAAACTATTGGATATAGGGAAAAAGTATTTATATGGTAAAATGTAGATAACTAATTGAATTTTTGAAATATGTATGCGCAAAATTTTTTTTACCTAAAATTAATTATAGGAAACTTGTAAAGTTTTTGAAATATAACGATTTTTCGAAGATAAAGTCGTCTAATTTCTTCTAGGAGACAGCGTAATGTGGTTCGATTTATTTGATTCAACATTACGATAGGATTTGTAGAACAAGAAGAAATGATAAATGTTCAATCAAATAAATCGAACCGAAAAACCGTTATATCTCTAGAGGTAATACAAGTTCCACTCTAAATTTAACAGATATTTAAATAAAATTGAATAGAAAATATATATATAAAAAAGAAGCAAAATAAAAAGACCACAACATTAAGAAAAATCGAATTGTTTATTTTGTTAAAAGTTTGCTATCATTAATTTTATTAAAAAAATTTTTTTTTGTAGAAATATTTAGAAGATTCAGTTAGTTATCTACATTTTACAATCTAATCAATTTAGTTTCTAAGATAAATGAATTACAAAATAAAGTATTTTACCAAACCAGCAAAATTAAAAAAATCATAACATTGTTAATTTTCACTAAAACGAATAATTAAAAAGTACTTACACGGTCATCCTTAACAGAGAATCATTAAAAAAATATAAAATTAAAATCAATTTTTTAAGTGTAAATCTGACGAATAACGCCACATAAAATTATGATTTTGATTTATATGCTTTCACCACGAATGTCCATCATATATCGTTACAAAACATCATAAAAGTGAAGAACACCTTCACTCTATACGCTTTTAATTTTATAGATTTTTTTTATGGACATAGGTACGTTAAATCATTTTAATGTTCAATTTGCATTAAAATCGCATAAATTTTGATATTAAAATTTTTCGCTTCCATTCAATACACATTTCAGCATCTGTAGCAGTTGTAACAATAAAAATTAGCTGCCGCTGCGCAATGAAGCTTATTAAAAAGCGATGATGATATGTTGATGATGGCCATGAAGGTGATAAATCAAAAAAATGGCAAACTCAATAAGAGGCTGGCAAACTTTTAACATTGTATTATGTTTGCATGGAATGCTTATTTTTTTATAGAACTTCACCGATATCCATCAATGTAATAAAAAAAAGTTCTTTAAAGTGCTTTTTTGTTGTTGATATTCTTTCTTGAATAAAGAACTTTTTATCGCTAAATGTTGGCACAAGACAAAAGATAGTATGAATATTCTTGAGTTTTTAGAAATGTGGTAGGTCTTTGGATTTAAGGACTGTTTTGAAAAAAATTTTTAACACCAATTCTGTTTTAAGTGTGTTCGAATTGTTTGAAAAAATTAAGCAGCTTTACTCATATAGCGATTATTTTTTATGATTTTCATTGTTTTTATTGTTATTATTTTTGAAATGGACAAACGTTCTTTTGTAATTAAATTGAATTTACTACTTAATTGAGACTACATAGTTTTTTATTAATAAAAGAAAAAGTGCAATGAACTCAGAACTTAAATTTTTCAAATTGTATGAGATGAAATGAGTGGTTATCATCCTCACTGGCCACTTTTATTTCTGGTGCTTCCTATAATGACTTCTACAGAAGCTGTCGTTGAAAGGTGGCAGAGGAAAGAGTGGATCACCACCTCTATAATTGTCCTGCAGCTTTATTTTGGGTTTTCGCTGTTACTTTTCGAAAATCTGGTTGATTTAGTCAATACAAAAACTCATTACGTTCTCCGATTTGTTAATACAGGGTGGCTGATGAAAGCTGCTACCAAAAAAAAAAAATTTTATAATTTTTTTTTGAACAATTAATCTATTCCATTTTTTTTTTATTTTACAGATTAATCTTTAAACTTAACGAAAATGGTGGATTGGGACACTGACACAAGGATTTGGATTGTCCGCCGTTATTACGCATTGGAATCCGTAGTTTCAGTACAAAGAGAATATAGGCGCACGTTTGGGGGCACTCCTTCGAGCAGATGGACTATAATGAGGCTCGTAAACAATTTTGCCGAGCACGGGACAGTTGAAAGAAGGCCTTATTATCGAAACGCTTCAGTTTGGTGGCAGTAAACTATCTCTGCTGTACCTGCTGCCCAAATGAGTATCAGCAGACAGTCACTGCAGACAATTATGCACAAAGATTTGAACTTGTTTCCATACAAAATTCAAATGACAAATAAACTGAATGCAGCAGACTTGCCGATTCGCTTGGAATTTTGCCAGAAGATCCTTTAAATGGTGGAGGAGGATGAAAACGTCTTAAACTGTATTTTTATGTCTGACGAGGCTCATTCTGACCTAAATGGCAATGTTTACAAACAAATTTGTCGAATATGGAGTGATTATACTCCCCAAAACCTCCATGAGACGGAATTACATCCACTACGCTTCACAGTGTGATGTGAAAATGCATTGTCGGGCCTTACTTCTTTGAAGAGAACGGTGCTACTGTTACGGTCACTGCAGACCGTTACTTAAAAATGTTAAAAGAATTTGTTTACACACAACTAGGCCGAAAGAGAATCTCTCTCAACTCTGTGTGGTTTCAACAAGATAGTGCAACTCCTCACATTGCCCGGCCTGTTATGACAGAATTACAGCGAAATTTTTCAAATAAGCTGATTTCCAGAAAGTCCCCATTACGTTGGCCCCCCAGGTCTCCAGACCTTACTGCACCTGATTTTTTCTTATGGGGTTATTGCAAACAGGAAGTTTATAAAACAAAACCAGCAAAATTTGAACGACTTAAAGCAATCCAACAACTTTTTACTAAGATTCCACACATGCGTCACCGAGCGTGGAGGCCATTTAAACACTATAATTTTTAAAACTACTTAATTAAACTAAATAATAATGTATTATCTTTCAAATAAAACAAGAAAACATTAACTAAATGAATTTAAAAAAAAGTTATTTAACTTTCTTTACGTAGCAATATTCAGCAGCCACCCTGTAGAAAGCGGGCTTTGGAGAAGCGGATATGTTCGTTCCAAAATTTTGTTTTAGAGTTGCACAACTGAACAACTTTAGCCTAAGTGTGTTCGTAAACTTTTATTTACTCGACAGTCTGTCTAACATAGTCTACTTTGGTTCATCTTTTCTTACCTTATGAGCATTCTTTGAAGAAAGTTATTTTTGAAGGTAAGATTTAGCTTTCTAAAATTATGCTTTTTTACCGATTATAACAATTATTTGTTAAAACAAGAAGTTATTAAGTTTTATGACATTTTGAGAAAGACAGTGAATGACTTTAATCTTTAAATTCGATTTTAATTCAAATATGAAAAATTCATTTCATTCATTTCTTTCCTTAAATTTTACACAAAATTGTTATTTGTTCAGCAAAAGACCATTGTAATTTTTAAGAGTCTTTCTTTTGCCAAATTCAAAAGAACAAAACTTAGCAACGATATCATAAATAATGTCGCAATTGCATAATTGCTTACTTTTCCCACTTGTTTTGCTTGGACATTTGTTTGCTAGAATCCATTCGATAATGCAAAGCTGCCAATTATAAATTACAACATGTTAGATACAGTTACATAACTAGCAAACCTACACTTAAATATTAATGCCTGCACATACGTACACTCTTATACAATAGTTACTAAATACTTCACTTGTCTACCATAAATGTTGTAGCACTAGCAGTGCCACCATGTTGCCAAACAATTTACCATCAAATGTGCAACAGCAACACAGCATCACCATCAGCAGCAGCAGCAGCAGCATTCGACATAATTGCCCATCAATCTTTGCTGTCGTTCACAATCAACAGCAGAAGCAGCAGCGCTTTATTATTGGGTCTAAAATTTCACTGATCGCGCTAGAATGCGCCAAACGCCAACAGTTTCAGATCGATGCCATTTTGCGCATGTATTGACAGTTAAAAAATATTTAACCCTCATCTCCCCAACATATTTTTAGCAACACAAGTCCACATCATGGGTAAATTTTACCCATATCTTAAAAACATTCTGTATTGGTCAATATCCCAAATTTTTAACGAAACTTTGTTATTTCTACCTTAACAATCTAATACCAAGGCGAATTGAAAGGAAAATAAGCCATATCTGGTGTTTTTACAAATATTTTAAGAAAACTTTGAAAATAAATAATTTTTACATAAATTCATTGGCAATTTTTTGAAACACAAAAAAAAAAAAAATATAATTTTTTTTTTTGTAAGGAATTACATTTTTTATATAAATAAATTAAAGTATTTTTATATTATTATCAATTCAATTAAATAACATTTCAAAATTTTTTATACAAGATCATAAAAAAGTACCAAAAAATAAAACAAATAAGGATGTGTATGTACTGCAAATCATATCCCTATGCTCAGAGCAAAAAGGTTTTTTACACCAAATTCAAACGTTTTTAGGTTTTCGGTCTTTTTTTGCCGGACATTAGAAACATCTGACAGGTTTTTCCAGTACAACATTGGTTGTTTTTAGAGTGCACTAAAAGTACGAAAAATTTTCATTATAAGCTCCTTCAAACTTTTTCGAAGTTGTGTGATTTGGTATCTGCTTTTTAGCTTTGGTTGAAATAATGAGAATTCAATTCTTTTCAAAATTTTTATTATTTTGTAGTCATTTTTTACTCTTTTTCGTGCCATTTTATACTATTTTAAATCAAAACGAAAAAAAAAAAAAACTTACATAAGTCCACAACATGGGTAAAATTTACCCGGAAAAAAAATTAAAACGCTATACCTCCAAGAACCGACGACGACCGCTTGCGACAAAGCCCACAACAAAAGAAGAATACAGTGAGGTAATTTGCATGCGCTTACTTCGTTTTTTTGATCGTTTTTTAGCCAATTATTACGAAAACAAACTTCGCATGGGTAAATTTTACCCATGATGTGGATTTGAGTGTTAATATGCAATAATGCTTCCAATGATGCCGCGCTCATTCACTTGCTGACAACAGCTAAACGCTTCCTCCTACCAAAAAAGATCGGCGTGCTAAAAGCAGATCTTTACTGATGATCAAAAGTGATGATCATGCACCAGCAGCAGTGGAGAACTTTGCAAACCTTTGCGAAAAAAAAGAAACAAAACGATGATGATGACAAGTCAGCTCATAGATCTTTCTTTATGGAAGTTATTAGTCTCGTCGCATTTCCACTAAAACCAACGATCAAACGAGCATTGAATCGATCGATCCATCGATCGATCGTTGCATGCAATTGCTAGGCAGAGTAACTACCAAATAACTTGGGAAGATTGATCGTAACAGAACGTATCGCTGCTGCAGATCATTGCCAGTGAGTGTCCGTGTATAGAGGAGTTGTATAAAAGAAGCCATTTTTGAACCTGCTGCCCCACACACAAATGTTATAGCTAGAGAATAGATATACTCGTAAATAAATAAAAAGAAGTACTTATAGTAAGGATGCTATCTTTGGTCTGGCCAAAAAATGAATACCCTACTCTGCAGCATTTTGAATACTTTACTTGTATGGGATGTGCCATGCCCTTTTGTTCGCATTTATATAATTTGTGCTCAAAGCTTGCAATGCCTTTTTTTCAGCATAGCATTTTTTTGGATGAGAGATGCCACGACCTTTTCACCGAATTAGGATACCAACTTTGTCTTCTTACAAAAAAAAAAAAAAAAAAAAAATATTTCAGAAGTTTTTAGAAACAGGTCATAGAGCGATTTTGGTTTTAAAGAAATACTAAAAATAGTACTTTTTGTTCAAAATGAGAAGACTTTCTTTTTACAAACAGCCTAACTATCTTTGTGAAGCAGTTTCGGTCATTTTCATAAATTGAAAAGTTGAAAAAATTATAATTTCTTACACACTAGAAATAAAAGTTTACTTTTTTTAGTTTTGATTTCCTTTAGTATTGATTTAAAACTGTTTTGGTATTAAATTCCGAATTTTTTCCAAAAAGGTTTGAAATTTATTCCAAAAAAGTATTAAATTTATTCAAAAATAGTTTAAAATTAATACTTTTTTTGAAATTGTTCTACGTAGTTCCTAACAAAAGTTCGCTTGATTGGCGTATTATTTGTTATAGCCTTACGATATATCATTTTAAATTTCAGAAAGATCGGTCAAAATGGAGAGAAGAAAACGTAAAATGTCAACAGATATTTCAGTGCAACGCAGCAAAAGATTCGGTTTGCTATTCTTTTTGAATTTCGACGTAAGCTCAAGCCTATGGAAATACTTAATGAATACCAAATAGCATTTGAAGTTAATGCGCCATCTCTCGTGACTATTTCAAAGTGGTCCCGATGATTCCAGATAGGTCATTTTTCTGTGGAGGACGAACCTCGAGAAGGCCGCCCAAAATCGTTTCTACTTTTTTTTAATTTCTCGACGATTTTAAGGTTTCAGTTGCCCTGTTAAACTTTTTGAAGACGTCAAATTTTTCTGATTCTCCCTTGGTTTCTAGCCGCCATCTTGAGTCACTATTTCGGAAATTTCCAAAAAGCCACACTGGCCCATAAAAAAGGATAACTAACGAAGATTTTAAGCCCAAGATCATTTGAATTCATCAACATCAAATTTGGGCATGCCTTCATCCCTGTTTTACAAACAGAAGAACAAAGTGAATATCGAGATTTCGGACAATATACGGGAGAGCACAGAAGTAGAAGATATGTTACGGGGCACATTTCCAAATATTCTCAAGTAAAATTCAAAAAAATTGTATGTGGCACATAGTGACAGAATGGGTTAAAAAGTCTAAATTGCTCATTACGGCCACATAACAAGTGCCAAAATTTTGAAAATATTGAAGCAAGTTCCTTGTGAAAAATAAATCGACTTTTGTTTATGATGTTTTTTTAACTTAAGCTCCCCATGCCGAGTAAAAAACGATTTACGCAAAATTTTGGGTAAAAAAGCGTTTTTTGGCGATATGCGAAATTTGGCGTTATTCGCTTTTGCTCGGCAAGGATGTCGATTTATGTTTCATCAAGGAATTTACTTGAATTTTTTCAGAATTTTAGGACCTGTTATGTGGCCGTAATGAGCGATTTAGACTTTTTAATCCATTTTGTCGCAATGTCAAAAGTACGATTTTTCAAAATTTTACTGAAGAATATTCGGAAAGGTGCCCCGTAACATATCGGAAATCTCGATTTTTCCCGAAATTTTCAGCTAAAACGACATCCTGACACCCCCTCATTTCGTAATTTTTTTGGACACCTATTGAGAATTTCATTTCTCACGTCTAGGAATATATTCCATTACATTTGGTTATAGAAAATGAAAAAAAAAGTTTCCTTAAAACCTGGGTCATATAAGGGTAGATTATTTTCGGATATGCCCATGTATTCCTTGGTGTAGGGTACAGAGAAAAAAAAGGGTAACGATCATGTAACATAATTTATAGTAAATGCTGAGTTTTAGTTTAAAGTAGTACTCTTAACTGCTTGGCTGCCAATGAGCCAGAGCAGCCACTTCTACTGCTGTAGTTTTTTGGGCATGGCAGGCATGACTTTAAAAATTGTGGTAAAATTAAAAAGAAAAGTGTAGATCATGCGGCGATCGCTACGCAACAACACGTAACACATTTTTGCGCAAACTTATAGCATTCACAATTTGTTTGCGCGTGCAATATTAAATTTGATGCGATCGACCACAGCAGCGGCACCATCACTATAATTATGCATTAATTCGTAACTAAAATGAATGAATCCTTTGGATCCAGGTCCTTGTTGGTGGTCCGGTCCAGCAATGCTTTAATTGAATTATAGCGAAAGATCATGGTCATGTTCTGCTACAACAAAATGCTTAACGTTTAATTGCTGAAGGTCATTTGTGTAACAGCAATGTTGTCAATGCGCGTAAAACGGAGTGACTTAAATGAATTACCGCGCTGCTATTGTTGTTGTACTTACAGCTTGTTTAACGGCCTGGCTTTTGTGCCAAAGTTGGTAGCAGGAATGTTGCCTTAAATACGAGCGATCGCGTGCGCGCGCCTGTCTCTTAAATTTAAGTTGAAAATTGCTGGCGCTGGCAATTTGTCGTCGTTGTCACTAAATTGTTGCAATAAATTTCATTTATTTGTATGCAGCAACAACATTTGGCTGTGTAGTTGGCTACGTGCGTTGTTTACTGAAATCAAGAAAAAAAAATCAATTTTTTGTGGGAATCGCAAAGTGAAGTTGTTGATGATAGTCCTGTGAAATTATATGGATTCGATCGTTTGCTCTTATGACTTTTGTAGTCCATAACAATTTATTTGTTAAAGTCGCTTAATGTTTATAGCTCAGTGAGTGAAAAAATTATGATTCCTTATTTTAGTATCAATATCATTTAATTACATTGATTGATATATCCATTTAAATGATGCTCTTTATGAATTGCAGATTCATTTTAAGTAATAAATGTTTTCATGCCCAGGGTTCATTCACTTAGTCCTTTCGTTTGCTACGCGTATAAATAGGCGTAGCTGTCAAAGAGTAGTACGCAGGGTGGGTAGATATCAGAAGAACACCGAAAAATTTAAGTTTCCTTGGACTGACATTTTCGAAATTCGCAATTTCAAAATTAATAATAACGGATCCAATAAAGGATCTGATCACGAAAAAAAACTTTATCGTTTCCGTGAAAAATACTGAGTGGAGGCACTTTGGGCGTCTTCGAAATACCACTATTGATTCACTTTAAAATCAAATAACTCTGTTGATCTTGCGAATTTCAAAAATGGCGAAGGAAAAAGATGTCTAGAAAAGTCCCAGGCTTTACGATTTTCGGTGATTTACTGATTTCTATCAACCCTGTATACATCAAGTGAGCTAACTTCACATTTGTTTGAAGTAAAATTTCAAGGCCGATTTCATGAAATCCCGTTGTCTCGCAAGTTATACAAGCTATTTTGATAAAATTTGGTAGGTAGGTACCGAAATTGAATACCATATACTGATAGAAAAGTGGGTATTAAAAGATAAGTGTCACGCCCACTTTTAAAATATGAAATTCACTTCACCAAAATTTTTTTGGAAATCTCCTAAAGGGTTAAAAAAAGTGGATAGTTTTTTCGAGAGCAATGTTGGGGAAGAAAAGTAGTGGTGTATTGTACGGGGAAGATAGTATTTTTGAGGGAAATACTGGGGAGGAAATAACGGTAGTCGGTGGAAATTTTTTCCCTCTTTCGCCAAATAGGAATTTTATATGGGGGAGAAAAAATTATGGTGAAAATATTTTCCCTCTTCTGGCCACTAGGAATTTTTTATCTAAATTTTATATGGGATTCCCCTAAAAGGGTTAAAAAGAGTGATGGTATTTTCGAGGGATGTATTGAGGAGGGAAAAACCATAGTTGTCGGTGAAAACTTTTTCCCCTTTCGCCAACTAAATGTATGGGATCCCCCTTAAGGGGTAGAAAAAGGGGATAGTATTTTTGAGAGAAACTATAGGGAGGGAAAATTAATAGTAGTCTGTAAACATTTTTTCCCTCTTCCGACTATTATGAAATTTTATTCCCTACATTTAGGGTATATTCACTTTGTCTTTTCGTTTGTAACGCAAAGAAGGAGGAGTGGCAGATATAAAAAAGTGTATATATTTATGATCAACATCACCTCCTGAGTCGATATAGCCATGTCCGTCTGTCCGGCTGGCTTGCTGGGTGTCCGTGAAAAAACTGAGCAAGATAATTCAATGAAATTTGGTACACTGCCTCTGCCGTCAAAGTTACCGCGTAGGATCAAAAACGAGCGAAATCGGTCAACAGACACGCCTACCGCCCCTACAAAAAATGTATTCAAATTGCAACTTTCGGAGTATTTTTCACGACTATGCAACCGAAATACACACAAATACTACAAATTGTAAGCGCAAACTCTGAGAAAAAACTGAGCGATCTCGGACAAGAGGGCATGGCACATTCTATATAAGCAAAAGCTTCAAAACGGTATACTGAAAGCGTTTTTTGAGAAAATCAAACAAAATTTTACTCAGACACTAAAGGCGCCAGTACATACAGGGCAGCGCGTGCAGCGCGCGCATCATACGCATCACAACGCACGCGAGTGATGCTTGTGCCGTTACATAGAACGCATTTTCAAATACACTCAGAATGGCCTTTATTATATAGGCAGACTTGCTCCTGCACTTCGCTTATACGTTTTTCCTTCATATTGATTTTTTTTTATTTTTAATTTATTTTTTCAACTGCGAAAATTACTTATAAATAAATAAACAAAAGAAACGAAATGTCAAACGCAAATGATGCGTTCGAAAAGTTGAAAGTTGGTCAACTCTACGCATAGAACGCAGCGCGTGCGTTGTTCGCTTTTCTGTATGTATCACTCTCCATAAGGAGCTATGTTTTTAAATCAACTGTCAAAGCATATAATGCGCGCGCTGCACGCGCTGCCCTGTATGTACTGGCGCCTTAAGAACTATAAATGCAAGCTCTGAGCAAAAACTTGGTGAACTCAGACAAGAGGGCGTGGCACCTCCCATATAAGCAAAATTTGCAAAATACTGCAGTGTAGGATATTTAATATTTGGCCAGGTCAAATGTTGCACCCTCACTTGTTTATCTTAATTTTATAATGGAGTCCCCTTAAGGGGGGTGAAAAAGGGGGATAACCAGGCATGTTCTGCAATCCGATTCACTTCGGAATCGGAATGAAAGCAGTCTTCAAGAGCTCCGCATTTCGGTAATTAACACCAAATCGGATTTATGTTTCGGTAAGTTGAATAGGACCAATTAGCAAATTTTATTTGTTGAAAGACAAGTTCGATTCCATCTTATTTTTCGCAATGCAGAGCTCTTGAAGATTGCTTTCATTCCGATTTCAAAGTAAATCGGATTTCAGAACGTGTCTGAGTACTTTTGAGAGAAATGCTGGGAGGAAAATAATAACAGTAGTCTGTAAACACTTTTTCCCTCTAAAGCCAACTCGGAATGCTTTATCTAAATTTTGTATGGAAGCCCACATAAGGGGTTGATAAAGGAGGATAGTATTTTCAAGAAAAATGTTGGGGAGAGAAAAGTAACGATGGCCTGTGAGGGGTTTTTAACCTCTGGGCTACTAGGAATTACAATTTCAATGACGACAGTAACCTATAAATCCACCAGAGATTTATGAGGTGACTTACGACTGTTGCGAGACTTAGCACTCAATCGGGCTGTAAGTCACGGGATTCAACTTACAAAATTAAATCTACTTCTGACGACATTAATTTTAAATTTTTTTATTAATCTCAACACCGATTTTGGTTAAGTGACTAAGTGGCAAGTGACCCCTTAGCTTTGACAAAATGGGTAGAATTCATCGACGAGATCTACAGATCTTATCACAGCTAAATCTCAGGTGGAAACTTATAACATTTAGAAAATATTGGACAGTAATGAACTTGCCATTTAAAAGTCATATATGACATTTTTAAAATTAGTAGGACGTTAGATAACAGCTTTTTGTTGGAGTCGCCTATATAGCCTGGAAAAATTCATCGAACAAATCCAAAATGTGAGTTCCGTGAAGGTGTACGGTTTGTAGGAGTATGTTCAATATATAAACGCTTCAAAACTATCAAAACATTTAACATGATTTGACGTATCTCCAAAATAAACGGTAGAAGTAAATATTTAATTACAAAAAATGGTAAAAGGTTTTTGTAAGAAAAAAGCAAAAAAAAAATTTACGCTTTGCACTGTCATACCACAACATCAACGATCACAATAACAACAATCAAACAGCTTAAAAGCCTTAGAGAATCAAATTAGCCAGCTGTTAACAGGGTGGTCCCCTGCGCCTCTTTTCATCATAAGACAACAATGGCAGAGGCTTTTTGTTTGAATTAAAAGCATTTGTCTGCGGTTTCTCACTGTATATGTTTGTGTATGCATGTGTGTGTGTTTACAAAATTTTGTTTCGTTAATTGTGACGTCAATTAATCAAACGTTTAATTGCAAAAGTCATTTTTTTCGCTTAATAAAGTTGATGATTTGACAGCGATGACAGCGCAACAAGTTTCGCATTAAAGTTGTTTGGCCTTTGCCACATGCTGTGTATTTGGTTTTTCTGTTATTTTTTCCTCTGATTTTTCTCATAAATTTATTTTTATTTTGCTTCTTTAAATTTTAGGCCGATAATATGCTTACAAAAAATGCGGATAGCATGAAGTGTAAGTATAAATTTAATACTCTTTAAATCAATTTTTCTAAACGCTTTCGATTTTGTGAACTAAGATGTTTGTGTTTGTTGGCTGAAATCAAAAAATTTCAATTATATATTACATAAATTAATAATTTTATAAAAAAAATCGTTTTTTTTTTAAACTTAACAACAAGGAATGCCGCTCCAAACATAATTTATCCTTTTAAACTTTTTTATCTTCTTAAAGACATCATAAGAGTATTAATTGTGTATTTAATCTGAATAACTTCTTCAAAGCTCAATATGATTTCGATCTTTTATCTAATACTAGCCTTCTTTGCCCGCTTCGCTAGGCATGTTTGTTTTGTTTTTTGATTCCCAATAGCTTCGAAGATATAGATAAAAACGTTAATTTAAGTCACTGTCCATGTCACTTATAAAAATTAAGGTATCATGGGAAAGTTAATTTCTCTTCAAACCATCTTAAAAATTCCCAATAGCAAAGCTGGGTTGTCTCAGGAAACCGTTATTTAAGGCTTGTTGATAGTTCGTCATAGATATTTTCCCTCTAGTACATCTAGATAATTTTCATTTTGACTATGAAGCCTTCGGGTGACCTTCGGGTGCCACAGGAAACTATCAGTTAAAGTTTGTTGATAGTTCGCCATACATTTTTTCCCTCTTGTACACCTGGATATTCTTCGTTTTTACTATAAAGCCTTCGAGTGACTTTGGGTGACCCAGAAAACTATCAGTTAAACTGTGCTGAAACTTTGTCATAGATATTTTCTATCTAGTGTACACAGATATTCTTCGTTTTGACTATGAAGCCTTCGGGTGGTCTCTGGAAAGCTATATAGCATAAAAAGATTCCCAAGTCTGAGGTACACTCATTCCCAAATTTTCAGCTCAATTGGCCAAGTAGTTTCTGAGTGACAATGCTTCACACATACAGGCACACAGTCATTTTTATATATAGATATGTGATGAACAAAATTAGTCTTGGTCTTTGAAATATTTTAAGCCCAAGGCAAGGATGCCTCTTTCGTTTTGCCGAGTGCAGACGTGTTTTCGGGTGTAGTCGTTTGCGTCAGAGCCTTTTCATGTGCCTTTTTTAAGGTTATGAAATGTAATTTTGTTTAAACTCATAATTGTGGAATACCCTGGAAATATGAGATAATTCTCAGCCATTTAAAACCCAAAAAAAAAAAAAGACAAAAATGCTGATAATTTCAGAACTCAGACCAAGAGTGCTATGATATTGGTATTGGTCTCGAAAAATTACCGAGGCTCAAGGTTAAAGACTAAAGACTCAAACATCAATGCTCAAAATTTAAGACGCAACACTCTAGAATCAAAACAAATGACTCACTACTTAAGACTCAACATTCAACACTCAAGACTCAAGCCTTAAGATTCAACCCTTAATACTCAAGACTCAAACCTCAAGACTCAAAAGACTCAAGAACCAAGTCTCGAAACTCAAGACTCATGACTCCAGGCTCATGAATCAAGCCTTAAGATTCAACTCTCAATACTCAAGATTCAAGATTTAAGGCTCAAACCTGAAGATAAACATTCGAGACTCAAGACTCAAAGCACAAGAATCAAGACTCAAAACTTGAGACTCAAGACCAAAACTACTATGATCTTGGTCTTGGTGTGCTCATCACATATCTGCCAAATTTTTTTACTGTTTGTCAAGCAGCATACTTAAGCTAACCCGTCATGCCTAGAATTAAAAAAATAATTTCAAAATCCGTTTATTTATTTTTTTCTGGTAATCTTCCGTTGTCAAAATTTATTTCACACAAAATTTTAAGTGTTAACGTTTTTGAGTAATCTTAGTCTTTGTTTAGAGCCATGTAAGGGCATGAAGGCGTGATCGGTTAATGTTCACGCATACCTCCTATATAGGTTTTCTAAATCATTGTATGGGAGGTAGGCGTTAGGATTAACCGATCACGCCCATTTTTGATTTCAGACAGTCTTGTAATATTGCAGCAATCATAATTTTAATAAGACATCTTTAAATATAGTACAATTTTCTTTACTCACACATTTTATACTGAACTGAAGTATTTGATCCAAAAAATTAAGACTCAAATCTTCACTATAAGCTGACATAATTTTGACACTGTCTAGTCTTTTCAGTGTCGAAACAAAACCTGATACTATAATAACAAATACTCCAGTGTACTGTATCTCTTACAAACAAATACCAGTATTTTGAAAATTTTGCTTATATGGGAGGTGCCACGCTCTCTTGTCCAAATTCACGCAGTTTTTTCTCACAGTTTGCACTTATAGTTCTTAGTAAATGAGTGAAATTTGGTTGGATTATCTCAAAAAATGTTTTCAGTATAGCGTTTTGAAGCTTTTGCTTATATGAGAGGTCCCACGCCCTCTTGTCCGATTTTATCCAGTTTTTGCTTAAAGCTTTAAAAAAAAAAAAAATTTTGTTTGATTATCTCAAAAAACGCTTTCAATACAGCGCTTTGAAGCTTTTGCTTATTTCAGAGGTGCCACGCCCACTTGTCCAAATTTGCCCAGTTTTTGCTTAGAGCTTGCGCTTGCAATTTTTAGTATTTATGTATATTTTGGTTGCATTATCGTGAAAAATACTCCAAAACTTGCATTCTGAAGATATTTTTTGTATGGGCGGTGGGCGTGTGTGTTGACCGATTTCGCTCATTTTCAATCCCTTAAGTTAACTTTGACGACGGAGGCTGTGTACCAAATTTCATTGAATTACCTTGCTTAATTTTCCCAAAAAATGTATTTCCACATACAGCCAGCCAGCCAGACAGATGGACATGGCTATATAGACTCAGGAGATGACGCTGATCAAGAATATATATACTTTTCTATATCTGCCACGCCTCGTTCTCTGCGTTACAAATGGAAGGACAAAGTGAATATACCCTGGGTGTAGGGTATAAAAAAAGGCACTCAAACAGTTCAAAAAACTACATATGTCATTTATCACAAAAGTAGCATTTTGTAGTGTACACTTAAACTACAGTATATGCACTGAATTCAACTGAAGTAAATGAAGCAAGACAGGTCTGTGCAGTATTTGTTTTTTCTTCTTTCATAGCCAAGTATGTACTATCAAGACATTTGCACGCGACACTGAACTGAAGTATTTGATAAATAAAGTGCAGGTACAAAATACAACTTATCTTGAGCTTAAACAAGACGTAATGTTCAAACCTCTAATTGAAGCAGACAGACGGACAAAACAAAGCCCCAATCAGGACGCAACATAAAAATTTGCAAAAAATCAGAAAATTCGGAGTCGATTAATAACCATTCATCAATGAAATTCGACAAAAACCATTTAACGGCCACTTTAACGCCTCTTTCTAAAACTAAACTTTTCTTAAATTTTTTCACTTAATGATCAAAGTAGCATAGAAAGTCTTTGCTTACAATACTATGTAAAGAGTGAAATTTTTGTGGTTTTCCTTATTCTGGAATAAAAACTTTTTTGCAAACATGAGCAATTTGCATGCAGAAGCAATGCAAAAGCTGCATGTGAACTTTTGCGGTTTTCACACAATTTGGCAGCAATGCCCAGTTGTTTTCTTTTTAAACTGAAAGTAAGTACTACAGATGACACAGAAAAAAACCCAAGTAAAGGTCATAAAAATAAAAACAATTGCCTGTCCGTTAATGAAATACAACACGTGCTGTCAATGCTAAATAGTTTTGCCCCGCATCACTTGCAGCCACTTCAAGTGCAGGATTATTTGTGATGCATGCGGCATGTGTCTTTTGTAAATAATAAATGTGGCAGCATTGAAAAGCTGTAAAAATCATGCTCGTCAGTGGTGACCAAAGGTACATAGCTGGGTTAAGAGGCCAACGGCAAACGCGTATGCAGATTACAAATTACACACGAACAGTTAATAGTTCGATATCTTTGTTGTTTTTTGGGTTTTATTTTTTTTTTTTGGCGCTTAACAGCAAAAGTACATCAGCAGAAAAGTTACAAGAAGTGAAATACCGTTAGCAGTTAGCAGCGCGCGTTGCTTTAAATGCCAGTTTCAGTATAATAAATGGCTTAAATTGGGCCACACAAAAACAACAATAACAATAGTAACTGAATGCTAAGATGGAAAAAAATAATTTAATCCAATTTCCATTCCAATTCACTAAAATGAATCATAAATTTTCGCTTGAGCCTCAATACCAAAGTTGGTTGCTTGTGCTTTCCCGCCTTCATTTCAGGGGCGGACAGCATATTGGTACGCAATCGTCTGCCAAATTCTACGCGAACGCAGTTCTTTCTTTCCTTATTTTGGCCAAAATGTTCAAACGATTGGTACTCACACTACTCGTATGTTTGTATGTAAATGTGCCACTGCTAGAAGTTCAGGTATGTATGTAGGTATATTGAATACATTGTCGGCGTTGAGATAAAGTAAGTGGCATCTATTGGCAGTGGCACATTTTCCATTTACGTTTCTAAATTTTGCCACCCATATCGCTGCATTTGTTGCTGCTGCTGCTGCTGCTGTTGCAGCAAACGTAGTCTATCGCAAAGTTGCAGGCACTTTTTGATAATTTTTGTCGGTCGGTTTGGTTTGTTTCTTTTGAACATTGATTTGCAATTGATATTGACAGATTTTCTACTCAAATGCAATTGTAATGGATTTTCACTATGAATTCCACAATCTTTAAGTTTGTATAGATGTGTATAAACAATGAAATTAATCGACAAAATGTATGGTGCTGATGAAAGCATCGGTGTCTTTAGAAACAATATGGAAAAAGTTTTTAAAAGTTCAAACGTTTGGAAAAGTATTAAAAGATATCGAGAAAATCGACTAAAACCGAAAAGATTCTGTAAAACTCGAAAAATTTCGTCAAATTCCAAGGGTTTTGATTATCCCGCCAGCAAGAGACCAGTGGTTTTGATATCACCAGAAAAAGTCAAAGTAAACTATATTTTACCATATGCATAATGTATTCTCCTTTATTTTTTTGTAAGTGTATTTCGCGGCATAAGGTGAGGTCTCTCACACATCATACTGAAAATCGTTTTTCCCCAGAGAAAAATATTTTTCTTCATATCAATGCAAAATTACTTGGGTTCCGATCATCGAACAAGAAGCACTGCATGAGCGAGGAAACGTACCCAGGATCCGTTACTGATCCGTAACGGATAAAAAAGCGGAAATATGAACCGTTTGGCACACTGGGTATTGTCTTGTTAAAAAAAGAAAAATCGCGAACAAACTGAGAGACGACGGGGGCTTATAGGTAAGTAAACACGGAAAAAAATAAGCCACCGTTCTTTAAAAAACATATCGTTTTGACCAAATTTCTTGGGGCTCAAACCCGAAAAGCCGAAAATGAAAAGTTTATAAAATTCTACAACTCGAAAAAATTCATCCAATTTTTGTGATTTTTTTAAATTTATAGGTATGTTGCCCATTGAGGTCCTGTGAAGCTGATTTTTCAAAATTCCCTCAAATTGGGCCGGGGTAGTAAAAATCTTAATAACTTTGGAACCATAAACCCGTTTTGAATGATTTTTTATTTGTATATATGTTGTCCGGTGGGATTTTATAAAATTAATTTCTTCAAAATTTCCTCGGTTTTGTCCATGAAACCTTAATAATAACTCGGAAACCATTGGTCTGATTTCAGTGATTTTTATTTCATTGCGTAGATATGTTACCTAGTAAAGTTTTCAAATTTTCTTCGGCAGCGTCCGGAATAGTAAAAAATTAAAAAAAGTTGTTTTGATTATATTATTTATTATTAAAATTCCTTGTATTCAACAAATCCATAAAATTTATCTTTAAGAAATTCTTTTCAACCTTGAAACGCCTCCCGGACGTTGTCGGAGGAACTTAAAAAAAAATGTATCAATAGGGCTTTACTAGGCATTAAATTTAACCACGCAAAAAAACTAGTAAGGGTGGTATCTTTGGCTTGGCCAAAAACTAAATACCCTACACTGCATTTCAAGTATATTATTAGGAGAGTATAAGAACAAATTGCTTATAAGGGAAGTGCCACGCCCTTGCCTCCGAGCTTACCTTGATTTTGCGTAGAGCATGCATTTACTGTTCTTCGTGTTTGAGTGAAATTTGGTTGGATTATCTCAAAAAACACTTTCATTATATAATTTTGAAACTTTTTCTTATATGGGAAGTGCCACGCCCTCTTGTCCGAGCTTACCTAGATCTTGCGAATAGCTTGCATTTATAGATCCGAGTGTTTGAGTATTATTTGTTTGGGTTATTTCAAAAAACGCTTTCCGTATAACATTTTGAAACTTTTGTTTATATGGGAGGTGCCACGCCCTCTAGTCCGAATTCGCCTTGTTTTTGCTCAGAGCTTATACTTACTTTTCCTAGTATTCACGTGTATTTTGCTTCTGTTATTGCTAATAATGTTCTTATTATTGCATTTTGAATATATTTTTTGTATGGGCGGTAGGTGTGTCCGTTGACCGATTTCGCTCATTTTCAATCCCCCCAAAAAATTGATTTCCACACACACCCAGCCAGCCACCCAGCCAGCCAGACAGACGGACATGGCTATATCGACTCAGGAGGTGACGCTGATCAATAATATATATACTTTTCCATACCTGCCACGCCCCCTTCTCTGCGTTACAAACGGAAGGACGAAGTGAATATACGGGTGTAGGGTATAAAAATCATTTAATTCATTTTGTCGCTTGCCGAGATATTATGAATTTTAAATATCCCGGACGAAGCCGAGGAAACTTTAAAAAAAATAAATGCTACAAAACCTAACCTGATATAATGGGTTAGTTAGGTCGTGTAAATTAACGTGAAATCAAGCAAGGAGCTACTTTTTAGCACATCTTAACCCATTATATCCCGTTTTCAAGGGTCTTTTTGAGCCCTTTTTCGAGAAACATGGTTATAATGGGTTAAAATATACTAGAAAACTATTCAAAAAATTTTACTAGGGGGCATCGAATACAAATTCCGTTTGAACGGTGGCAACTTTACATGGCGGCGCACGAGCACCAACGACTCACGATAAACACAACACTAAACAACTTCAAAACTGTAAAAGGTACCACGTTTTTGAGAGTCGCGAAATAATTATAATGAAAGTTGCTTTTAAATAAAAATATTTAAAAAAAAAATGTAAATAGTTCTCCAAGCCTCAAATTGGCTTTAAAAAAGAAAATAGCTCTTCGTAAGTATTTACGAATATAATATAAATTCATGTAGTGGTTAATGTTGTGTGGTGAATATACAATTTGCCATTTAGCTGATTCTAATGCCATCGCGAAGCTGCTTACCATTTTGATTGCAGTGCATTAAGGTTGAAGTATTGACTATTGAAACAAATACTAACGATAAAGTTTTGTTCTGAAATTCCAGGGCTAGTGGTTTACACCTAAAATAATAGTTTTTTTTCAGTGTATGTTTCTTTTCAGAAGCCTATATCTTCTTACACTAGCCCTGGAATTTCAGAACAAAACATTATCGTTAGTATTTGTTTCAATAGTCAATACTTCAACCTTAATGCACTGCAATCAAAATGGTACGCAGCTTCGCGATGGCATTAGAATCAGCTAAATGGCAAATCGTATATACGTTTAATAATTTTATCATTGTCAACATTTTCCTTATCGCACTGTTGTGGATTAGCCAGTTCTGTTGTAAATTTGTTTCATAATTTAAAAGTCGCTTTCGTGGCAGCGTAACCAATTTAATAAATGTTCCAATTTATCAACTTGCTACTAGTCTAACGTATTTATAGATTTAATGCAGTAAAGCAGGCGAAGATGTTTGGCTGTGACAAAGTAAACTGAGATTTGTCAAATTCAGTTGGTTGGCATAGTTTTACAATACGGAACGGCAATTGCTTCAAAAATGCAAAGAGAAAATTAATTTTTTTTTTTAAGTTAAATTGTAGATACTAGTTCTTTTAGCAAATTAAGCAGCAGTGTAGCAATGTACTTTAGCTTCAACAAATATTTGCACAAACTATCATTAAATGACTGGAAGCTATAATTTTTATCAAATAAATTCCACCCATTCATGACCATTTGTGCCCGGCCAACAAATAACAAAAGTCAGCCATAATATAGTTAAAGCAGCGAGCAAGCAATACACGCCTCCAATTCGCATTTGTAAACTCAACACATTTTTTTTTTTCGACGTTGTGCACCTCACCATGTCCCTTACTACCCACCTGCATTACTCAGCTTTTTTTTTTTTTGGTTCACTTTAATCTAATCATAACAGTTTATATGACTTCCGAATGTAGCTAAAGCAAATTGTTGCAGTTACTTGAACGGTTATGGGTGTGCAACCATCACCTAACTAGTGCAACATCAAAGTGTTGCTTTACAAATTTACCGCTAAATGTATTGAAGCCAAGTCAATACAAAAGACGTAACAAAAAAGTTACCAACAATGTAACAACAACAACAGCCAAGTATAGCAACAATAAGTTTGTATTAATTTTGTAAATGCCGCAAGGAGTTTCTATTGTTGTTGGCAACTTGAAAAAAATTTGGCATGAGCTCCTTTTTGTTTTGGCTGCGCAAAATTCAACATCTTGAGTTAGTTATTTTTTGTAATAACACGGGTACATATTTGTTTAGGGTTGATCTTGTTAAGATTTTCAAAAATATTGCTTTTCAGCTTGTTTTGATATCCCTTACAGTTTGTTTAATTCAAGTTGTATTTTTTTGTTTATACAAAGCGCCTAGAACGCTTCCCAGCGTGCTTGTTTTTAAGCGGCCAATTGCAAAAATTGAACATTTTGTCATACGCTTAATTCTTTTGAGATTAAAAGTTCAATTGGGATTATAAAATGCATCGAAACAATAATATCTGATTTTGAAGTTCAATATAAAAGTTACTTATACGTCATGTTAACCAGTTATAAATCAACATATCGGGCATTCTACGTGTAGCGGACAGGAATAAAAAGTTGAAGCATCCGATTTCAGTAATTTTTGACTATGTTATACCTATATATGCCTTGGATCCAGATGCATAAGGTCTGGTTAACGAGCTAGAGGGCTTCGTAAATTTTGACTGACCGGCAGATACGTTCTACTTCGAATCCGATTATCCAGCTTAAAAAAGTTAAAATCAAATAAACAAGGTTTCTAAATTTATACTTCATTTAATGAGCTTTTTAACATCATTTTTGGATTTAAGAAAAAATTTCGTTTTTCGGAAAGAAGGTGGACCTTAATTTTTGAAAATTAATCTCAACAAAGTTATTCTCTTTTATTTTTTTTTTTTTAAAATAGCTTATAGTGAATAGGTAACTCATGAATAATTTCATTGTGGGCATGAAAGTCTAGACCAAAGCTAGACCAATTACAATCATTTCGTCAGTACGATTTGAAACTGTATCTGGCCTAGCTCCTTAACGACCTCCATGCCCACTATGAAATTTGGCAAGAATAACCTTTTTACTGTAAGCTATTTTTAGAAAAAAAAAAAATTAAGAGGGATTAACTTTGTTAGCATCAATTTTGAGAAATTAAGGTCCACCTTTTTCCAATAAACGAAATTTTTTTCAAATCCAAAAAGAGCTTGTAGTGAATAGATAGTTCTTGCCAAATTTCATACAATAGTATTGACCTCCTGATTGTAACTGGTATAGCTCCTAAATGCATTCCACACCCACTTTGAAATATGGCAAGAATTATCTATTCACCATAAGCTATTTTTACTGAAATCGGATACATCAACTTTTTTTTATGTCCGGTACACGTAGAATGCGCGATAGGTACACTAGACCGGTGCGTTTTGGACGAATGTTTAAAATTCCTCGGGCAACTGGCAGAATTGTAAAGTTTAAGTATCGGCATGAAGATTGCCGCCACCCTAGCTCTGAGAGATGGCGGGAAGAGGTGTCGATATATTTTTGAAGGTTGAAAAACGTGGTTCAAAAATGCATGCTCATCGGTCCGAAATGAATCAATTCTCAGCTTCGTAGTAGGTCGAAAATTTAAATCCAAGACATAGATACTTATGTATTTTTCCTGTAAAAACGAATGGCACCATTAGTTTCTGATTAGACGTCCATTTTTGGCGTTAAGTGAACTTTTCAGCTCAAAAAAGTCTAAATTTTTCGAAAACCCCTTGTTTGAGCACTCCACAATTGAACAGAAAAAATCTTAGAAAAATTTGAAATATATATTTTGTTAGGATTTTTCCTGATGGATCTAGTGGTACTATTTTTTTTGCGCTACAACATTATTTTCATTCATGAAAAACGAATTTTTGATTTTTATTATCAAAAAATATCACGAAATCGGGCGTAAATATTTAGTCAACGACTAGTAAAATTTTTTTAAAATATTTTTGGAAATTATTTTAAACCAATATAAACAAGTTTTTGGAAAAAGGGGTCAAAAGGACCCTTAAAAACGCGATGTAATGGGTTAAGATGTTCACATAACTAAATGTAAAACTAAGCATGGAACAATATTTAGAACATCTAAACCCATTATATCGCGTTTTTAAGGGTATTTTTGACCCCTTTTTCCAAAAACTTGTTTATAATGGGTTAAAAAAATTTTCAAAAATATTCTAAAAAAATTTTACTAAGGGCCACCGAAAAAAAAACCGCCCGGACGGTGGCAACCGTCGTTGACTAAATATTTACGCCCGATTTCGTGATATTTTTTGATAATAAAAATCAAAAATTCGTTTTTCATGAATGAAAATAATGTTGTAGCGCAAAAAGAATGGTACCACTGGATTTGTCAGGAAAAATCCTAACAAAATATATATTTCAAATTTTTCTAACATTTTTTCGTTTCAATTGTGGAGTTCTCAAACAGGGGATTTGGAAAAATTTCGACTTTTTTGAGCTGAAAAGTTCACTTAACGCCAAAAATGGACGTCTAATCAGAAAACTAATGGTGTCATTCGATTCTACGGGAAAAAATACATAAGAATCCATGTCTTGAATTTCGATTTTCGACCTACTACGAAGCTGAGAATTGATTCATTTCGGACCGATGAGCATGCATTTTTGAACCACGTCTTTCAACCTTCAAAAATATATCGACACCTCTTCCCGTCATCTCTCAGAGCTAGGGTGGCGGCAATCTTCATACGAATTTTAAACATTCGTCCAAAACGCACTGGTCTAAGGTACACCCTAACACATCCGTGCATTTTTGTGTTGTTCTAATGTGATAGTAACGCACTTACTTATATATTTTGTGGCAAACAAAACGCGTAATAAATTCTTTTGCAGATTTGTTGCGCTTTTCCGTAGCCTGAATTCATTCATTGATCTGCATTGACTGAATTGCTGCCATTGTTACTTGTTGTAGCTACGGCTGCTGTTGCATTTTGGTTGGTGATGGCGTGGCAGTTGCTATTGTTGGTGTTTTTTTTTTTCCATTTTGCTGCGTAGCTTGCAGGCGGACTTGCGCTATTTGCGCGGTGTTAGTTAAAATGCAGTTAAAAAATGTTATTGGCATTTTTTTGATTTTTTTCTCCTTTTGCTGCATAGCTGTTTTGGCAGCATAAATTTGTGGCCTATTAATGGTTGAAATGCTTTTCGCCAAATTTGGCGAACACATTGAAAGATTGCGCAAATATCTATGTACAATACGTAAGTCGTAATTGGCAACGCTAGTTGAGTTGGCAGTAATTGTCTGCTAGCAAGTAATTAAAAATTAATTGCAGCAGCAGGTTTGTTGCTTAAGTCTTTTGTTTGCTAGCACATTCCTTAAAATTTAATGACGTTGTTGTTCACAGTTTGATTTTAAATAAACAAGAGATCAAGTCAAAGGACCAAACTAATATAAATTTATGAAGTGGAAACTTATTTCTGTAGAACTAAAGTGCAACTATAAAATAGCCAAGTTATTTGCACAAGTATATTTTACTACAGGTGATTTAACGGAAAACACATTAGAGTTCAAGTTTTTGTTTAGTGGGCAAAATATCATACATGCTTGGACCAGAAACCCAGGTTAGTCCATTTCCAGACGATCAAACGAATTAGGTTTATCAAAAGCTGCATTTTCCATAAAAAACTTGGTCTGAAAGTATACAAAGCTGACATAAGAATCGCAGCAACGCACAACCCCGTAAACTCTTTCTGTAGGAGCTGAAACTGCATGCATGCGGCAGAATGTTGCTATGATCTACAAAGTGTCTTTTAATTCAATTAGGTATATCTACCCAGAATATCTATTTAAGTTTTGTAACTCAGCTATGCTGTTTAAAACACTTATTTAAATTACATGCAAATTAAGAGTATAATTATTTTAACAAATGTTTTTGTTGTTTTTTTTTATTCCTGAATTTATCTCAAACAACTACAAAATGCTTAAACAGTTGTTGTTGATAAGAACCAAAAACAACCACATGAAATCAAAGTTAAGCAATCTCAAGATCAGCAGCAACACAAGAACTTGCAACTACTCAATGACGACACAATAGTGTCATGAACTTCGGCATCAATGATGCACTCCAGCAGATTTTATCAGTTGAGAAATCAGCACTAACCAAAATCGTTAACTCATTGGCTCGTGTAACTTGATGATTCTATACCTACTCGTCGTACAGCACTATGTGGTGGTGAATCACAGCCAAAAGAAAAGAAAAAAAAAAAAAATAAAAAAATGTGTACTAAAATAAAAGCACCGCAACAGAGCGGCAGGCAGTAAATGTTGCTGATCCTGCGGCTCCTGTTGCTGCTTTAAATCAAGCCAAGGCTGAGGCTAACAACAACAGCAACGGTTTCTAATTTCCATGGACACACTACTGGCACAATTCCACAGTTGCTGATGTTTTGTTGCTGTCGTCGTTGTTTTTATTGTTGTTAAACGTTTGTCAGCAACAGTAAGCGTTGCTAACCACCGCCTTTTGTACTACAGGAAATTTTAACTCCCATTGAAATGAAATCACAACTAGCAGTTGGTGAAGAAGCAGAAGAATGAAAACCTTAAAGTTGATGTGAAAAATGAAAAAAATAAAGTTCCAACTAACTTTAAAGATGCACACTTCCGATAGCATTTGCGGCGAAAAATTTATGCGCTGTTCAAGCAGATCTCTTTTCCAATCATGTGTCTTCCCTTTGCTTTCGCTGTTGCTGTTACTGAGTACGCGCAGCTCGCAGTAACGTAGTAAAGCGCAGCTTAGGCCAAAGGGCAGAGGTGATTTATTCGTGAAAACGTAGACGTAATACGTAAGGAGTCAACAAAGTTGCAATAAAGAAGCGCTAGAGAAGGATTTTTTTGTTTTGATGAAGCCGTGCAAAAGCGTTTTACTTATGTTAAGGTATTTGCGACAACAAATGCTGTGATGCGCTATTGCCCTACCATACGAAACGTAAGGTTTACATCTTATTTGTGTGTATCATTCTCGGAATGAGTCATTGGTATATAATTATTTATTTTTTTAGCCTTTAAATTTTGTTTTTTAATATTTATTTTTTATTTTTAATTTTTGACATTTTATTTTTAGTTTTTAATTAGCAATGTCAAAATTTTTATCTGAAAACCTCAATTTTAATTTCTAATTTTCCATCCATCATTCCAAATTTAATTTTTAATATTAAATTTTTAATTTAAATTTTTAGTTTTTATTTTCAATTTTTATTTTTCGTTTTCAATTTCCAATTTTCAGTTTCCAATTTTGGATTTTCAATTTTCAATTTCAAATTTTTAATATTTAATTTTTAATGTTCAATTTTCAATTTCCAATTTTCAATTTTCAATTTTCAATTTTCAATTTTCAATTTTCAATTTTCAATTTTCAATTTTCAATTTTCAATTTTCAATTTTCAATTTTCAATTTTCAATTTTCAATTTTCAATTTTCAATTTTCAATTTTCAATTTTCAATTTTCAATTTCCAATTTTCAATTTTCAATTTTCAATTTTCAATTTTCAATTTTCAATTTTCAATTTTCAATTTTCAATTTTCAATTTTCAATTTTCAATTTTCAATTTTCAATTTTCAATTTTCAATTTTCAATTTTCAATTTTCAATTTTCAATTTTCAATTTTCAATTTCCAATTTTCAATCTTCAATTTTCAATTTTCAATTTTAAATTTTCAATTTTCAATTTCAATTTTTAATTTTGAAATTTTCTATTTTCAATTTTTAATTTTTAATTTTGAAATTTTCTATTTTCAATCTACAATTTTCAGTTTTCAATCTACAACCTTCAATTTCAATTTTCAATGTTCTTCAATCATTCTTTAATTTTCAATTATCGATGTTCATCGTTTAATGTTCAAGGTTCAATTTTTTATTTTCATTTCTCAATTTTTTTGTTTAATATTGAATTTTTAGTTTTCAGTTCTCAATTTTCAATGTTCAATGTTTATTGCTCAATGTTTAATACTCAATGATCAATGTTCAATTTTCAATTCTCAATTTCAATCCTCAATCTTTATGTTTTCAATTGTTAATTCTCAATGTTCAATGTCAAATGTTCAATGTTAAATGTCCAATGTTCAATGTTTAATGCTCAATGTTCTATGTTCAATATTCAAAGTTCAATGTTCAATGTTCGATTTTCAATGTTTAATGTTCAATTAATGTTAATTTTTTAAATTTCAACTTTCAATATTGAATGTTTTCAATTTTTAATTCTCAATGTTCAATGTTTAATGTTCAATGTTTAATGTTCAATGTTCAATGTTAAATGTTCAATATTTAATGTTCAATGTTCAATGCTCAGTATTCAATCTTTAATTTTCAATTTTAAATTTTTAAGTTTTAAGTTTCAATTTTAATTCTTAGTTTTTAGTTTTCCATTCCAAAAAAAAAAAAAAAATACTCTCCACTGTATTTCCCACATAAATCGCAAGGGAACAAGCCAACTATGGCAGCAACATTTTTTCTACCAAAATCTTGTTTGCGTTGTTGCTGCTGCTGCTCAAGCTTCTTTGGCAGTTGTTTCTACTTCATTTTTTGGTGCTACGCTCATACTCCTTCAAAAAGTCTCCCTCAAATAAGGCAATTCAAGGCGCACGTCATGCTTGTAATCTTGTAAAATATGAACATTACGAGTACAAGATGCGACGTCGATCGTCATACATGCATCAGCACCAGCAGCAGCAGCAAGAGCAATAGTAATAGTAACAACAAAAGCAAGCAATGCGCATGCATCTTCATTGTCGGTCGGTCGTGCAGCATACGCTGTCTGCTGCTGCTGGCTCCACAGTTGCGCTGCCAATGCCAATAGTGTTTACTCTTGTGAAAATGAAGTTATACAGCATCTGCTTTTAGGCGCAAAGGTGGCTTTTTTTCTGAACGGTGGGAATTTTCATACTTGACAGTTTAATCATGCGCTGTTTATTCGTTGTTGTTGTTATTGTTGCACTGCCTGCTGCAGTTTTGCAAGGCTACAACATTTGGTTAAATTTTAAGTTTTGGCAGCTGTTGTTGTTGCAATTGCTGTTGCTTCTTTTACGATTTACGATTGCGTGTGTTGTTTGCTCAACAATTGTCGATTTGAATTTGTGTTTTCTTTACTTGGAGGATTTTTGTCCAATGATTTATGTGCAACATGCGGCCAGTATGGGGAGTTAAATTTTTGTTTGCTGTCCAAACAAAACTTTTAATCGCGCGCTGAAACCTTGTGAAGCATCTTCATTGTTTTAGGATTTTAAAAATTTTTTTTTCCAATACTTTGGAATGTGAGTTTTGTGTTTTAGCGTTGTTGTATTGGATTTTTTGTTTTTCAATTTTCCGTAAAAACCTTTTCAAAAGACCGCTCTGTCGCTTGACCAAAAAGCGGTCAATTGGTCAATATTTAGTAGTGGTCAGTGTATGGAATTTTTGTTTTTTGGCTTCTATTGTCGTTCAAATGAGTTATGAGTTTCGTGGTGCATTACATCCACCGTTAGAACATACGTGAGCCATGTGCACCATGTCAAGTATTTAAGGTTTTTTTTTCTGCGTTTCGCTGTTGGTATAAATATTTTTGTAAAAGAAAAAATTTTCTGGTCAAAAACTAATGTACCATATCTGTTCTTTTCACTGACTGGTATTAAAAGCAATAATAGTTTTGGTCATACTGTTACTAACCTCTGCCACTTCAATTTTTATAATCTTATTCTTATTCTTTTCTTTAAAACTTTATTATGAATTAGAAGCTTTATCAGCCTTTCTGATCAGTGTAACCCTTGAGTGATTAATTTGGAAAAATTTGCCACTGTGTTGCAATAAAATCTAAATGATTTAAATTATCGGAGTAAAAGCAAAATTCGCAGCAAAACCATCAATTATAGCGCAACTTTTGGACATAAGTAGAACTAAAGTTATAATCAATATTTTGAAATCAATTAATTTTACAAAAAAAATATTTTTACAATCGTGTGGTTTTTTTCTTTTACTGTTTTTAATTTTTAAGTTCAACTTACGCAGAGGCATTAAAATCATTAATCATTCTAAGCAAGAGCGAAAATAAAATTTAAAAGTTAATGAAAGTGAAAGAAGATGTTTGCAAAAAATTAGGGTGTATCTCGCATTCAAAAAATTAAAATCCAACCAAATAAATATGCTTAAAATATCTCTTAGCTTTAATGTATACTTGCATATCTTGATGTACGTCGCTTCACCTTCTACTGTATGGAGCCATTATTTTTTTGAGGGAGTGACACCGCCTATTTCTTCAGTGAATATCATTTATCCCGATGCTCTTTATATATGAACTAAATCTCATCAAACTGCATCAAGTTATTTCGGAGCGTTTCAGAATTGGCGTTTCAACAGAAATGATGTTACTGAAAGACTTCGCAATGAGGCAAAAAATAGCTATAATGCCATGATTCAATGCGAAAAGCATCTTCACAAGCTCGACAAAGCCCAGATGAAATCTTTTCCAATGGAGTTAAAAAAAATAGTTTTTAATATTTAACTATACTATAAAATTATAACATAAAGTGTAAAGAACGCAAGTGTGCATCATTCTCCGCGTTAATTTTTTTTTTATATTACTAAACATATTGGGTGTACAACTTAAAAACCGGAATTTGACGGTGGATGTCCGTACTAAAAAATATCGTGAAAGATCGAACTTTATATATATGTCATTTTGAAGATACATTTGACAGCTGTCAAAATCAGTCAACAAAACAATTTTATCTTGTGTGCATCATTATTATTTTTCACGATGAATAACTTCGAAAATTGGAGAAAAAGACAGCATTTGCGGGAGGTTCTGTTGGGTCATTTTTTTGCAAAGAAAACAGCTGCCGAAAGTCATCGCATTCTTGTAAAAGTTTATGGGGACTATACTCCAACTGAATCAAGCTGTCGTGAGTGGTTTAAAAGTGGTTATTTTGATGTCGAAGACAAAGAACGTCCTGGTCAGGACCAGCTAGGTGTGATCCATTATGAGCTGTTGCCAGGTAGCCAAACCATTAATGCTCAATTCTATCGTCAACAATTGATCCAATTGAAGCAGAAAATCCAGGCAGAGCGGCCAACGTATGCGACCAGACATGAGTCAATCATTTTCCACCACGATAACGCTCGGCCACATATTGCTGCCCCAGTCAAAAATTACCTGGAAAACAACGGATGGGAAATCTATACAAATTTTTCCTCACCCGCCTTATAGCACAGACCTTGCACCATCAGACTACCATTTGTTCCGATCGATGCAGAATGCCCTATCAGGAATACGCTTCACTTAAGTTCAAGATATCGAAAATTGGATAGATTCATTTTTGGCCGCCTAGCCGGCGCAATTTTTTTGGGATGGAGTTCATAAATTGCCTGAAAGATGGGGGAAATGTTGTAGCTTCCAATGAACAATACTTTGAATAAAATATATTGTAACATTTTTCCACAATAAAGCATCAAATTTCGCTAAAAAATTCCGGTTTTTAAGTTGTACACCCAATATTATGTTATCATTATATAAGTAAATCAAAAAACTATTAAAAAGGCTATCCATCAGTTTTAACTTTTTTAAAAAAATTTGCTACTTTCATTGTGGTATTTCTGTTTTTGCAACATTTCGTCATTCTTCGTTTCATCATTCTCCGTCGTTTTTTTGCAACATTTCATTATTCTTCGTTTAGTAACCCTGCACCTGGTTTTTTTTGTTGTTGTTAGTTTTGCTAAAACTATTTATTTAAAAAATAAAATTAAAATTTAGTCTTAAAACACTTAAATAAACTTTTTAAAAATCAAACACAAATTTTTAGGGTTGCCTCCTGGTTACTTCCGAAAATCTTATAAGATTCTTGCTTTTTTGACTAAATTGAAATTTTCGGTTTTAGAAGCGCTCAGCGCTTTTTTAAAATTTTACAAAACTTTCGGTGTTCGGTTTTTCTTTTGTTAGTTTTGCTTAAGCCAAATTTTGGTTGGATGAGTTTTAAACGATTTAAGCGTCGATTAAATTTAACGATTTAAACTATTATTTTTTAGTGAGTAATTATAATGGCAAACGTAACAAAAGGAAGATTTGAAATATATTTTCGAAAGCAACCATCTTTCAAACCTAAAAATTTATTTTAAAACGATGCTATTATTTTAATTTTATAGCATGAACCGAATTTTGTAGTCTAGTTATGAATATTTTGTTAGTGAAGTGAACCGATCATCTGTTGCAGCTCATGTATACAATTCTTGTGATGAACACACACCACCACATCGAATAGGCGAGTTTACAGAAAGTGTTAAATTGCTCAAACATGTATTGAATAGCCGAAAACTCGATGCATACGAATCATCATACATATGAAAAACTGAAAATACGATGAACAGCGATAGTGGCAACATCACATCGTTCCTATTCTCATACAAATAGAAGAGTGCAGCATCTTTTTTCGTTTTTACACAAACTTTCATTTGTATTAGAAATTTGAAAACTTTTTGATAATTTTGCTTTGTCCCGTTTCATACATGTTATATGTTTAGTTGCGTGTCGTTGATGATGGACAGCAGGCCTGTCCGAAATGCATTCGTCTCAAATAAAATAAAAATTGTTTTAATTTAAATTTTAAAAAATTTTGAGTTTTATTTTTAAAAAAAATTTGTAGTCAATAAAGGAAAAAACTAACAAAATATTCCTAAAAATTTATGTTGGATTTTTCTAAAGTTTATTTAAGCGTTTTAAGACTAAAATTTTAGTTTATTTTTTTTATTATTTAAGCGAAACTTAAAAAAAAAACATATGGCAACCCTGAAAGTTTAAGTTAATTTTTTAAAAATGTTCCAAAAGCTCAGGTCATATTCTCTGCCTTAGAGTAATAAAAAAAAAAATAAAAAAAAAATGTGTGGGGACAGAAAAAGGCATGTTTTGGTACATTTTTCGGAGATTTACCCATATAGAGAATTAACTAAAAAGCCACCTGATTAAAAAAAAAAAACAATTAAAATTTTCTTTCCGTGTATCTAAATATCTAAGTATGTAAATATAAACAGTTATATCGGTTAAAACTAATTAATTAATTAAATTATTACAAAATATTTACTTGTTAAAGCCGACTACGAACAATTTTATTAATTTGAGCAATAAACTTTCATTAAAATGTAAATTAGATATTAATTGGAAATTATTGGCATCGCTGAGATGGCTGGCGCTTTGAATTAGCCAGCAAGCCATCATGCAACGGGTTCTGAGCAGCTACAAATCATCAAATGAAAATAAATGCTCGTGGCAATGCGCAAGAAGACTTGGCTTAAACTGCACAGCTGTTAACTCTACTGGTTTTGCAGATTCATTTGTCACACGCATGCGCGCATGCTCGCATATGACTGGAGGATAACATTGACAAAAACAAAAGCAAATTTGTTTATTTCTACGAGTATTCAAATAAGCTGCATTCATAAATAATTTATTGATTAAATTAAGTATTTAATTTAATTATCAAATTATTACGTGCCATATTACGGGTCAAATCATTTATGAATTTGTTGATTTGTTCAAACAGCGCAATGTTGCTGTGTTGTTGCTGCTGCTTTTTTTGCTTCTGTTGGTTTCTGTTGTGTTGCACAACAACATTTTGTATCTTTTGGCTCTTTTTATTTATTCTTTTTGTCTAGATATTTTGTTGTTATTATTGTTTTCTTTTATTTTTTTTTTTTTAATAACCAAGCGTTGTTAATGACTCTCTGTGTATTTTTAAATTCCAAAAATTTCAACTTCAGCAACTGTTGCTGACCACAAAATTGTTTAGATTCATTTGAGTTTTTGATTAAATCAATTTTTGAGGAGAGGAAAGTTCGATTATGTTTATACTAAGAGTTTTTTGTTATTTGGAAGTTAAACTTAATTATCCTTAATTATTTAACGATTTAGTAGCTTATGCCGTTTATAACACTTTCATTATTATATATTATTTATTTGAATTTTAGATTCCTACTGTTATTTTGGTTTGTTTTTAAACATTGGTAGTAAGTAAGATGCGTTCTTACAGCACTTTCGCTGAATCTAGTTCTTGAAGAAAAACTAGAACAGATTTTTTTAACACACGGCGTATGTATTCATACAGATTTATCGTTTTTCCGATGCATAATTTGTTAATTACCATAATTTCCCTGCGTGTAGGTTAGGTAAGAAACAGTTACAAGTACTCTTTGGTACTAAGAATGAAATTAATGTTTTAGTTAAGAGTTCTGCTGATATAGAATTCAAAATAAAATGAAAAAATTAAGATTTTTTTGTTTTGATTTTGTTAAGAGCATTATCAATATTTTTCCCATCCTGCATCACGATGGACAATGTAGATATGGCCTTTGAAAGTTTCATTGAAAGTATATTTAGGTATAAGTTTGTCTAGATTGTCTAGACTGTCCAGATTTTCAGTCTGCTGTACAGAAGTAGTTGGTTTGCTAAAAAAATTATTGTAAGTGTTTTTTCTTTCAATAATAAACTTAAATTTTCTTGTTCATAAAAAACTAGGTTTTTTTTACAAATGTTCAGAACACTTATCAGGTATTCACCAAAATTTTGCTCATTGATCTCAAGTTTATATCCTGCTTCGAGATCTGTTATCATATATAAGGTCAACTTACTTGCTTGACCGGAAAAATTAAAAATTTACCTTTGCAAAAGCTGCTCCACTGTTTCAAGAAGAAAAATCTGAAAAATCAAGGGCACTTTTTTTCAAAATGAACAGCCGATTTACCACCATCATTGAAATTTGACATAAAACTATATTACGGCCACCTTAATGTATATGAAAGTGTCGACCAGGAAATAAATTTTTGACAGAAGGACAATTTTTTATCTATCACACACTAAAAAATGATAGTTTACTTTTCTCACTTTTGATTCCCTTTAGTAATGATTTTAAACTTTTTTGGTATTAAATCCCGATGTTTTTCCAAAAAGTTTGAAATTTATATTAGAAAAGTATGAAAATTATTCCAAAATAGTTTAAAATTAATACTTTTTATGGCATTGTTCTATATATTTTAAAATTAAACTAAACTTTGTTTCTTGTTTACTTTACTTAGTGAGAGGATAGATGACGCCATGATCAATGAAAGATGATTCCTTTCAAATCAAAATATCGCTCCCCTTTATGTTCATCTTGATGTATGGGATCACTTTGCTTGCATATTTCGCAAGTGCACAAACACTTTTGTTTGGAAATTTACTAACAGTTGAATAGACGCTAGTTTAAGTTATGAAGTTATGAACTTGTTGAATTCTCCTTAGAGTCTAGAGCAAATCAGCAAATGTTTTTAAAATTAAACTTTATTTAATTCAGTAATAACCAAACTCAATTGTAGCGCATTTTGTCAATGTACTTATAAAAGCTCATTGAAAGCTTTTATATTTTGCATGAGATTGTTAAGAACCTTTCCTTCGTTAGCCGGGATGTAGCCGTCGGCATCCAGGGTTCACTACAAAATTTATATTTCCCAAGAAAACACAGCTTTTCCAAAGGTTATAATTCACTTTATTAACTAAAACCTATGCGACCACCAAGAGAAAGCAAGTATCTCCGACAGGAAATACCTTTATTGCCTTTATTAAATGACGGCTGCCAGCCACCTTGCGCGATGTTCAGTTGGTTGTAAGCTTGGTTAGCCATATTTTATTCACATCCTCGCTCAGTTACAGGAACTTTTGCTGATGTCTTCAGATTTAACTGGCCCAGGATATGCCTAATCATGGAAATGAGGGTTGAAGCTGTGAATACCAACGAGTTTTTCAAGCGTTTGTCCTACGTCGGTTGAACGTAAGTTGCACGTTTTTTTGTTCGATGTCGCTTGACTGTTGGACAGTCGTTGCGTGTTTACTTGGTTGGTTGAATGTTTGGTTGGTTGGTGAGCTGTTTGTTTGAATGTTGGGCAACCGTTGCATGTTTACTTGGTTGGTTTGTTGATTGCTTGGTTGGTTAGTTAGATGGTTGGTTGGCTGTTGGATTAAAATTGCATACTTAAGTCGCGGTGTGTGGGGAAATAAGCGCATGTGATTTGCATCACCAAAGTTTACCACAAAGTTTTGCAAGTTTTTACCCAAAATGCTATCGTTTACGCATGAAATGTATTTAAACGAAAGGTTTTCGGGTAAAAACTTCCAAAACTTCGCGGTAAACGGACACGTATTTTTTTAGTACGCAAAATAAATTCAGCAACCGAAGTTCTTAGTTTCGTAATTGGCGCCCAACGTAGAGTGGTTGTTGAATTCTTCTTAGAGTCCTAAGCAAACCAGAAATTTTTTTTAAAGATTTTTCGAAATTTCAATCTTTTAAAAAAGTTCTTTAAGACTTGTTTATTTGTCAATGAAACAGTTTTTATTGCTTACTGCAAATTTTTAATTGTATAACTTATGAGGTTTTTGAAATCACCGGTTTAATTATCTTGACAAGTGTGTAAAATTAGCAGTTTCAAATTTTCCACTCCACTTTTAGGACTGTAAGATTTTTATTGGCAACCCCACAGTTGTTGAAGAAGTTGACAGAAACATTATAACAATATTAAGAAAATGTTCCAGTGCGACGCACCCACATAAAATACGATGCAAAATACCATATCCAAATTCTCACATACATATATCATATGTAGGTCCCTCTCTTCTTCCATGATAAAAAAGTAAGGTTAATTAAGATCGTTTATTTAAAATGTTGTTGTTTCTTGATTATTTGCACATTTCACGTTTACGATAAATTTAACTGCAACATGTAAAGCAAACAACATTTGACACATGCCACACTTTGACAGTTACTTAACTGAAAAAACAACAATAAAAAAAGACATCTGGTAACGCCATTTAGTGTAGGTGTACACTTGACAAAGGTGACAACAAATTTATGATGTTGCAGTCAAACAACAACAACCTCCCCCGAGAAAAAAACCCATTCTAAAGAGTGAATGATTTTCAAACGGCGCTGTCTTTCTCTGTTCCACAGCAGCACCCACGTTTCTCCAACATAAGGTGAAATGCAATAACATGCAGCATTTTAGTGTTAGCACTAAAGTGAAATAGTTTGACTCCTCCAAGCCTCAGCGACATGTTGCAGCAACACATATTTATATTTATGACAGCAACAACGCATTCTGCTATGTGTGTTGTTGCACGCAGACGACAGACAATGTGGCAGAAATGCCTACGAGCAACGCCACAAAAATGCAATGTGATACAAAACATTGTAAAAGTTGACAAATTTTTTCAATTTTTTTTTTTTTTTTTTGGACAAAGTGACAATTTGTATTTTTTCATTTGTCATTTGGAGCAAAGCAACAAAAAAAAAAAAAAAAAAAAAAACCAATTGGTATGTAAGCCAATAACCAATGCACCGGTTGACTTTGTAATGTGAAAACCACACAGTTCACTGTTATAGGTTAGTAATGCACTTGGCCTTAGTTGCGCCGCCGCATACCAAAGGTAAAGTGATAGACAGCTACACTTGGTATGATGGAGAAAATGTGCATATGGCGTATTTGCATTATTGAAACTGGTGTGAATTTCACATTAAACCAAATATTTGTAAACAAACAATGCGGCCTCGTTCTGTTAGTGCTCCGAAATTATATGTATGTTTAAGTTTCTTAAAGAAAATTTTAGCAGAAGCAATAGGGATGAATAAGCAATATGTTGCTAAAAACCAAAAAAAAGTTCAAATTTCAGCTGAAGCACAGGAGAAGAGCATACCGTTGTACCATTTTGCCCAAAATCATTTGACACTTCTGCACCTCTGACTGTTAATACAAGGCAAAAAGAGTAATGTCATAATTTGCTTATTTGAATATGCCATAATTTTTTCAAATGCTGTCAAATGTTATTGTGCTTTGATGTTAATGATAAAAAGAGTATAAATGCACAAAAAGCCAAACAATTTGTTGTATGAGAAAATGTTGTAAAACGATCATAAATGAGGGGTACAGAAGCAAAGGCAGTAATCTCCATATTTTTCTTGAACGTGTTTGATAGTGTTTGATCACACGCTACCATAAAACACAAGTAGATGGCGCTATCATAGAGGTATAGAAACGAATGTGGCAGTGTCTCCTTATGTCATGGATATGTTTGATAGATACATATAGTTGCGTTTGATGATAGCGTGTGATCAAACACTATCAGACACGTTCAAGAAAAAAACGGAGATTGCTGCCTTTGCTTCTATGCCCCTCAAATATGCTTCAAGCTGATCATTTTATCGATATCATATTTTTAACTTAATGTCACAAAATGGCAGCCTTATCACGAATTTGTCTGGAAACTCCCTCTCGAGTATATATTCCTTTCTCGACAAGAAGCAATTTGTAATCGTGAATATTTTGATAGTGGAAATTTCCTTTTTCAGCAGGAATATTTTTTTTTTCCAATAAATTTCCAATTTAGGCACCTCGAACAAGAGGGCGTGGCAGCTGTCATACAAGCAAAGTTTCAAAATGCTATACAGAAAACGTTTTTCGAGTTAACTCAACTAAATTTCACTCAGATACTATCACCTATAAATGCAAGCTCTAAGCAAAAACAAGGCAAACTCGGCAAACAGGGTGTGGCACCTCCCATATAAGCAAAAGTTCCAAAGTGCTCTTTTGCAAAAATTTTTTTGATATAATCCAACTAAATTTGACTCAGGCAGTAAAACAGTAAAGGCAAGCTCTGGGAAAAAACTAGGCAACCTCGGACAAGAGGGCGTGGCACCTCCCATGTAAGTAAAGTTTCAAAATGCTATATTGAAAACGTTTTCGAGATAGTTCAACTAAATTTCGTTCAGACACTAAGAGCTATAAATACAAGCTCTGAGCAAAAACTAGGTGAACTCGGACAAGAGGGCGTGGCACCTCCTATATAAGCAAAAGAACTAAACTGCTTTACTGAAAGCGTTTTTTGAGATAGTCCAACTAAATTTCTCTTAGGCAGTAAGAACAGTAAAAGCAAGATCTGACAAAAAGCCATGTAAATTCGGACAAAAGGGTGTTGCACCTCGCGTACAAGCAAAATTTCTAAATACTGCAGAGTACTGTGTTTAATGTTTGGCCAGGTCAAAATATAAAGAACTTCAACTGTCAATAGGCATCGATAATGAGGTTTTCGTATACATTCGTACACTAAATAAATCCCAGATAACATCAAACATTTGTAATAAAATTACATTGTAGGTCAAATATAACGCTAGATCTAGAAATGGTTACAAGTTTGATAAATTTAATTATTATGTGTGTGTAGGTACTTAGTTGTACATATGTTGGCCCACTAAAGACACATTTAATTGCCAAATTTACAAGCAAATTAAGTTGCTGTTACTCTTAATTTAGATAAAACAGAATAAGTACATACAGCAATAATAAAAATGAAGTTGTTAGCAGCAACATTTAAAAAGAATTTGTATCACTGATCTCAACATCACATCACATCGCAATGCATTCAAGTATCACAGCAAAGGTACAACTTTAAGCAGATGCTGCTTGACTGTAGAAAGGTGGTGAAATTTTGATTTATCTTTGACCAACACTTTTTCTCGTAATTAAAGGGGGGCCCTTAAGACTTTTAACGACAAAACAACGACTTAACTACACTTAATTAATCACTTTTAGCTTGTGTTGTCGATTTCATCAATTTACCTACGACGAGTTAAGGTTTTTTTTTTTTTTCAGCTGCAGTCCGAGAGTTAAATAAATATTTAATTTGTATATTAAATTGATTGTTTTAAATAACAAATTATCGATTCTTTTAATTTATTACGGAAAACTTTCCGTTAACAAACATTTACAGCAATTAAATTAAGAAAATGAACAATAAAATCATTGATATTTGTTAATAAATTAATTAATTATTATCGATTAAGGAAATGAAATTGGTTGATTCCGTTGCTGTTTTTTAAGATAAGATTGCCAGGCTTAAGTACCATTGCGGAAAATTTACTTTAAAAAGTCAAATCCAATAACTAAACTGCGAACTATCATGTGCACACGATATGAACCAGCAGTTTTTTCCACTTTACCAATTAGAACGTCAGCAACATCAGCAGCAATTGACAAGAGTTACAAACCTCCTCAAATGCTGTTGGCGCATTTCATGTAATGCGCCACAGACAGGCTGACAAACTTCTAACCTTTGCATTGACGAAAAATCAGCAGCAATTGCTGCTGCTTCTAATGAAGTTCGCTGCTGCGGCTACTGCTGCTGCAAGTGAACAAATTGATTATTGCTGCCAATATTGGCAATAAAACTATTGCTGCTGGCAAAATCTATTAGTATGACACAACAACAACAACCTATGATGATGCTTCAATTGCTTTTACTTCACACTTGGCAATGGCAATATGCAAATCAATAGACTTTGGTACAGAGTGTTGAGTGCAATGGCTTGGTCATTGAACCGCAAGGTTCATCGGTGGTAGTGTGCTCGCTGGAGCAAAGTGTTGTTCTACATCGTCGTCATCATCATTATCATCATGATAGTCGTGTGTGTTTTGTTTCAGAGGGTTATATAAATTTTAATGATGCAATTGCAATTTGTTTTTCACTTATTGATTTTTTTTCCTCACTTGCTACTTTATGTAACTTTGCGGCATCAAGGGAAATTCTTTGGCACTGCCAATCAATTTAATGAGCAGAAAATCAAGAATCCAGGCGCACTGTGCACAATGGCTTCAGTTGGAATAGTGTATTTTTTTATATATTAACTTATGTGCGCTATTTTTAAAAGAAATGAAATTACTTTGAGAAATCATATCTTTCTATACGTGTTAACTTATATTTAGTCTCGTGTGCCAAGAATACCAATGAAATTGTTAAAAATGACCAGTGCTTCCGGGCAATTCATCACTGATAATTGCTCCACACATGCGAAGATTTAATGGATTCAAATGAAAGGTTTAGTCACTAGAAAAATCTCTTCTTCAATGTCTTTCCACCAATTTTTTGTATTGAAAGTATTTCCAGAAAGTCGCACAGAATGCAATTCTTTCCAGTCAAAAGTCTTTCCAGGTTATTTTTATTAAAACTTTAATGGTTTTTGGATCGCTGATTCCAAGTCTAGAAACTATTTTTATACACTCTGTCCTTCCGTTCGTAGCGTAAAGAAAGAGGCGTGGCAGGTATAGAAAAGTATATATATTCTTAATCAACGTCACGTCCTGAGTTGATAAAGCCATGTCCGTCTGTCTAGCTGGCTGTGTGTGGACATTTTTTGGACGAAAAAACTAAAAAAATAATTCAATAGAATTTGAAAGAGTGACTTTGCCATAAAAGTTAGCTCGAGGGTTTGAAAATGAGCAAAATCGATCAACGGACACGCCTACCGCGCATAAAAAAATTATATTCAAAATGCAATAATAAGAGCATTATTTACAATAACGCAAGCAAAATACACATAAATACTAGGTAATAGTAAGTACAAGATCTAAGCAAAAAATAGTTGAATTCGTACAAGAGAGCGTGGCACCTTCCATATAAGAAAAAGTTTCAAATGCTGTACAGAAAGCGTTTTTTGAGATAACCGAACCGAATTTCACTCAAACACTAAGATCTTTATTTACAAGGTCGAAGAATAAACTAGACGAATGCGGACAAAAATTTCAAAATGCTATGCTGAATTCGTTTTTTGCAATAGTCCAACTAAATTTCACTCAAACACTCAGAACAGTGAATGCAAGCTCTAAGCAAAAACAAGGTAAACTCGTAAAAGAGGGCCTGGCCTCCCATATAAGAAAATTTTTCAAAGAGGCTTTGGGCTAATGATGAGCAAAATTAGTCTTGGTCTTGAGTCTTATTCTTGGTCTTGGTAATTTTTCAAAACCAAGACGCTGATATATTTGCAAAACCAAGACCAAGACTGGTTTTGGTCTTGTTTTTGGTCGCGATAATCGTTAAGACCAAGGCTGCTTCTTAGTCTTGGTAATTTATAGTTAATAGGTGTTTCACGCCCGTTTCGATGATGTAATCATCCCTCAAGTTGAAAATTGGCATGTTTAAAACCCAACTGATTTAGAAAAATGAGGTTTCGAAATTTTGAACACTCAATAATCTCTAGAAATTTTTCCAAGACCACCACCAAAAACAAGACTTAATGACCAAAACCAAGACCATAGCAGTCTTGTCATCACTACTTTGGGCTGATTCCAAATTCGAGATCAAGTTTTTTGAAAACAAAATGATGGATCCAATATGGCGGACAATTTTCTCAAATATTATGATATTGTTCCTATACAAGTTAAAAGTACTAAGTCAGTTTTTCCAATTTTGGGATATGTTGAAAAAATAAAATTTGGTTTATTTTTTTTTTTTTTTTTTTTTATGGAAATCGTTGTTTTGTTTTTACTTTAAAACTATTTTTTAGCAGAGATATTGCTAAATAGGTCTTATCAAATTAAAGTATATAATATTTTGGACTAGAAATACCAAATAACTCAAAACTAGGAAAAACTGACTTAGTGCTTTTCACTTGTATAGGGGCGATATCATAACGAAATTGTGTCTAAGGTAGTTCTTTGGTCGGGGACCAAAAATATACCCTTTAAGGCATTCACAAAAAATGTCAAAAGGTTACCTTTAACGCCCTTATGGGACTCGATGACAGGCGCTTCTGCTACGCAAGTGGTGATTAGCTGCCAAACTGCTCTCTATGGGCTGCCAAGCTGGTGTCCTTGGGACGTCGCGGTAGACGATCCTCACGTTGAATCTGGAATCCCTTTTCGTATTGGTGCATAGAGCACAAGAAAAAAACCATGTTTTCTAGGTTTAAAGACTCTGCACTTTAGGTTTATTTAATGACTATGGAACTATATTTAAGTTATTTTAAGGTATTGTTAAGTTAGTCGTAAGAAATTTTAGAAACTTTAAAACACTTTTTTATTACAAAATTAAGCTTATTAAAAATTAGACGATCTGTTGCAGTTGAAAATTGTTCCGAAGTGATGTTTTTGATGTCATGCAAAATGACATTTTCATTTCAGCAATAGCACAGCAGAGTGAGAGAGACGGCATCACTGCAAAAAAAAATCAATATATATTTTAACGAATACGAATTCGCCGTGCGAGTGGGTAGGGTTGCCGTTCACCAAGTAATTACAATTAAGTTAGGGGATTTAGAGTTTACGCATTTCCCGCGTAAACAGTAGTTTTTTTTGGAAAAAAAAAAAATACAAATGGTGGATCCACAATGTGGGACAATTTTCTAAAAGAATGATTGTATCAGATAATAATTGAATGATTGAATGATTGAATGACCAGTTTTAAAAAAGTCACATCTCCGAATTTCGAAAGTTTTCAGGAAACGAAAAAAACCTGATTATTTTCTAAAATATGTAAATTTTGATATATAAAGTTCAGGAAATGTGTCCCTTTCGAAATTGAATGTGTTGATTACACAAAATTTAAAGGAAAAAACCATATAAATTTGCCGAAACTTTTATTTAAGATATCTAAAATTAAAATAATAACTTAAATCAAAGATCATTAATAGCATGGTCCAAAAGTATCCACGCCACCCAAGAAAAATTTAAATAGAACTGTCGTGAACACAAAAAAAAAAAAAAAAAAAATGCGACAAATTACTTGTGAGCACTTACTCATTAAGTACAAAATGTTTTAAAAATAGGTTTATTTATTACTTTTTGAAAAGAGGTCGAAAAACGGTACAATTAAAAAGTACACAATTCAATTAAAATTAAAAACTCGAATATCGATTACTGTCAGTTTGATTTCTGATAGTAAGCGGATACATTGGAAAGATGTTTTCGACTTTCCAATCACTTTAAAAGAATACTAAAAAAAAGACGCATAAAAAATTAGAATGCCTATTTTTGTGTTTGAAAGTTAAAAATACATTATGCGTGACCAATTCAAGAGACATCACTAAATGAAATTAGAAAATTTCAGAAATCATTAATTTTTTGCCAATAAAGCGTTAATTAATATATAAATTATTGTTCGTGTATGTTTGTAAGTGTATTCAATGTTAATGTTACTTCTATTACTATGACCGTAACACTGGTTGGCGTACAAGTAGGTGAACCACTAAGCACCAAATCGTACGAACGATAAAACTTCTCACGTTTCTACGATTTAGTTATTGGCAACGCGAGCGTGTTTTGTCGTTGTGTTGCCAAAAAAAAAAAAAAAACCCAAAAACAGACGGAGTCTGTTTAGTTACTGCGCTTGTGAATCCTGCAACAACGAACTTTTGGCATTTCTTGGAATCACTGGTAGCAACGTGGCGATGGTGGTGTTGCACTTAAGGCACCAACGACAATGCTGCATCTTTAATCGCCATTTGTCGCTAATGAAAAAGACTCTGACTCAATGCGATGCGATGTGTTAATAATTAATTGAATTTAATTAAAGTCACTTTGTCGTTTTTTTGCGAATGGTGAAAATTTTCATGCCATCATTGTCGTCATCATCAACAACAATTGGCAAAGCGGCAACAAAGGAAATGCGATAGACAGAGAGCGCGAGGCGAAAGAGTGAGCAGAAAAGCATTGATAATGTGCTGTTTATATGGCAACATTTAAGTGCAGAGACTTGTTAATGTTTTAGTTAATAACTTCATCTTTATCATTTCATTCGTTGCACAGTGTAAATTCGCTCGTAATTTAATTCTCTATAAAATGATAATGTGCTAATATGGCAAAATGATTTATTCAATTATTGCAAAATACTACCGAAATATGAAGCATAGCACTGACTACTGGGAAACACTATTCTGGGAGGCACACACTGGTTCCAATCGCCCGAAAAGCTGCTGCAAAATCGATTTGCGATTTCGATTATTATTTCAGGTTAGTTTTGTAAAGAGGACACTAGCGTGTATTTTGGCAAAAGAAACATTTTGTAATATCGAGTTGGCTCTCTGTACCTTAACGCAAAGTTGTAGTTCCTAACACAGCTGGCACTTAGCCATTTTATATTTGCCCGCCGAACTTGGATTTTATTTTTTGAAATATAACGAAACAAAGCTTAGTTTAGTTTATTAAAAAGAAATTCTTGGTTTATTTAAAAATTCCTTGTGTCAAAAATTCACCTTCTGTTTATGCGGTCGGAAAAACGGTTTTTACTCAAAACCAAGGCATTTTACGAAAAAAGTGAATAAAGCAGAAAATGCTAAGAAATTACCAAGAAATATGTCAAAATTTTTGGAACTTTTTCATTTTTTTTTTGATCAATTTTTAAAAAAAAATTATAAAATATCCCCAAAAAATGAAAAAAATCATACGATTCCAAGCATTTTTGACTCATATACTTTTTTCGTAAGACGCCTTGGTTTTGAATAAAAACGGTTTTTTTTCCGACCACATTAACAAAATTCCTATATTTGGGTGGTCATATTTCGGTGAATTTTTGACGTAAGAAATTTCTAAAGGAAATTTTATCTACTTTTTTTACATAAAGCAATTCCTACTCCTATTTCTAATCCAAACAATGTTATAGGCCAAAGGGTAAAAAACACAAGAATTCGTTTTTTTGCTTTTTTTTTTCTTATGTTTCAAAATTCTGGGTACAAGAATTTTTTTTAAAATTTTATGAATAAGCTGTTTCGATAGCAAATTTAATTTTCTGCTAAAAGATTTCTAAACAAAATATCAAAATTTTCCTTCGTTCGCTATATATTTTGAAAAAAACTGTAAATGGTGTATTTACCTCCATCGCCTCTCCAATTTTCACCTTCTTATTTAATAGCACTCCGCGGTTTTTTCATCTTTAATGACCACTTGACCAATTTCTGTGATAAAAACCCCTGAACGCCTTACTTCCTTTAAAAATGACCTAATCAATAGACCACTTAAATATCGGTACAATCGTTGATGCGGATGTTTGCATCGCCTACCGCCTAAACCACTTAACAGATTGGAACCATGTTCACATCATAGGTTTTTTTAATGCTCTGATTGGTTTACAGTTATTAGACAAAAAGATAAAAAAGACTTGTCCATCTGTTTTTACTATATTAGAAATGGAGTACGACTTTAAATTATAAACCAATAGAAAGGTATTTGTGTGAAGATGTGCAGAAAGTCCAAACTATGTTAATAAAAAGTTTTTAATATAAAGTGTTTAGCATTAACAACAACAAAGTACACGGTCACACAGAGCTGAAAAAAGGGTAAAACACAAAGAGAAAGACAAAAAGCATAGCACTGACTTCATGTTTATTGTTTTGTTTATATTTCACTTGAATTATACCAGGGACGATAAATGAGCATTTCCATTTCGTACCAAATAGCAAACAAAAGTAGTAAAAGTGTCCAAAAAGTACCAAAAAATTAAATATTACATTTGTGGTCGAATTTCGACCACTGGGCGATCCTAGTTTTAATGAACATGTAATAAACTGGATTTAAAAAAAAATGCCGATTAGGGCCGTTGTACAAGTGAGCGACGATATGCCATCAACAATTTCAGTACACTGTCTTCCTTATTTGTTTATAAGGACTGCCACAGAAAAATTTGATACTTTTATTCCTTAAGATTATGATTAACCTGATGATCGTGCAGGTCGAAATTTGGGTGCTATTTTTTCAATATAACATGACGATTATACAAATATATAACACTTGGTAAACGAACTTCAAACGATAAAGATGTCTAGCAATCAAGAAACAAAATTGCAAGCTTATTTTGTACACTTACCTGTAAAAACCAGAATTAAAATATTCAGCCAGAGCTAAAAACAGGTGCATCAGAAATCACTGTCCAAAAGGTTATTTCGAATTATAGAAAGGGTCAACTTATTACGCGGAAAAAGTGTTCAGGTAGAAAAGCCAGTATAGACACAGTTGGTGAAATAGGTGAAGCGCCTTTTTAATCAGAATCCTAAAACTTCAGAACGAGATATGGCTGCCAAAGCAGGAACCTCAATATCTTCTATAAACAGACTAAAGAAAAAACTTAAGCTAAAGACCTACAAAGTTCAAAAAAGTACCAGACCATTCCCATGAAAAGCTGTTAGAGGCTCAAAAGCGAGCTCGAAAGTTATGTGTCGATTTCCAGACTAAATTTGACTGCTGCATAATGGACGATGAAACATACGTTAAGGCAGATTAGAAACAGCTACCAAGACACGAATTTTAGACCTGTTCGGAGAAGAGGCAGGTACAGAGCAAATTTAAAGAGAAGAAAATTACAAAATTTCCCAAGCAGTATATGGTTTGGCAGGCCATATGCACTTGCGGTTTGAGAAGCAATTTTTTTGTAACACAGGGCAATATTAACTCGAAAATTTATATTGATGAATGCCTTCAAAAGCGTCTTTTGCCATTTATTCGTGAGCACGGGGGTACTGTAATGTTCTGGCCTGATTTGGCAACCTTTCACTACTCTAGAGCCACCATAGAATGGTACAGTAGCAATAATGTAAATTTTGTACCCAAAAATGCGAATCCACCTAACTGCACAGAACTTTGACGTATTGAGAGATATTGGGCTCTAATGAAATTAGATCTTCGGAATAGTAAAAGTACTGCAAAAAATTTAAAATATTTAAAAAATAAATGGCGAAAGTCGTACGGTACTATCGACAAAACAACTGTACAAAACTTAATGAAGGGTCTTAAGAAAAAAGTAAAATATTTTTATATAAAACAAATATTTGTTAATAAAGTAAGGTTGTTTATGTTCGATATACTACTCATTAATAAATAAAAAAACAATATTTAAAAAACATTCATTACGTATTTTTTTATTGATGAAAAACAAAGTATTAAATTTTTCTGGGGCAGTTCTTATTGTATACTGCTTTGTAATATTGTGCTAATGTTTGCTGTAAGGATAAGTAATTTACATTTCCAACTTGTTAGATTTTCGTGATCTAAACTATGTGATTTTTCTTTTCATGTAAGTATGCTACTATTGAACTGACAAATGCAAAAAGTAAACATCCTACAATTTAATGACAATCATTCACTGTAGCACGTCGCTGCTAATTAAGATGGATCCGTGTCATTATCTCGTTGTCGCTTTTCTCTCTCCATGATTTCGGTTTTATTCTCCATTTTCTTTTAGCTTGTTAGCCAAATAGTCAAAGGGTCATCCCCAATGTTGTTGTATTTTGGCTGGCTGGCACAACGAATTCTAATGGAAAGTTGCCAAAAGTTTTCCCCTGTGACTTTTTTGTATAACCTTTTTGCTGCTGCTGCGAAACTGCTGAAAACTTCAAACGGTCGGTGGGTTGCGATCATTAGCAAACAAACGAAAAAACAAAAGTTGGTCGCTCCCTTCCATTGCAAAAGTGCAATCTTGATTCCATGACTGCATTAAATGAAGCCAATTTCTTGGCCTAATCTCAATCTGAACATCTTTTGACTTAGGAATTTGTTGGCAGCAGCAACAGCAGCTGTTGCTATTGCACAGCTTCTACAAATAATTGAACGCATGTAATGAGTATTTTTTTATTTTTGGATTGCCGACACTTTGGATTAGTTTGGTTTTTTGAAAAGTTTTTTTTTTTTTTTATAAAATTTATTTTTTTTGTTTTTTTGAGAAGTTCATCTACGTTTTCAAGTAAAAGTGCAACTAAACAGCAATTAGCCCAATTCCCAGGCTGCTTCTGCTTCAGCAGCATTTATGTGTTGCATGTCGTTCACAGCAGCAGCAGCAACAATTGCTGGTTTATTTATTTGTTTGCTGACTTTTTTTCGCATAAGAGTGAAATTTATTGCAATCACAAGATTTATGTGACCGACACTACCGATTTGTAGAAGATTTTTTAAGTGAGTCTGTCAGCACTTAGTCTGCTGCCACTGGCTGCCTGTTACTTGCAACTAAATATCTGCTGCTGCGGTCACTTGTTGCTGCTGTTGCTGACTGCATTGTCCAAAGTTGCTGTGATGGGATTTTTCCCCCCACTGTGTGTTATAGTAATAATTTTAATTTTAATTTCGTCTTTTATTTGAGTTTTTTTATGGACTTTTTGATACGACAGCTGTGTATTCGTAGAGTGCAAGTTTGTATTTTTGCACGTTGCGCTGCTGCATAATGCATCACGTGTGTAATGAAAGTTTTCGGTTGTTGTTTGCTGCTGCTGTTGATGGTTGACGTTTGTTGTTCCTTGGGAAAGTCAGCAGTAATTTTAAGTTATTTAGTTGGCATGTGGTTAATAGGGAAGATTAATATTTGCGTGTGGGAGTTGTTCGGTACAAATGGAGATATAAAGTTTAAAGTGTTTTTTTTTTTATGTATTAGGTTACTTTGTTAGAATTTTGCCCATAAAGATCTTTCATTTATTGTGGTTAATATCTGTTTGTATATACACTAGAAAATTTGGAAAGTGTTGAACTGTTTTTGTTATAAATTTTAAAATATTACTTTGTGCAAGATTTTTCATCTAGGAAGAAAATTTTTCGAGCTTTGAGATTTTACCCCATAAAATAAAATTAAATTAAAATCACATTTTTACTAAACTAAAAAAATCGCGGTGTGGGTTTTATATCCAAATTTTTGTCATTTTTGAATTGTCCGTTGAAATTTGTTTAAGTTATGAGGCTTTAATCCTATGTTGGGAGCAAAAGATAAAGCTACAAAAACATTTTATCAGGTTATTATATGTCCTGGGGGTCAAAGCCATGTTTCAATTTAAAATTTGAAATTTTAATTATTTAATACATGTTCTCAAAAAGAGCTTCAAACTAAATAGCTTAAAAAAAAAATGTTTTTAATATTTTACTATGAAATTATAACATAAAGTGTTCAAAAGTCATTCTCCGTCCAGTCTCTAGCCGCTTTTTTGTGCACTCAATTTGCCTGTTTTGCATACAGCGATACCTCTGTAAGTGAGATCTTCAAGGGACCAACTTTTTTCTTAATTAAAGAGGATCCCATTTACACAGTTTGGAAAAATCTCAAATAAGTTTGTAAATGACCATTCACAGCCTACTTAAGTCAATGATTTGTGATGATGCCAATCCACTACGGACAGACTGAGACCCAGGACCAGTAACGGAGAGGCATGGTCAGTGATGCACTCCACGACGGCGGACAGACTGAGGCCCAGGACCAGAGACGGAGGGGCAAAGTCAGTGATCCACTCCACGACGGATGGACGGAGACATGCTGAAACTCTGTCCTCGGGTAGGAAGTTTAGTATTCAAGTAATGTGATAACTTTAGATTATATTTATATTATATTATTAAGTAGGTTAATATTTAATTTAATGCTTTCTCTTGATGGTCGCCGTATAGGTGAATTATAACGTTTGGAAAAGCTGTGTTTCATATTGACACTATTTGTCATCGGTGAATCATTGTGACTTTCATCACTAGATTCTATTTACAAATTTTTGTTTGTACGAGTTTAAATACTTTTTGCAACAACATTCACTCATACAAAGTCTTTGTCACGTGGGTGTTCGAAATTAATTAATTCACCCCAATCTGACTGACCTCAAGTTATCTGCAACAAGTCATCTCATGTATGTAACTACAACTAACATTGCTCATTAAAATTCTTTATATCACAGGCAAATCGTGTACAAATTTAGGATCATGACCAAAAGGTTTTCTTACCAACTAACCAACTGGCTACCTAGCTACCGACAAAAATAGCCTGAAGGGTATAACAAATATTTTGGTAACCTACTGAACTCAATAATTTGCAGCTAACATGCATGCATCATTAAGAGCGCCCAACGACCACAAAAAACACAACAACAATATCAGCATTAACACAGACAGCACATATATTGACAATGACAACAATAGCAGCAACATAGAGAGAATAGAAACTACAACAATATCATCGACGACACAAAACAACTTGTAAATCTCTTGTATGTCAAATGTTGTACGACATTCTAAGTAACTATGAGGTAACTTTTATAAATGTATCTACCCATGAGTTGGGTGAAAATAAGTTTAAAAATAGAACCCAAACATAGCATTCTTTACAAAAAAAAAAAAAAAAAAATGAAGAACAGCATGTTGCTTTTGTTTAACATGCAAATTTTGGTACATGTAGAAAGCTGTTAATGCAAAATCTCAAATAACCTAAAAGCAAAGAGTATGTAAGAGTATTAAAATTTGGCGTATGTATGTATTAAGGATGCGCTGAACACTGCATATTTGCAGCAAAAACATAAAAGTACTGTTCTTGACATTAAACATAATGATGTGTGATCTGATCAGACAATCCGGATCTCCTACCGCCAAAAATCGCTGTTAACGTTGTTTAATCGATGGATCTAAAGGCGCAATTTTGTCTGTATGGTATAGAAGATTGATTGGTGATTAAACGTTCTTTTTCGTAGGAGTGATGAAACGAAACTTGAGAGGCTGTTGGCTAGACGTTGTTGCATGTCTGGCCTCAAGCAGACTGCTGCCTCCCAGCGGCAACCCGTGGTAATAGTGGTTGGCAATGGCACTGTTGACCGCAGTGCCACTGTCGGATACCAGCCAAAGCAGGAAGAAGAAAGGGCGCGACTTTTGGAGAGATGAGTGTTTTTCCCTTTAATTCGAATTGACACGTTACGCAATGTGCTAAAAAGCAATCCAAGACAGGATTTTGAGGGTTTTCCTGAGAAATCCGCACTTGGTAACGTATTCCCACGATCCATAGTAAGTCCAGCCGTACATGGTAAAATGGCCATAGCAACCTTGGGTAGGACTACTTCTCCCAAGAAAGTTTTGAGCTTTTTTGAAGGGAGGGATGCACTAAGAAACGTGTTCCAACAATCCATGATAAATCGACATAGGTGAATAGTCTCAGACGAATCAGAGTCATACTAACAGTAGCGTATTGCTACGAAATCTGACTAGAGACTATTCTGGCACTACGGGAGTCAGTAGCCCTTTGCAGTAACCGGTTCGCTGGATATTAGAACTAACTATTGGGATGGCGCTTCGAGGAGTTTCGTCGTGGCTGTGGTTTGGACCTAAATCGCAGGAAGAGTTTGTAACTCGTTGATATTATACAAAAACTCAGAGAGCAATACGTTGATAATTATATTATTATAATTATTATAATAAACGAATTGCGCTTGCTACTTCGTTTTGTCTCCCCAGATAAGTTAACAAACGAAGCGCTATGCAAAAAAAGGATTACAGTAGACCCCGCTTAATTAACCCCCTTATAATTGACTTCCCCGGATAATTGAACTAAAAAAATCCTAGTGAAACTGTCTTCATTGAAAAAGGCACCCAAATCTCCTGATAATTGATTCCCGCTTAATTGGTTTTCCCGGTTAATTGATAGGAAGAAAATGGTTTCCAAATGGAAAATACATGTAAAATACCCCTTTTAAAAGATTTACATTATTAAGGGCCAATTTCACAATGTTCAGTTAAGTCTTAACTGGCGCTTTGACATTAAATTTCATACAAAATTTTTATTTATCTGGAAGTTAAATTTTAACTGAACATTGTGAAATTGGCCCTAAAAGTAACAACAATTTTAGTAATGGAAAAATTTGAACAGTTTTCAATGCAGCTCAATAAAAATTTTAATCCTACTCCGAACTGGTTATAGCAAAGGCAAAACCGTTAAGGTTTCGTCTTTCGTAAAGTCCGTGGAGAAAAATCCTCCGAAAACGCAAAAGGTGCAACTGATTTCAATAACTTAGTTCTTCCCGGATTATGAAAGGGTTTTGAACAAGCTTATATTTTTAACGTTGACGAAAGTGGATTGTGCTTTACATACTATGTCCAGAAGAGATAATGGCCTTAAAGGTTTTTTCTGCTGCTATTTTTATTTCTAGTGCCACTGGAAATCATAAAAAAATTAAAAATTTGACCCTGAATAGCTTTTTATATTCACACAATTACAAAATTATCCCAATAATTTTCTATAGAAGTCATGTGCTTAGGCATCCGATTCAGCACGGCAGTCTGATGGATTCGTATTAAACATATCCTAAGCTATCGATTCCTATATACATTTCCATTACACCTAGTTTTTCAAATTGTTATGCTCAGCTCTAAGTCTACTATGCACATACCCGAATTTGGTATTAATTTTCTTTATTTTATTTTAAGGTAAATTGAAGTTCCTTTTATGTACCTAACGCACTTTTTAATGTGCAATATACATACATATTTTTGTATTAATTTTCTCCTTGTGGAGCTTTTGGGTTAAAGAAATTCTTAATGCTTGAATACATAAAAAACCATCATATTAAAACTAAAATCTCCGAATGCTATTTTTTCTTATGTTTAATTGACCCACTCGATCAATTATCCGGGATTCTTTTAATTGATCAGTCGGATCAATTAAGCGGGCCCCGCTTAATTGATTCCCCGGTTAATTGAACCGAAAAGTTTGCATATTTTTCATCAAGTCAATTAAGCGGGGTCTACTGTATATGAATGTGGTACACCACCAGGACACAAGGGGGATGCATAACAAAGAAAGGAAAAAAAAAAAAAAAAAAAAAATTTAACTTTCTTTTGCGTGTGCTTTACTTCCATTTGCTGTGATTCTCAACAAATTTATGCTAAAGGTTGGATATAGTAGGTATGCTTGTAAGTTCTTCTGGATGTCGGCAAATTCGTCTGATAATAGCACCTGCAGAAAGCCTAAAAATGTAACAAAAATCAGCTTTTCAAAATTAATTGTTTTCTTTTATCCATTTTGACTTGTTTTTGTAATTTTGTTGGTTTTACAATAAACACAACAAGTCAACTGATCCATGCTTGTTGACAGCAAAATAATGTAAATCATTAACTGTTTCAAAAAATTACAATATAAAACAAATAATTTTCGATTTCTCTGCAATATAAGTGCCAAAGCACAATAATATTTGATGCCATTTGCAAAAATTTTGGAAAATTCACATTATGACATTACTTTTGCTCATTTCAATTAACTTCTTCATATCCAGTTAGCATGTAAGAATAGTGATACACTCAAAAACTGCTAACTAGCTTACAAATTACAACCACGCCCTCTAGCCAATCGTATTGTATGCAATTTCCAATTAGGGTGTTGATTGGCAATCAACCTAGACCTTAACAAAATGCCACACAACTTTATCAGAATTTTCCAATTATTGCCGAGAAAAACAAAAACAAGATCGTGGTATGCTGCCAAATTGGAGCAAACTAACATATACAGAGGGCGTTGTTGGTTGCCACTACTACTACTGCTGCTGCTGCTGCATAATTTAGGCTAAGTATTAGCAACACAAAAGCAAAGTTATGCCGAACATAAAAAGCCAGCACTTTCGCGCAAACGCCGCCGCAACGTCACACCCACCCACATAACTAACAACATCACGCATGCGCACAATTTAAAGCCACCACATCTATAGAAAAATCGATCTAAATAAAAACAAAAAGATTTTTTTCGAACAACAGCAACAATAATAAAGATCTGCATAAATTTATTGAACTTTGTAACAAACGCTTTTCTTTTTTTTTTCACTCATCCGCGCAATTGCTCAATTGAATAGAGCGCGGGTTTGGAGTGACATGAGCTGAATGAATGAATTAAATTTTGAATGTCGAAAGCCGAGCAAAAGCCTCTTTTGTGTAGCGTGAAAAAATGCTTCTGTCAGAGCAGCAGTGCATTTACAATTTTACTTTTTTTTGTGTGCATCAATAAAATGGTACGTAAAAAAATCTCACTTTTTCTACATCTACGTGTATACGACGCATGCGCCGGCGGTGTTTCTTAAACTGCAATATCTCACTTGCTCACTTTAGTTTAAAGTTAACTTTATTCTAACACGCAAAACATGATCCCGAAAAAACAATTTGGGAAGCACTACGTCACTTCATTTAAGACAAACAAATAGTGCTCACGCAATGTCAAGCAGCTTGCACGCACGCGTCGTGTGTTTTGTCGTAACTGCGACTGTGCGCCTGCGCATGATTCTTGTGTGCAGCTCAATGTTCGCGTACCTTACATTGAATGTGATCGCTTTAGGTAGGACAATAAATTGCGATTTGTATCGATTTTGTCCAAGCAAATTTAAATCCAAGCCCATTCGGTATTCGTGTCAATTGCTCTAGATTGCTGGCAATATAAATGATGTACATTTGTTTTACAGTTTTTCAGTTGGTGTCGTATTGTAAGTAAGAATGGCATAGATGACAGATTAAGACGAATTTATGAATTGATGCGAAATGATTTAAGTGGTTATATTTACTATGAAAAACAAAAATAGTGTTTATGAAACTTTGGAAAATATTGAAATTATTTACAATTGGGTAATGCAACCTTCTGCACCATCACTAAAAATTTAAGTTTAATTTTAAAACCAAAAATTATATAGAACAATTCCAAAAAAAGTATTAATTTTAAACTATTTTGGAATAAATTTCACCCTTTTTTGGAATAAATTTCAAACTTTTTTGGAAAAAAATCGGAGTTTAATACCAAAAAAATTTAAAATCAATACTAAAGGGAATCAAAAGTAAGAATAGTAAACTATCATTTTATGGTATGCACTAACTATTACTATTGTCTGTGTGAAATTTTGTTACATTACCTTAAACAACGCTAGCACTAACGCATTTTGAAAATTTTAAGTGTATGGGAGGTGCCACTCCCTCTTGCCCGAATCAATAAAGTTTCTGATCGGAGCTTGCATTATTAGTGAAATTTAGTTAGATTGTCTCAAAAACCGCTTTTAGTATAGCTTTTGTCTTTTGCTAACATGTGATGACGTACCACGCTCTATTTTCCGGACTCACCTAGTTCTTGCTCAGAGCTTCCAACTACTATCCTTAGTATTTATGTGTATTTTGTTTTCGTTATCGTGAGAATTCCTCATTAAATTGCACTTTGAACGTTTTTTTTCCACAGGCAGACGGACATGGCTAAATCCACTCAGTAGGTGACGCCAATCCAGAATATATGTATAATAGACCGGTGCGTTTTGGACGAAAGTTTAAAATTCGTCGCGCAATCGGCAGAATTGTAAAGTTTAACTATCGACATGAAGATTGCCGCCACCCTAGCTCTGAGAGATGACGGGAAGGGGTGTCGATATATTTTTGAAGGTTAAAAAACGTGGTTTAAAAAAGCATGCTCAGAGGTTCGAAGTGAATCAATTCTCAGCTTCGTAGTAGGTCGAAAACTGAAATCCAAGACATGGATTCTTATGTATTTTTTCCCGTAGAATCGAAAGGCATCATTAGTTTTCTGATCAAGCGTCCATTTTTGGCGTTAAGTGAACTTTTCAGCTCAAAAAAGTCGAAATTTTTCCAAATCCCCTGGTTGAGCACTCCACAATTGCACAGAAAAAATCTTGGAAAAATTTGAAATGTATACTTTGTTAGGATTTTTTCTGACGAATCCAGTTGTACCATTTTTTTTGCGGTACGACATTATTTTTATTCATTTAAAACGAATTTTTGATTTTTATTACCAAAAAATATTACGAAATCGGGCGTAAATATTTAGTCAACGACGGTTCCCAACGTCCGGACGGTTTTTTTTTTTTCGGTTCCCCCTAGTAAAATTTTTTTAGAATATTTTTGGAAATTTTTTTAACCCATTATAAACAAGTTTTTGAAAAAAGGGTCAAAAAGACCCTTAAAAACGGGACATAATGGGTTAAGATGTTCACATAACTTAATGAAGAATTAGCATGGAACAATATTTTAGAACATCTTAACCCATTATAAACAAGTTTTTGGAAAAAGGGGTCGAAAAGACCCTTAAAAACGGGATATAGTGGGTTAAGATGTTCACATAACTTAATGTAGAATCAAGCATGGAAAAATATTTAAGAACTTCTTAACCCATTATATCGCGTTTTTAAGGGTTTTTTCGACCCCTTTTTCCAAAACTTGTTTATGATGGGTTAAGATGTTCTAAAATATTGTTCCATGCTGATGTTACATTAAGTTATGTGAACATCTTAACCCATTATATCCCGTTTTCAATGGTCTTTTTGATCCCTTTTTCAAAAACTTGTTTATAATGTGTTAAAAAATTTTCAAAAATATTCTAAAAAAATTTTACTAGGGGGCACCGAAAAAAAAAAAGCCGTCCGGACGTTGGGAACCGTCGTTGACTAAATATTTACGCCCGATTTCGTGATATTTTTTGATAATAAAAATCAAAAATTCGTGTTTCATGAATGAAAATAATATCGTAGCGCAAAAAAAATGGTACCACTGGATTTGTCAGAAAAAATCCTAACAAAATATACATTTAAAATTTTTCCAAGATTTTTTCTGTTCAATTGTGAAGTGCTCAACCAGGGGATTTGGAAAAATTTCGACTTTTTTGAGCTGAAAAGTTCACTTAACGCCGTCTTTTTAGAAAATTAATGATGCCATTCGATTCTACGGGAAAAAATACATAAGAATCTATGTCTTGGATTTCAGTTTTCGACCTACAGTCTGTTAAATAAGAACGTGGTCACGATTACTCGCGATCGGTAAAGTATAATGCTGTAATTTTTTTTTCTCACACAGAGGGCAGCATTGTCCTTCATGCTTCGTGAAAGTGAATCAGCTGACCACTGTTTTCAATGCGTTCTCAGCATTTTTCTAAAATGAGTACCGCGTACGCGTCGCGCTTTGAAGCCGTTTTTTTTGTGTTTGCACCCCAAAGGTCCCAAAATGACCCAAGCGGCGGCTGTGAAGTATATGCAAAAGTCGAAACAGTTTGTGAATAAGTGGGTGAATCGCTTCAAAGAAGTAAAAAATGTCGATGACTTTCCAAATCGCGGGTCTGTCGGTGTAGTGACGGAAAAACAGGAAAAACTGATCTGTGCTCTATTTTCGAAAAATCCAACATTAACTTTGCGTGAAGGTGCTTCGAAATTGTCCCAAAAAGGTTTGAATATCTCCCACGGAACTATTCGTAATCATTTGATTGCAAATAGTGTGAAATACCGAAGTACTTTGCAAAAACCGATGCTCAGTGAAAAACATGTCCAAAAACGTCTTGAATGGGCCAAAGACAATTTGGATCGTGACTGGGGCAACGTTATCTTCACTGATGAATCCTCTTTTTGGGCCTTTCCTATCATCAGGCATGCCTGGACCACACCCACCAACAAACTTGAAACAGCTGGTTCGACGCATTCACAAAATTTGGAGGTCGTTTTCAGAAGAGTATGCGCAAAATCTTGTTCAAAGTATGTCGCGAAGATGTCAAGCTATAATTGATGCTGGGGGTGATTGGACCTGCTATTAATGTATTTGCATTGAAGTTTTCGATCAAATAAATCAATATTAAAAAGAATTTTCGCAATGGGTATTTTTATTTTCTCACAACAATGACCACGCTCTTATTTAACAGACTGTACTACGAAGCTGAAAATTGATTCACTTCGAACCTATGAGCATGCTTTTTTAAACCACGTTTTTCAACCTTCAAAAATATATCGACACCCCTTCCCGTCATCTCTAAGAGCTAGGGTGGCGGCAATCTTCATGTCGATAGTTAAACTTTACAATTCTGCCGGTTGGGCGACGAATTTTAAACTTTCGTCCAAAACGCACAGGTCTAATGTATAAATCTCCGAAAAATGTCTTTTTTTGTCCCCAGTTTCAGCAAAATTAACAAAAAAAAAAAAAAAAAAAACAGGAGGAGGGTTACTAAACGGAGTATGATGAAATGTTGAAAAAACCGACGGAGAATGATGAAACTTAGAATGACGAAATGTTGCAAAAACAGTAATAACACAATGAAAATAGCATTTTTTTTTTTTAAAAAGTTGAAGCTGGTGGATAGCTCCTCTATTGATTTAAATTATAAAAAGATAAAATAATATGGTTAGTTATATAAAATAACTTACACGGAGAATGGTGCTCACTTGCGTTCTTTACATAATTTTTAAACTATTTAAAAAAAAAAAAAAACACATGAACACTCAATATTGAAAAGCCTAAACTGACTGAGCTGAACTGAATCTCCTCTTTCTCTTTCAATTCTCTATTTACTCAATATTTAAAAAATTTACAGTTAGAATAAGACAAACTGAGCGGAGATAGTCTAAAATGAGGGACCAACTTTTATACGTACATATGTATGTCAATTCTATATAAAAAAAATTTTCGAAGAGTAAACACAGAAAAACAGTAGATGAAATATATATACAGAATATGTCGTATAAGTTTTTTTTAGAAAATAACGTAATATGCGAAAAGGGTAAATCAAGTGCGCTCTTGTTAAGTATCTGTATTACTTAGATAGCTAAAATATCGAATTTTAAATTCAAGCATGGTTTTGAGCTCCGGGACATTGAATAGTACATTTTTTGGAGAATCACCCATATAAACTTTTTTGTATCTATCACGCCACTTTCTCTGCGTAACAAGCAGAAGGAAAAAGTGAATGTGTCCTTGGTGAAGGGTAGAAAAATGGGCGACGCCACGCATCCAAATATGTCTGCTCAAATATATTCGAAGATGTGTGAATTTTGATTTATTTGGAGGCATAGCATTGCCCATTTTCAAGCATATACTATGTTTCCACCGCAGGTTCATGTGGTGACTTATGGCAAATTCGAGACTTAGCTCTAAATCTCGGCGGAAATTACGTGATTCTCCATACAAAAATTAATCCATATCTACCGAGATTTATTTTAAACCTGCGTATTAATCTCTGAAGAGCACATAATTTTTGTAGAGACGAGCACAAGTTGAAAAAGCAAAAGCAGATAACTTGTGCTCGTCTTTACAAAATTTATGTGCTTTTGCTTTTTCAACGAAGTGGCTTTTACAGCAAACGATATATTAAGAAAAAAGGAAAAAATAACTTTAAATTCACCGCTTATGATATTTACTGTCAAAAATATATCTCCTTCGGCCATTGGAAATGAGGAGGATTTCACAACGAGATTTATAATTCTCATCACAGCTTTATCACAGGTGGAAACGTAGTGTTACGACCTTCCGATACAAGTAAATTTTAAAACTTTCATTGGAGGTTGAGATACATACGTTCACTTCAAAGGATTATAACTTAGAAAGTTGGAGTCCAATTTGAAAATTTTTAAAACATAGTTAAAAAATGGAATATAATCTTTTCGTGATACCATAACCTGAATTATGTATGCATAAGATAAATAAATTGTAGTGCACCTTGTGCTAAATCGAAATAAATGCTTGTGTTGAAAAGAAACAGCGAGAATAGCTGAGAATGTCATATCAACTGGCAATAAACAAAAGTACCGAAAAAATTAATTTCACGTGTAGCTGTAAGCAACGAATAGAAAAGTCGAGCAGGTAAAGCTGTTTCAGGATTTTTTTCCAAGATTCCAACCTCCCCATAGCAGATTTGCTTGTCTGGCTTGAATTGTAGTTCAGTTTTATTTGGATTGCAGTGGATAAATCTTAAAGTGTTCATAATTTTAAGCGTCAATTGGAAGAAAAGTGTAAATGTGTAATGACTTTTTTTTTATAAAAGGCGAATGGTAAAGCAAACTGAATTTGGAAAAAATTAATTAAAGTTTTTTATTACTTAATAGAAATGTTTAACTTCATTTTCATTAGACAAAACCGGAAATGCTCATATTGATGATTTTTTTTTTATTAGATAGAGACTATTTTGCAGATTGCCACAAATGACCATTGTCTTCATTATTTATTAAGTATCTTTCTAACACATTTTTCAATCACCGTAACTTGTTGCATCCTTTTTCATAGGTCTATTAAATTTAATTAAGACTGTATTCTTAACAAAGTTTCACAGGGGATAAGCACAAAATTATTAGTTTTAGCTGCAAAATTGATTTTCCATAATAGATTTATTTATATGGCTTATTAACAACTACATCGGCAAGGCACAGAAAGAAAAATGAATGTTGCTGCAACAAGTAAAATTGTACGTATACTGATACTCACATATTTGTTTGATGCAAGTATTGTAATTTCATGAATTTTTTTTTCTTCCTTAACTTGGCCACAAAGTGCATCCTGTGTTTAGCAGCAGTAGACCCAACAACAACAATACATCATCACTCACTGATGATTCATTTCTCTCCTCTCTTCCCATTATAGAATAATATTTTTATCGTGGTTTTCACATGAAAATTAATTTGAGAAATTTTAAACCACAAACGTCTAGCTATTCTCAAAATGTAATAAAGTTGCTTTTGTTGCTGCTACTCAATATGTTGGCAATGAAAATACAGCAACAATTTCACATGCCAATCAATACCACAAAATGTTCGCATACGAAAGTTGTGCGGCAAAAATTTACTGATTTTGATTAGTTGCAGGCAAAAGAACCAAAAAAAGAAGAAAAAGGAAATCGTTGCGTCTATTGCAATGAAAGGCTGCTGCTGCTGTCGATAGGTAACAGAAACAACTGGGCAACAGGCACCAAAAGCCAATCTAATTTCATTGGTAGCATTTTGTCATGACGGTTTGAAAGAAAACAAAGTGCTGGACCTACATGTTGATCGGCGTTACCTTTTTGCACCAAATGTAACAGCAAAGGAGTAGTGCTTGTTGATGACACGTCAATGTCAAGTTTTGTGTCAATATCATGGCTGACACATCGAACAGGCTTGTCAACAACATATACAAATATATACACACACACACACACATTTAGCTTAACAGTTCATACAAGCAGCAGCAGCAACAGCGAACGCGACAAGTGCCTATAAACACTTTTAGTGCAGTGCATGACAAACAACTTGTAGCAGCAACATTTTTGCAGGGATGCGCAACAGAAATTGCAAATATTTGTATTACTGCTGCTGATGCTGCTACTGCGCAATATTGAAAGCCTTGGCAATACAACAGAGCGCACGATGCACAAAATTTTTCCGCTCGTTGAACAATTGAAAAATTGCGGGTGTCGTCAATTGGGTGAGGAGTAAAAAACCATTGAATTAGCAAGAGGAGCTCAAGTGTTGTTAATCACACAAAAATTTTGCTTCGGAGGCGGGGCAGGGGCGTAAGTTAAACCAAAGAATTGCATGAATTGCTTATTAAATAAACACTGAGTGAAAAATTGTCCAATCATTTTTAAAAATTTAATAATATCTTTGTTTTATAATGAGAAGTAGTAAAATTTTTAAGATGATAATAAAACTAGAAAAAATTTAAAAAAAGCGCCCAACTGAGAACGGATAGAAACAATGGAACTCACACTTCAAAAACCTATTATTGTTCAATCTCTGAAAATTGAGCTTTGAAAATCTTTCGACTTCTGCAACATTTTTGAACCTTTTTCAAATTCTGATACATTTTTCACCATTTTTCGAGTTCTGCAACATTTTTTTAGTTCTTCATCGTATTAATAATTTTTGAAAGTTTTTTAGTTCTGCAACAGTTTTTTAATCCTGCTTCGTATTAACAGTTTTTGGAAAATTAGTTACTTTCGCAACATTTTGAACATATTTTTACTTCTTCAATATTTTAAAAATTTTTGAAAATTTTTTGACTTTTGCAACCTTTTTTGAATTGTGCAACATTTTTCGACTTTTCCAACATTTTTCAACATTTTCGACTTCTGTAACATTATGTGACTATTGCAAAATTTTTCACCATTTTCAACTTCTGCAACTTTTTTGAACATTTCATATTTTAACATTTTCGACTTCTGCAATATTTTGCGACTATTGCAACATTTTTCACCATTTTTCGACTTCTGCAATATTTTTGAAACATTTTCGACTTCTGCAGCATTTTTCATCATTTTTTGACTCCTGCAACATTTTTCACCATTTTTCGACTTGCGCAAAATTTTTCGAATTGTGCAACATTTTTGAACATTTTTCGACTATTGCAACATTTTTCACCATTTTTCGAATTCTGCAGCATTTTTCGACTTTTGCAACATTTTTCGACCTCTGCAACATTTTCGAACATTTTTCGACTGTTGCAACATTTTTCACTAATTTTCGATTTTGGCACAATTTTTGAACATTTACGATTATTGCAACATTTTTCACTATTTTTCGACGTCTGCAACATTTTTGAATATTTTTCGACTATTGCAACATTTTTCACCATTTTTCGACTTCTGCAACATTTTTCACCATTTTTCGACTTCTGCAACATTTTTGAACATTTTACGACTATTGCAACATTTTTGACATTTTTTTATGTTCTGCAACATTTTCCAATATTTTTCGATTTCTGCAATATTTTTTATAATATTCGAAAATTTTTCGAATTTTGCATTATTTAAAAAATTTTTTAACAGTTTTCGACTTTTGCAACATTTTTAAATTCTGCAACATTCCTAAACATTTTTCGACTTTTACAACATTTTTCAAATTCAGTTTTTCAAAGTTTTCAACTTCTGCATAATTTTATCAATTGAACATTTCTTGTAACCTTTTTTCGAATTCTGCAACATTTTGCAAAACCTTCTCGACTTTTAAACATTTTACGACTTCTAAACAATTTTTGAAGATATTTCAACTTTTGCAACATTTTTCGTATTCTTTATCTGATTCCGTCCACTTTACCAGTGTATGGTATTCATGTTGGGCACAATAGTTTGCGAGTTATAACGGAATGTAACGAAAAGTGTCGAAAAATGTGTCGCAGCCTTGAAATGTTATCACTTGAGTGGCAAAAAAAGGAAGCCAACTGTAACTTAGTACACGTGAAAGAAATAAAATTACAATCATCTTTCAACCACTTAAAAATGGGAGTGGCTCTTAACAGTTTACGCCCATTTTTCGATCAGTGTATGACATATATGTTCAACACCTTTCTGCTTAATTTGATTAAAATAGCTTATATAGCATGCGGGATAAAGAGAAATAACAAAAAGTGTTGCAAAATGTGTCACGACTTTGAAACTGTTCGCTTAGCATGGCCAAAAATGTTCCACTTCAAAAACTGTTGCAGCATTGAAATTTCAATCTTTCAATATCAGTTTAACTTGAAAAACCTTCATCCAAAAATAAACCTTCAAAAATGATTAGGCCTCACCAGCATTACCCCAACCTTCAACTCCGCTATTGTAGTGAAATTTTTGTTTACCATTTGAATATCATGGTCGTATTCCAGGAATTGTATGCCATGTTCTAATGAAAAGTTTTCATCCAAACTCGTGGTTTTCACTCTTTTGCTGATCGCATTCAATCGACGACGACTGCGATGACGACGCTACTCCTTGTCGTCGTCGTTACTACGACAATCGTGTAATAAATGCAAACGAGGTTGATTTAAGCTGAGCGCGATTAATCTGCGACAGACCAACCGAAAAAGTGTCACCCGTTAGGCGGCAAATGTAGCGTGGAGACGACACAGGAACGTATGGTGCTGCGATTGTTGGTTGGTGTTGGGGTGCTGGAATGTGTTGCTGCTGCTTCTGACTGCCTGCCTGTTTGGCTGAGCTGTATATTCAAGATCGTTTTGTGGTGCATTGGCGCTGACACTTGGAAAATATGCGCAGTGATAGATACAAAAAAGACACAACAACAACAACAACAAAATCAAATAGTAGCACATTGACAACCAATTTAAATAACGTTGATACCGCCACGCTTGGACTTTGTTAATTGAATATTTCGTGCTGTTGTTGTTGTTGCTTGTTCCAAGTGCGCTACGTGGGAGCGATCAAGTTTGACAAATTTATCAATATTGTAATCAATTGTTTGGTACTTTTTATTGTACCTACTTCTTATTTTGAATTCGTATTTACTCTGAGGAATGCATGCGGAAGTCTTTTTTACAGCTAAGCCGATATGACATAAAAAATATCAAAATATTTTCGAGAATTTCTAAAATCAATAGCTGTAGTTCTGCTTCAGCAGATTGGTTTAATACATGTAAATATACATATTTATATCCAAACTTTAGTAAATTCTGAGTTAAGGAGAATATAAAGTCAGGCACGATCTGAATAAGCGAATTTCATCATATTCTCAAAGTGTGCTCCGCGCGGCCAATGCAAGGGCTCCACGGAAATGATTTTGTTTATTAGTTCTAGTTGTGTTGAAATATTGCTTTTTAAATGGCATATAAAAGCAAATTTAATTTTTATCGAGAAAACCGGAGCACTGAAGTATATCGGAGATTCTGGATATGATAAATTTAGCAGCGAGTGTTGTTTGGGTTGTCATTATAACAAATTAAGGTATTGGACAAATTCGTATAGTATTGGAAGAGTCGAGACCCTGCAGTAAAAACATGAGAAAATTTACAAAAAATACTAGTCCACGGTTAGTACTACTCCTAACTAGACAAAAAAGGGATGCAGTGGGGGCCAGTTTGATATCAGTTTGTAGTTGATAGGGGCAAATAAGTTTAAATCGTAACGAAAACCAAACACAATTTTTGTTTTTGCTTTTGAAATACATTGTGTTTTGTGTCACTTAAATTGTGTGTCCGAAAAAATTGTGGAAAAAAATTAAATTAATGAATTCATTTAACTATATTTAATTTATTTTATGAAAATATAAACTCAAATCAAAAAAAAAAAAAAAAAAGAAATATTACTGTAGGTTGACTACACACGAAACCACTGGTTGAAGGCAAGTTGATTAAGACTGCTTCAAACCGCAACTAGCCCCGGACTGGTATAAACGTAATGCAGAAGGGGACAGTTGAAATTTTGTAGAACGTCAACACAAAAAAAAAAAAAAAACAGTTGCTTGTATGCAGAAGGGATTGAAGTCGGACTATTACTGGTTGGTAGTGGACTAGTTAATGAACTACACTTGAACTAGTCCGTGTGCCTACAGGGAAATTAATGAAACTACAAAATAAGAGAAACAGTCAAGAAATTTGGAAATGAAATGCAAAGTTTAAATGTTTTGAACAGGGGCGTTGATAGGATTTTATTGCGGGGGAAGCCCGAAAAACTTTTTTTTGTTCTAAATCATTAAATAAACGCATACGTTCTTTGCAAGATCATTAGAAATTTTTGGGGACTTTAGCCCCTGAAATGTTCATTCCTGAAAATTTCTCGCCTACCACAACTAACTAAAGTACTCTGAAATTTGAAATAAATAAATTTAAATGATCGTGTCGACCATTTTTGAACTACTGAACATTAATCAACAAGTTTTTTCGGAAAAAAACCAACGTACCAAGCCTAGTTTTTGGTTTGCAAACTATCAGTTATCAGTGAAGCAGTATTTGCCAAAAAGTCATTACCTATAAAAATAAGATGTTCTTCCACATTAGACACCCCTCCCACACTACCCAACTTTATAGACTCCGGTAATATGGAGATATTAGCCGTGCTTGTTTTGATGCGTACATAAAATTGTGGATACTTTTAAATTGCGATAACTCATGAACAGTGAGTCGCACAATAAAAACTCTAAGGAACTTTTTTGTGAAGAATCACGTTCTCTACAAAAACTTTCATTTTATATTTAAAAAAAATTTATCTTTTAGGAGTTGTTCTATAAAAATGGTTAAGCGCCGATAAACGGCAAAAAAATCAATTTTTTTTTTAAATAACTTCTAAATAATTGGTTTTTTTTTTACAATACATAAGATTAAAATTATCTGTAGAGCATGTGGTTCTCCCTGAAAAGACTTGTGGACTTTTTATCGTACGACTCACCGTTCATAAGTTATCGCAATTTGAAAATTACCACAATTGTATATACGCGCCAAAAAAAAACACGGCTATTGTTATGAAAAATATCATAAAATATTGGAGATTTGAAAAATGATGAAATTCTGAAGGTATTGAAAAGATCGATATTTTGACAAAATCGACGAGGAATCTTGGTAGAGTCGATAATTGATGATAATCCGAAATTATATTGAAAATGTCGAAAAATATTATTAGAAAGAGTCGCCAATGGGTAACATTCCGATATTACTCAAAATGTCGAGTAATTGAGTTGAAAAATTTGTTTCGAAGTTTGGAAAATGTCGCTAAATGTCAAAACAGTCATAAATTTATGAAATTTGGATTTTATTGAAACTCAAAAATATTTTGACAAGTCGAAATGTCAAATTTTAAATGAGGAAACAAGTCGAAAAATTCTGAATAATTCAAAAACAATTGAAAACGTCGAATGAAATTCTGAAATTAGAGAAAATCTGCAAAATATTTAATGATTGCAAAAAGGGCTCGGTCCCCAAACTAGTGTTAGAAACGCTGTTATATAGACTCAGACTATGAAAAGATGATAAGAATAAATACTTAGCCATACGTTCAGGAAAGACACTGGAAAAATTTATTGATCAGCGCTTTTGTGGAACTCCCATTTGGGGTGATGCAGAGAAAGATGCAGAAAAGCGTTTTGGTCTGTATACGAAGAAGGTTATATGCAGTTGTGTTTGCGTCCGATACAAATTTAGATTTATAACACGAAAGCAAAAAATTAAATTAAAGGAACAAAGAGCAAATAAATTCAATGTCAGTTACGGAAAATTACACTTTTATAGATGACATTATATGTGTAGGTAAGTATCTAGTTGCAACACTACTACACGGTGATACGGAAGAAAATTATTTACGTATAAAAGTGTCACTAAAATCGGTTGATATAAAAAAATTCGTGTTTTTTTGCTGACTTAGAATCTGTTTTTAGTGAAATCCTATCAGATCCCCTTCAAAAGTTGTACTAAATATACCTTTTAATAAGTATTTTTGGAATTCTTCAATTAAAAATATGTTGTTACATTTTCATAAGGTTACGAAGCTTCTGGGAGGTAATAGGGGAGGCCTAGATTTACAAAAACGTGCACCCGGAGGGGGGTCTAAAATGTACCCCTAAGGAGTTATAGGGTTAAAACTGATTTTCTGCTTCTATTCAGAAAAAACAATTTTCTTGGATCACCCTAACGTTTTATTGAAAACATTTCTATGGCAAAGATTTAGCTAATTGTAAGAGCTTTTAGATAATGTAAATGGTTTATAGGGTTTAAAAGGATTTCGCAAAGTTCTGGACCTTTAAAATTGATATTTAAATTTTTTTTCCCCATTTTTTAACTTTGATGGCCCTTTTAGTATGAAAAAGTCCTATATAGCTTTTCGTAATTCTTTTTGAAATCTTCGTTAAATATATTTTTTCATATCAACCGATTTTAGCGACACTTTTATACTTAAATAATTTTCTTCCGTATCACCGTGACTACATGAATGCGAAATAGTAACTTCCCACTCATGCTAGAATTCTTCACAGTGCTGCAGATGTTGGCAACAACAGTGAAAACAAAATCAATGAAAGCAATTCGTTACAATTTGGAAAATTCAACTCAATAATCCACTTGACACAAATTTCGTACAACAACAGCAACAAAAACAACGATAATAAGTAGGTCACAATGTCACAAATCTTGGGAATTGCAAATTTCATGATCAAGCAAACGACACGGTGGTGGTACCAGAAAAACGCGTTGCAGCATCTGCTATTGCTGCCGATTGTGAACACTAAAGCTGAACTTGACTTAATCAACATAATGCCGCAATAAATGAAAAACAAAAAATTGCGACCGAGTGACGTGATTGTTGCTGCCGCTGCTGCTGTTGCTGTTGCAACCCAATGCAGATGATGATTATTAAATGGTCTATTGGCGCACAGTTGGGGCGTCAACCATTTCGACTCGATGATATTGCTGCTTGAGCTGATAAACAAATCGCTGAGACAAATGCGCGTTAAACAGCAATGCAGCACATGAACTTGCTGCGCTGTTAAGATCGAGAGACAAATTTAATGGCAAGGCAGCGCAAGCAATCAGCCATGAAATGAAATGAAGTGCTCAACTCAACTCTTGGTAATATAAGAAGTGTAGGATTAAGTAGCTGAAAATTATATGTCTTGCTGCCAGTACGGGTACTAACAAGTGGAGAACGAATGGAGTAGGCGGTGATGCAGTTGAAGTTGGAGGTTTTTCAGTCAACTTTGTCGGTAATTGATTTAGGTTAAACGAATCAGAAGTTTAAATTTACTGTGAGAAAGCACCACAGTTCACTTTCAATGCATGAAAATAGAAAATATAAAATTATTTAGTATGAGTGATGTTTCATTAGTGTCGAAAATGGCCTCGCCAAAAATTTCATTTGAAAGCCGACTAGAATTAAAAAAAATTTACTGAGAAATATTTCTTATGTTTAAAGTAAAACTAAATTTCTTGGTATTTAAAGTTTTGTTCAAAAAAGAATGTCAAGTGATGCGGCTAAATGTTCTTATGAAAGGTATGTGTCAAATGAAATGCTGCACAAAAGTTTTAAATTTCAAGTTTTCGAGATTTAACGAATTTTCAAAAATGTGACCTTTTTATACCAAACTATTACTATTACTATTACTATTACTATTACTATTACTATTACTATTACTATTACTATTACTATTACTATTACTATTACTATTACTATTACTATTACTATTACTATTACTATTACTATTACTATTACTATTACTATTACTATTACTATTACTATTACTATTACTATTACTATTACTATTACTATTACTATTACTATTACTATTACTATTACTATTACTATTACTATTACTATTACTATTACTATTACTATTACTATTACTATTACTATTACTATTACTATTACTATTACTATTACTATTACTATTACTATTACTATTACTATTACTATTACTATTACTATTACTATTACTATTACTATTACTATTACTATTACTATTACTATTACTATTACTATTACTATTGCTATTACTATTACTATTACTATTACTATTACTATTACTATTACTATTACTATTACTATTACTATTACTATTACTATTACTATTACTATTACTATTACTATTACTATTACTATTACTATTACTATTACTATTACTATTACTATTACTATTACTATTACTATTACTATTACTATTGTAAGAAAATTACATAAATATAGTAAAATTTGACTTTTGGTATTTTTACTTAATCGAATTTCTCGATAGTATCGTTTTTTTACTGGGGTTCTTTCGACTTTTGCACAATGAGGTTTTTAATTTTTACCGAATCTTTTTTCAAAAAAAATATCCCAATCGAAAAACTTTTTTTTCGATTTCTTAAAAGAAAAATCAAAATTTTTCGAAATGTTTATTAATAACGCAGAAACTAAAAAGCTGATCGAAAAGTTAAGTATGAGCCGCTTATGTAAAATTTTATTACCTTTCTTTTGTTGTCTTACATGTTAAGCTAGCTTTACTGGTTTACGAGATATAAGGAAAAGGGGGATTTCTCGAAAATATCTCCGTAGAAAAAAAAATAAAGTTATTTTCAGAATCAGGTAGTCATTTTACGTAAGAATTTTATAGTGGCAACCAGATCACATTTTTGCTGTAAACTAGTGTTATGGGAGGATTGCTAACGCTTTCAAAATTGAATAATTTTACTGGAGCTTTAGTTTCTCATAAAGATTTTGTAAATTGAGGTTGGGTGTCATAGTCCATTCTCCATATAAACTTTGGTTTTTACAGACCAATAGTTGTTTGCTTTTGAATACAAACTTTACAACTATGATGGACAGTGATAATAATCTTTTATTTTTATGTTCTTTACCATTGCAAATTACATCATATGTTTCAGATGTCTTTCCAAAGGAGATTACATGTTCAAATGTTAAAACCGCAACTAATTTTATTGTCTTGCAGTTTGCCGTTTTAATTTGTTTTTGTCGACGTGTTCTTGTCAAAATGTCAAGCGCGTCAACTCAACATTAGTGATTGGCGTTTATGTCACCAGCATTATTAAGTTATCACAACATTTATTGCTTTGCAAGTCACTGCAAGTTTCCGTCTGGTGTCTTCATCAATTTCAAGGTCTTTAAAATAAAAAAAAAAAACAGAAAATCCCATTGGAAACATTTCGCAACATGTGGAATTTGTTTGTTTTTTCTGCGTGCGCTAGTCACGTTTTTGACCAAGTTCAAGCAAATGGTGGCATCTTTCTATTTCTTAAGCAACATTTTTCCCCTGCTGTATCTTGCTGTTTTGTTTGTTTAACTGTCAGACGGTATGTCTCTTTATTGCATGTATTAGCCGGCTACAAGTTCAACTGGTTGGCATATTGCGGTGATTTCTATTGCAGTCCTTTTTTTCTTTTGTTGTTTCTATTTATTTATTAATGTTGCAGCAAATGCCTTCCTCTTGGTAATTCATCATCAGCAGCAGCAGGAACAGCACCAGCATCAGCGTGAATGTCACATGTTAACCAAATACGAGTTAAAATGCCCAGTTTAGTTGAATATTTTACTTATCAGCTCATGTATTTATTTAAAATTATACAAAAAGAAAACGGATATGAAAGTGCATAAATAAATATCAAATATGTCAAAGAGAAATACATAATGCGTTAAGATATCACACAAGTACATACATTTGCTATAAAAATGTAAGTATTTGACTTTCTCCGACCCTTTGAGAATTTATCTACTGAGTGGTAAAAATCTTAAATCTTAATCTTAAATCGATATGAGAATAGTTAACCCTTAAACGAGAAAGTCCAAAAACGTGAAGAGCTATTAAAAAAAAAAATAAATTAAAATCGTTATGAGGGAGCCTAGCAAAACTTTCATCCAAGCATATAAGAAGCTAGCAAACATGCTTAATTTTTGTCGTTCAAGGGTTAATGTTTAAAAAGCACAAGCAAATAAATAAATAATACGACAGTGATGGCGATAAATATGGTTCTTAGTACGAGGAAGTTTATTTTTTTTCTCATTTTTCATTTGTTTTTCCAGTTCTCGCTATTTCCATGAAAGGTTCTTCCAAGTATCCAAGTAGAGTTAGTTCATCAACCTATGTACACACCTGTCTTTATTTGTATGGAGATAAAGCCGAAACATAAAAGATGTATCCGTAGAAAAACGTGCAGAAAGATCTAATGCAATTTTGTAAATAATGATTTTTGTGATGTTGGTGCTATAATTTCACTTGCAAAGGGAAATTACAGCTGAGCTGTTTATCTGAAACTATAACCAACGCCGCGCTCCCACGAATACTCTGCAAACACTTGGCTGGAACACCGGCTTGATTGGCTTGCCCAATAATGTCACATACTTATAACCCAACAAACAAAAACCTTTGGAAAATAACTTATTATACGCTTATTGAAGCAAACATTTCGTTTGGAAATTAAGTTGCTAAATGTAAGGGAATTCTTGAATTTTAGTTATTTAATAATCGAAACTGGGCCCTTCATAGCAAGCCTGTGAAAATCATCTGGAGCAAGCTTATTTTAAATGTTTTTATACAGTATTTTCCAAATTTTTTTATTCAGTATTTTTAAATTGTTTTCTTAACTTTTCAGTTAACATTATGTTAGTGTTTATTAAGTTTATTAAAAAACATTTTCCAAACAATTTTGTATGTAATTAAAAAAAATTGTTTTTACTGAGAATCGAACTTATGACTTCCAAGTTATGAGTCGACAATCTTATTAACATAGTTAACGTGCCAGTTATGATTTAAATGCCTTGTGTTTTACTTAGTTCAATAAGTCATTGAAAAAAAAAAAAAAAAAAAAATAAAATTTCTTCGAATGTTTGGAAAACGATTATTGAAACTTTTGGAAATAAACATTTTTCTAATTGTAGATTTTAACCTTGCAAATCAATTTTAAAAATTCTAAAAAAATGACATTTAGCAAACGTTTGAAAATTGGTTATAAAAACATTTGAAAATTAACTTTTTCCAAGCGTAAGAATTGAAAAGGCTATAAAATTGTTTGTTGGGAAACTTTAGGGTCAGAATACTTCCGTGTTGATTTGCACTGTGTTTTTAATTTTAATCTTTATTTTATAGTTATCCCTTAAGGTATGCAAGTGTTTATTATAATTTGACTGCTTTAATTAATAACTTTTTATACCCTACACCCAGGGTAAATTCACTTTGTAGTTTCGTTTGTAATGCAGATAAGGAGGCGTGGCAGGTATGAAAAAGTGTATACATCCTTGATCAGCGTCACTTCCTGAGTCGATATAGCCATAACCGTCTGTCTGGCTGTGTGGCTGGGTGTGCGTGGAAATACATTTTTTGGAAAAACTAAGCAATATAATTCAATGAAAGTTGGTACGCTGCCTCCGTCGCCAAAGTTAGCTTGTGGTATTGAAAATGAGCAATATCGGTCAATGGAAACGCCTACCGCCCATACAAAGCATATGTTCAAAACGCAATATTAGGAACATTATAAGCGATAACTCAAGCAAAATACACATAATTGCCAGGGATAGTAAATAAAAGCTCTGAGCAAAAACTAGATGAATTCGGACTAGAGTGCGTGGCACCTCCCATACAAGCAAAAGTTTCAAAATGCTAAACTGAAAGCGTTATTTGAAATAATCCAACCAAATTTCACTAAAACATTAAAAACAGTAAATGTAAGCTCTGACGAAAAACTAGGTGAATTCGTTCAAGAGGGCGTGGCACCTCCTATACCAGCAAAAATTTAAAAATGCCATACTGTGTAACGAATGTTTTGTTCTGGAGGCTGAGGCAGTTTCAGTGGTTGCCATGGTTAATTGAAAAACAATCAAACTTTTAGTGGTATTATTATTGTTTATTGAATACCAGTTAGAAATTGTGCTGTTTTTGTTGTTTTACAGTGTATAATTCCATTTTTCTTAACAATTCAAGGGTTTATGTTACAATATTATTATTTTAATTTACTATTGAGGCGTTGCGTGCATTAACGCCCCAAGTCGAAAAATGGCATTTCGAGATAATTCAATTTAAAGTTTTTAAATGCTGATAAAAAGAACAAACCATCATTTAAACCTTGAAAAACAAATTTATTCAATTAAACCTAATAAAATGAGTAAATAATAACCGCTAACACATAATACTAACGCATATTGACAGAATTATTGAAGAAGGAAAAATTTAAATTGTAGGGCGTTTTTGCATAAATCCATTTGACTATCACTGTAGTAACGTTAACATTTTGCTTGGGAAACCGGCAAAACTGTTCCGATTTTAATGATTTTTTTTTTTAAAATGAGGGCAATGAAATATACTTTCACCCCAATTATTTATAAATGTGAGTTTTGTTTGTTTCTTTAAAATTTTAATTTTATAAAATGCATGCATACATTTGCATCTAAGTTTTGCACTTAGTAAATATTTTTTTTTGCAAACGGTTATAGAGATTTTAACGAAATTTGGTGCAATATTCTATATTAGTATAACATTAAGACTGGGATCAATTCTAACTCTGTAGATAATCATAGAAAGGCGTAGCAAATGCTTTAAATTTCGCAAACGGTGGTTAAGTTTGGTAGACAAATGCTGATTATAAATAGCGTAAATGGGATGGGATGGCAAGAGAAGAATTGAATATTTTGATTCAATAGTACACAAAAGCGGGGCAATGAATTTTAATGAATTTATAGAATATTGAAATCAAAAAAAAAAATTTCGAATTCTTGACTTTTTTTACTATTTTGACGATAACTTTTTTTAGATCAAAGATAGGAAAAGACAAAATTTGATAAAAAATAAGAAGATAAAGTTTCCTTTAAAATGCTTTATTGAAAATTTTCTTAGGCTAAAAATTTATCCAAATATGGCCACTCAAACATAACAATTTTTTTACCCGGCCGAAAAAATGGATTTAATTCAAATGCCTTACGAAAAAAGTGTACTAGGCAGAAAATGCTTAGAATCGTATAAAAAATATGTGTGAATTTTTTCAGAATTTTTTCGAACACTTTATAATTTTTCAAAATTTGGCTAAAAAAAAAAAAAAAAAAAAATCACACGTACTTTTTGGACAATTCTAAGCATTTTTGTCATATAAAATTCAGCACCTTGGTTTTAAGTAAAAACCGTTTTTCCTACCGCGAATTGATTTATGCAAAAACGCCCTAAGTCGCACTACGCCCTTCTTGCACGCAACCCTTTAAACAGTATATATATATTGCTCCACCACATTCTGTGATCGAAATTGGAAGTTGAAATTAAGTACACATATATTTGAGGACCCAAGCTTTTCAAAAAAGTGATGGGCGCAAAAACGCCCTAAGTCGACTTAGGGCGTTAATGCACGCAACGCCTCAATTGAAGTTTTATGAGGAATATAATGCAAAGTTTCTTAGTACTAGTACAATCGTTATTTAACTGTTGCTCGCTATTATTTCACACGGGTTCTGCAGGATCAGCTACTCACCACCATGTATCTCCACTTGACTTTCATACTCCGTAGTAACGATGCGGCTGAAGTGTTATATGGAACAATTCGAATATCGAACGCACACCTGAATAATTACTATATGGAGTACTCGGTGCGGTCCACTACAACCTTTTGGCCATTAAATGTGTCCAACAGAAGCTCGGGGCGAAATGCTATATGGAGCACTTCAAATATCGAACTCACATTGGAATTAATACTATATGGAATATTCAGTGTGGTCCACTGCGACCCAATGATCACTTAAGGTGTTCGAGGGAAGCTCGGGTGAAAATAATCAATAATAAATTAACACTGATGTTCACTCGATGAACGCTAGACTGTGACTGCCTGTCAATTGCTCGACTGCTGCTTCCATAGTCGCAGGTTTACGTGTGTATGTGTGTTCGTACTGTGTATTTTGTTGTTGGCTCTTTGAACACATGTTTGACGGCGTTAAAATTGTTTTTGTTTGTTTGTTTTAGTTGTAATTTGGCTATACTCGTTAGAATTAATTAATATTGTAATTTCTTAAACTTTTGTTATAAATAGAAAAGTTGTGACGTCACTTAGGACGTTACAACTTAAAGCGTTATTTGAGATAATCCAACCGAATTTTGAACAACATCTCAGAGCGAAAATCAACGACTTCCCAGAAAACAACTCTTCTTAATCGTTACCGATTTGTATTGAATAGCTCTAATATTACCCTTTAAACTACAACTTTAACTTTTCAAATCGGATCATTAGTTTCTGAGATACCATGATCTAATTGAAAAAGTTAAAGTTGTGGTTTAAAGAAGAAGATCAGGGCTATTCAATGCCGTTGACAAAAGTGAACTAGACTATTTTGCGGATTACGCCATGTGTCTGAAAATAGTTTTTCTGCAGATTTAGAATTAGCGACCCTGAATTAAACAAAAAATGTTATTGAGATCAGATTGTTTTCCCTTCAATTTGTTGTACTGTGTTATTGCGGTACATTCAAACACCTGTTTTGTATTTGCCAACTAGTAATTTGTGGCAATTAAAGTTTGCAAAATGAAGAATTTCTATTTTATTTTCTAGTTGTTTTTATGATTTTTTGTAAAAAAGTTGTGGCCGCCCACGATACGAAATTCAGCTAAGGTAAATATTTTGATTTAATTTAAGTACATATGTATGCATTAACAGACATAAAAAATAAAAATTCCAATTGCAATAGCTACTACGCCCCATAGTAAAAACCTCAGACATAAAAACGGAAATAACAACATTTAACTTTCTTATAGGTAATGTCTTAATCCTTTTATTTCTTGCAAAACTGACTCGTAAAAAAAGAGCATCTTTTTATTTTTTCCTTCATTAAAGAGAATTTTAACCCATTTTCGGAGGAAAATTATCCATTTTCAACAATTTGCTAAACTATGAAAGTAAATGATATTAGAATGATAACACAGGTAAACAAAAAAAAAAAAAAAAAAAATGTCATGGTGTTTTGACCAGACTATGTGTTTCCTAGGGACATTGACGTCCTGAATTCGAATCTGGGGTGTGTTTTTTTCCAGAACGTCTGAGAAAAAAGATTTCAAGGTCATATGGAGGTCATAATGGGGTTCAAGTGTCGTTTAGTGATAAATTCGCTAAAATTCTGAAACTAATTTTTAATCATTGAGCTCTTAGGCCTTAAAAAGAATATGTGATCAAAAAGGGTATCTCGGACCTAGTTTCAGAGATATAGCCATCGAAAGATCAGAATATATATCTTCTATGAAAACCGCTATAAGTCGGGAGCCCCTGGATGGATTTGAAAAATATTGGTGTCATATGAAAGGCTGACGGATTATAAGGTGTTCTACAACCATGTTTTGGGGTCAAGTAGTTTACTATAGGGCGACATGATGCGAATATATAGCTTAGCTGTCGCCAAGACCGTTAGTGCGTGGCGAAGAGCTACATCCTGTAAGAGGTGACCCTACTACAAACCAAACACTACGGATCTAGACTGGGAGGTCGATAAAAATCCTCCTCCACTGGAGGGTAGTCGGTTAGTTGAATCCGAATTGCTCCTTTCATTGCAATACCTTTCCTCAAATCACTCGCTCAGTCAACTAGCCGATCAGTCACCCCTAATTTCTGGGAAGTGCGACTGTCTGTCAGACCGATAATCTTGGTTCTGGCACGGTCATGTCTCTACCAAGCTAGGATTGCTGATAGTCGTGCGGGGTGAAGGAAAACACTGTCCATGAAATAGTATAAAAAGAAACATTTCCCCATAGCGGGATAGCTAAATTAAACCGTGGGTTCGCCAGACCTTGCACGGAGTTCGCTACTAAATTTGACTCTACCCCGTCTGGCGAACCCACGGTTTAATTTAGCTATCCCGCTATGGGGAAATGTTTCTTTTTATACTATTTCATGGACATTCCACAAAATAAAAACACAATGGACTGCACACCAACAAAAGTGCATAATGAGGCTTTAAATGGCCTTACTAACCTTTCACTAGCTGACGGAGCACATGGTTCCGCGGCTAGTGACTCTATGGACTGCGACGGCTTGCCGGAAAGAGTACTAGGTGCCCTTACTGGTGGTTTAAGGGGGGAGAAAGCGGTACTCACTCAAGATTTGGGTGAGGGGGCATCCATCTCCTCGGACCAGGATTGTATGCTCCAAAGTTCGCCCCAGTCTGAGCGCACCGCTAACTCCTTGGCCCCGGTCAAGGAGCCTCAAACAAGGGCGAAGGTGAAGCTGTCTGGTGCCGGGCGCAAGAGACTCAAAACCTTGATCACCAGTGGCCTATCGTTGGAAACAGCAAAGGCTCTGGCATCAAGGCCGGGTTCAACGGCCGGCATTAAGCGTGCATCGCAGCCACCCAAACGCGGTTGCTCAAACAACACCTCACCGACGTCCCCTGTCAGATCGGTGAAGCGATTTGCTCCTCAAAGCGAATCTGGAGGTAGGAACAGCACCTTGGTGCAAAGCCTGCCTGCGGGTGCTGAGTAGAGTTCAGAAGGGCGAGCACGTGGAGCTTGCAGTTGCTCTGGACCCCTCATCAGCCGAAAAGGTCGAAAAGCTGGGTTTTGGTTTTGGAACTGCCCAGCTGCGACCGAGGCTGAAGGGGAACAGATCAAAAAGGGAGAGTGCACAGGATGATCGCCCCTCAACATCAAAAGCCGCGAGTGCACCACCGGCTAGGAGTACAACCGATGGGCGAAGTACCACACTTCGAGCACCCGCAGCAGAAAAGGGCAATAGTGCCTCACGACCAAAAAAATTCTCTGCTTCGGGTCGACTTAAAAGTGGGAAAGAAACGACCCAGATACTCTGCATGCCACAAAAGGTGGCAAAGTTAGGCCCCCAATGTACCATTCCCAACACATTGCAGACCCCACCAGTTGGAGGCAACTTAAGTGCCTCCAAATCAACCTCCACCGGGCAGCAGCAGCTTCCTACAGGCTCAGCGCCATGGTGGACGAAAAGTGTCTGGCTTTCGTAGCCATCCAGGAGCTATGGGCTTCTAAAGGCCTCGTAAATGGCCTTTCGACAAAAACATGTAAGTTGGTCTACGATAGTAATGTCGACCGTCCGCGGGCGGCTATCTTAATCAATAAACACTTTAAATTTCTTCCCATTTCAGAGTTCATCCACAGGGACCTGTTGGCGGTGCAGGCAGAGGAGCCTAGTGCCAGAGGGAGGAAGAACATCGTCTTGGCGTCACTTTACCTTCCGGACGACTCGGAGCAGGCGGTAACCAATGAGCTTAAAGCAGCTCACGGAATTTTGCCACAATAAAAACTTCCAGTGGGTGGTGTTCTGCGACGCCAACGCGCACCACACGGTATGGGGCAGCACAAACACAAACAAACGAGGTGAGTCCATCTTTGATTTCATTACTACAAAAAACTTAGTGGTAGCAAACGGGGGGAATGAACCCACATTTGTAAATGTCGTTAGGAGAGGTTTTAGATCTTACCCTATCTAGTACTTTTATTTCTAATAACATCTCTAACTGGAGAGTGCTGGATGAAATCTCCTTGTCGGATCATCGTTACATAAGCTTTGATCTGAAGGGAGATACAGAAGACATTTTTGCGGTTAGAGATGTTAAGAGAACCAACTGGTCTCTTTATACATTCCATTTAGAGCAAAACATTGAATGCCTGAGTGGGAAAATAACTAACTCACAAGAATTAGATCACTTAGTTAACACAATAAAAAACAGTATCACTGATGCTTTCGAGGAAAGCTGCACACCAAAAGTTAAAAGACGTTCTCGCAGCGTCCCCTGGTGAAGCGGGGAGCTGGATAAGCTGCGGCTGAAAACTCGACAACTCTTTAATAGGGCTAAATCCAACGGGGATTGGGCAGCATATAGAATTGCCCTAACAGACTACAACAAGGAGCTGAGAAGGTCAAAAAGGGCATCATGGAGAGAGTACTGTGAGGGGATTGAGTTACTCCCAACAGCTACAAGGCTCCAAAAGACCTTTATAAAAGACCACTCAAACGGCCTTTCAACACTTAAAAGGGCAAATGGGGATTATATGGAAAGCCCGGAGGAAACTGGACAGCTATTACTGGACACACATTTCCCAGGCTGTGTTAGGTGTGAAGAGTCCTGCGAACCAACCAGAGATACAAAATTCCTGGTGGACGGAACTTCTCCTTAGCCCGTAAAATTTTTACCATTGAAAATGTTAAATGGGCAGTCTCCACTTTTAACCCATTTAAATCTCCTGGGGCGGATAATATTCAACCTTGCCTATTGCAGAAAGGTATAGGAATCGTACCTGAAAATTTAACTAAAGCCCGAGCTGTTTTTATTTCTAAAGCAGGCAAAAAGGCAGACCACATGCCCAAAGCCTATCGGCCTATAAATCTAACCTCATTTCTTTATCTTAGAAGTGTGTACCTTGAGGCTGCACCTCTACATCCTGAACAATATGCTTAGCAATCGGGTAAATCGACTGAAACCGCCATACATAGCCTCACGACTAAAATCGAAAAGGCTTTAGGGGACCAGGAAGTAGCCTTCTGTTCATCTATTGACATACAGGGAGCTTTTGACAACACGACTTTTAAGTCAATTGAGGAATCATTGATCATGAAGGGAATACCCGAAATGATCATTGATTGGGTCCTCAACATGCTTAAAAATAGGACAATCATCTATGAAGCGGGCACAGAAAGATTAAGTGTAAGGACAACTAAAGGTTGCCCCTAGGGAGGTGTACTGTTACCGCTCTTATGGATTCTAGTCATTGACGAACTACTAAAAATTCTCAATGATCACAAATTCGAGGTCCAGGGCTTTGCTGACGATCTGATTATTATGGTTAGAGGCAAGTTTGACTCTACCGTAACTGAACGAATGCAACTAGCTCTCAACTTAGCTCTAGGCTGGTGTCGAGAGAAAGGACTCGAAATTAACCCTAGTAAAACAACACTGGTGTCCTTTACCTGGAAGAGGAAGCTAAACCTGAAAGCTTTAAATCTGGGGGGAAAGGTACTAACGGTTTCCGAGGAGATGAAATATCTAGGAGTAATCCTAGATAAGAGTCTAACTTGGAATAGTTATCTATCATACATAACAAATAAAGCCTTAAGAATAACATATGCTTGTCAAAGGCTATATGGCATGGTCCTATAAAACTCACTTATGCTGCATTAGCATGGTGGCCAAAGGTAGACTAAGTAAGGGCTCAAAATGAACTAAACAGGATCTTCAGAATAGCCTGCTTGGGTATTACAGAGGCACTAAGGACGTGCCCGACAGTAGCTCTAGGCAAGCTTACGGGTCTCACCTTATGGTTAAGAAAGAAGCAGCCTGTGCGGCCCTCAGACTACCTCATTTACAACAACTTAAAGAAGGCAATCTAACAGGGCATGTCAAGATCCTGGATATATTCTGGGAAAAACAGCTTCTACTTTTCAGGCGGAGGTCCACGCTTTAGAGTTGTGTGCTAGAGAATGTCTAAGAAGGGGCACTTCCGGCACCGACATATACATTTACTCGGACAGCCAAGCAACTCTAAAATCACTAATGGCTTTTTCAATGCACTCCAAGCTTGTCTGGGAGAGTTTAGAACTTCTTTAAGCCCTAGCCAGGAGGAATGAAATTACTCTAGTTTGGATACCTGGGCACGAGGGTCATAAAGGCAACGAAAGGGCTGTGAGGGTGATACTTCACATTCTTCGAAAATAGTTTTTATTCATGTAAATATTACATTATTTTATTTTAATAGTTGTTTTTTTTTTGTCTATACTCAGTATTTAAAATAATGCAATATATTTGCAAACTTCTGTAAAAATGCATGAATTATTTAATTACTTGCTAAATATAGTCAATGTAAACGCAGAATTTCATTGCATTTGTTTTAAGTACACTCTGGACGTTTTACATGCGGAATTCCGCATGCAAGCGAATCGAGTGTAAGAAGCATGAAAATAAAAACAAATAGTTTGACAGTCGATGCCAAGTTAAAACGTGCTTTGGAGAAAATGTCCGTCCGGTTTCCTGAAAATTCTTTCTTTCTGGATATAATACTGAAACGAACAACACGCCTTCAGGTGGGAAAAAAATATTAAAATATCGTGAAAATCCGCGTTTAAATTCGAAGTCTTGTTTAGAGCATAATTTATAATAAAACCGGTTCTAAAGTTAAAAGAAATATTTTCGGATTACTTTAATTTTTCTTGTCGGAAATATTTTCGACTTAAGAAGTGTCTAATTACACGAAGTTTTTACGCGGAATATTGTCGTAAAGTGGCCTGAGAAAGTCACTTTGGCGTAGCATCCATTTGGAGCACCCACATAAAAACCGCTTCAACGGCATTAGTTGTTTGGTGGCTACCATCACTTTGCTACAACCGGCATAGCGCAATCGGAGAGCTAAAGTGAAATACCGATAAGCCTCATCAATTCGTCAATTTTAATCATTTCGTGAAATTTGTCAACCCTTGTCTAAAAGGTAATATTTTTTTTGGAAATTTAAAAACAACCTAATTCTAACCTAGTGAAAATTATTAGGGTCCTAATGCAGAATTCAGAATTTCTGCAAAGTTTTCATCTTGATGTAATGTTTCGTCGTCAACTTAAAGACACATAACTTCAATTCTACCTGAAAGTCTCAACAACCTGCTCAAGACATCATTGAGAGAAGTATTCAAAAACCAATTTAAGCCGTGTCCCATGCTAAGTGCAATGGAAATTTAATATCCAGAAAACCAAATTAAATCATAAAATTTAGTCTAAATTTTAAGCAAATTTTCCTTAAAAAGTCAACTTTTGCCCTCGATAAGTTTTTGGAAAAAAAAAAAGTAAAATATTCATCTTACTTCGTTTTGACAAATTAACTTTAGTAAATAATATTTTTTTTTAAATAGAAAAAAAAAATAAAAATACAAAAATTTTGAATTAATGTGAATACAAAAAACTCACTACCTAAAGTAATTTTAAGACGAATATATAAAATCAGCACTTGAATTTAACTAGGATAAGAATAGAGACCTAAGTTAAAATTAATTTAAAAACATTTAAAATAGCATTCTAAATTAAATTAAAATATTTGGGCTCAAATTTTTCAGCCACCACTGTAATTCAATTTAGATACTTATGATTTTTTTTTATTCCTCTCGTGAAAAATAATTCGAGCGATTAGAATAGTCTAAAAGATTGAATTTTTCTTTTAGTATTCGTACATGCAAACGAAAATAGTCGTGAATTAATCTCTCGATTTATGACACGAAGAGAGGAAGAAAAGAAGACCATCATGAGTATTAAGTAGACCAAAATACGATATGTAGAGTAAGAATTTTTTATAATACCCAAATTTACTAGAAAAGCAACAAGAACGTAAGGTTCTCCAAAAGTCTCCACCTCGTGAACAACAGGCCTGCTGTCATCGTGGGAGATAAACAATGTGAGTAATTTAATTTTGCCTCTCTTACATATTTTGTTTTGGTTATTCAAATTTGCTAGTTTTTGTGAATTTAATTATGCTTTCGCATAAAAATAATGAAGAGAATGAAAAATGCATAGTATAGACAGTATTTAAGTTTTTTTTGCCTATTAAGGTTTAGTTATAGTTTTAAGCCACAAATTGAAAAACAAAAACAAAAATTTTTACTATACTTGTTTTGCTTTAGCGCAAATATACATATGTTCGGATTTGTCTTCAGAGCTGTAAAAGCATAAACCTTTTTGTATAAAATTTCAGACATTTGTATGTAGAACTTACATATTATTTTGTAATAATAAACTGCATAAAGTTTAATTTTTGGAACTTTGAAAGATTATAGTTTACGTAAAATTTTACAAAAATATTTCGTTGAGCATAAAAACTCGAAAATTTCTAAATGCTATTTGCAGTTTAATGTTTTTTTTTTGAATTAAAATTTGTCCGAACACTTTGTGTTACATTCAGGCAATCTAGCCAAATTCAACGTTAATGCTAATACAGTTTATTTGCTTATTCTTATAATTAAGAACATGATTTTTTTTTTTGGTATAAATAAAATGTTATGAATTAACAAAATGAACAGATAAAGAGATTTGATTAACCACGAAAAGTGAAGTGAGGGTATAGGTAATAAGTGGGCTGGCATATAATTCCCCTTAACATGCTAGCAGGTAGGGCGGGTGAAGAAAGAGGGACAAATACGATCTTTTGGTCCTTCTAGGAGGTTATTCGAGCAATGTTTTTATTGTCCCTTCCATAGTACATCAAATCTAAAAGTAGGTTGAGATCAGTAGTCGGTTATTAACGATAATTTTTTTAATATTCGGTTTTATTGTTCCATCTATATCTGCATACATCTTTATTATGTGACAGATCGTCCGTGTCTGGTAACCAAAGCCCACCCCATTCCACTGAGCTACGACCGAAGACCACAAGGTATGCAGAACCGGTTACTCAGATTCGGGCCTCAATGAGGCAGGTTTCGTTACATATTTTAATGGCGCCCAACGTGGGGCAGTCGAAAGCGTTTAGAGCTATGTTAAGAATAGACAATCTTCAAAATTTCCACAAAACTTAAGCGATATTTAGAGTTTGCGAGAAAAAAAACAAACATATTTTTTTTATTTTCTTGAAACATACTTTTAATTAACAGGATTCTGTTGATTGTCATAAAATTTGAATGAATAACATTCAGGAAAAAATGTAAAAGCTTTTGATCCCCTTTATTTTATTGTTGGTGCTGATTATCGATCTCGCATACTTATACGTTTTTTTAAATTTTCTTTCCTTTCAAAATGTTTTCTGGTTTTGACAAAATTAGTATGGATTCTTGTTTATCTGAAATGTTTTGGATACTTGCCACAAAATTTTGCAAAGCATAACTGTTTTACTTCTTCTTATCATTGAAAATTTTTCCTTTTGTTTTAATATTTCAACTAACTTTTGTCGTTTAATGGATTTTAAGTCACTTGTGCAGATACCGAGCCTTTACCATTACGATATTACTGTCATTTTTGGAAATTGCCTACTCATGAGTTAGAGATTTTTATCTCTGAACCATGTTTCGGAGATCTACTCACTGATGAAGGGTACATTGACATAAATTTTAAGTTGTCCGATCTATCTTAAAGTAAATTGTTCAAAATTCTTTAAGCAATTGCGCTTCGAATACCCTCATGATTAATTAACATATTCCTATACCTAAAAAGCTTTACTGAGTAGTGGTTATATTAAATTATATCTAATTAAAATTTGTATTGAATTATTTTCGAATTGTTCTTCTATTTGCAATGAATTGCTATGTTCTTTCTGATGAATTGTTGTAAAATAAAACAATTCGAGTTATAAAACTATTAAAGAAAATTTGCCTTATATTTTATTATTTTCTGAAGCATTCTCGTTATTTTACGAGATATTCGTGGACCGCTTAATAATTTTTAATTTTTTTTGCGTCGTACTTTGTTTATTTTTTTTTTCAAATAGAAGGAATATTTTAAAATGCCTCTCGCTAGAAGCGAAGAAAACCTTCCAAATTTATTGGATTTAGATAACAATATCTGTACAGTCTGCAGTGAAACTATATATAATTTCGAAAAACTTGCAGAAACTCCATGTAAACATAAATTTCATGATCATTGCATTCGTGCATGGCTAGAAACAAACCAAACGTGTCCTATTTGTCGAAGTGTTTGTGCTATATCTAATTTATCGATTAGAGCTCAAACTTCAAGAAATTCTGCTGCTAACGGGGCTATTGCTCCAAATGTGTCAAGCCAAGGTGGTATGGCTCAGGCTGCTTCAGTCGAAAATATGCCTGCACATAGTTCTTCAAATCGTGGTGGTGCTTCCAATCGTGGAGGTGCAATTCCTCGAAATCGTCCCCAAACACGAGCTTTTACAAATGCTCGATTGCAAGGCCGTTCGGATTTATCAAATGAAAGTTCGCCAATGCGCAGAGATCATGGTAACCGCCGTAATACTTTTAATAACCCCCAACCTGACCGATTTTTTGACCAAAGAGTTCAAAATATGATTTCTGAATCCTTAAATACATTCAGGGCAGAAATTTCAAACACAATTTCAAACGAACTCCAAAATCTTTTCCAAAATATGAATTTAAATCAAAATCAGCCAATAAGAGCTCAGGTCCCTGAATTTCCTCAGGATATGCCTTATGAAGATTTTCAAAATGCTCCTCAAAGAAATCATTCTCGTAGCGTTAATAATATTCAAAACAATCTGATTGAGCGAGACTCAATTACAAACGATAAAGTTTCCAAAATTATATATAACTGGAAGATAAAATTTAGCGGTGCTCCTGAGGACATTCCAGTCGATGAGTTCATTTACAGGATAAACATCTTAACTTCCGATCATCTTCATGGAAATTTCAATCTTTTGTGTCAGCACGCTTATGGTTTGTTTGAAGGCAAGGCTAAGTTATGGTTTTGGCGATACCATCGACAGAACGATAACTTAGAATGGTTTGCACTCTGCGAAGCCTTACGCCGACAGTACAAAGAGTACGTAACTGACTCAGAGATAATGGAGGATATTCGGAAACGGAAACAAACACATAAAGAGTCCTTTGATGAATTTTTAGACTCTATTATGACCCTCAGCGATCGGCTTCGAACATCCATTCCAGATAGAGAGTTAGTCGAAATTCTTGTTCGAAATTTGAAAAACGAGCTTAGACATGAACTTTTGCACCTTGACATTTCAAGTTTATCGATGCTGCGACGAGAGGTGCGAAAGCATGAAAAATTCGTAAAAGATACGCAAGCAAATTTTCCACCTCGCAGTTTTGCAAATCGTAAATTTGTATCAGAAATTGAAACTGAAGACTTGCTTGTAGATGATGCTGAAGAAGCTGCTACAAATGTTTGTGCTATTGAGCAAAATAATTTCAAATGTTGGAATTGCTCCGAAATCGGGCATGGGTATCAAGAATGTACTCAGGCGAGACGCATATTTTGTTATGGTTGTGGTGCGCTCGATACGTATAAGCCTTCATGTCCTCATTGTTTAAAAATAACGGAAAACCGCAAAGCGGATGTCCGCCGTACGTACAGCGGTCGTCCGAACCAAACGCGACCTCGGAATTAAGTAGCCCAACAATTTTGCCTTCAGCTTCTTGCCCTTATAAACCAATTCATCCACTCCAGAGACCATTCCACGTAAGATTGGCAGAGTATAACCAAATTCGTGCCAGAATATTTTCAAACAATTCTGTAGAAAAATTAATTAATCGATCAACACGACGTATGCGTAACTTTTGGCGGAATAAAAAGTTGCTTAGAAAAGTTGTAGTTTCTCCGTTAGTCTATCAAGGCTTGGATGTGCGACCATATGCTCAAATAGGTTTTCTGGGAAAAACAGTTTTATCTCTTTTGGATAGCGGTGCGAATAGGAGTTGCATAGGGGGAAACTTGGCTCAAAATATTTTAAAAGACAAATCTTTATTTCAAAATTTTACTGGCAGCGTTAAAACTGCTGATGGAAAACAACAGCAAGTAGTTGGTTCAATAGAAACTTTAGTTGAATTTCAAAATCAAGCTAAAACCTTTAATTTCCTCATTATACCATCTCTTAAGCAAGATATCATTTGCGGAGTTGATTTCTGGAAGGAATTCGGTATAAAAATTGATTTTAAAACCTCCATTTCAGAAGTTAGTTTCGAAGAAAATGATCTAAATTTTCTAATACTCAGTTCTTCCGAAAGACAAAAGTTGGACAGTGCAATTGCAGCTTTCCCTTCTTTTGAAACCGAAGGCTTAGGTTTGACTTCATATGTGGAACATAAGATCGATACTGGGAATGCCACGCCCATAAAGCAACGACATTACCCAATTTCTCCAGCAATGGAAAAAATATTATGTGCAGAAGTCGATCGAATGCTTCACATGGGTGTCATAGAAGAAGCTGAAAACTCAGCGTGGTCGTCTCCGACTGTATTAATTGTTAAGCCTGGGAAAGTCCGATTTTGTTTGGATTCACGAAAAGTTAATTCCGTAACCTTGAAGGATGCTTATCCAATTCCCAACATAGATGGTTTGATCTCTCGTTTGCCTCCTGTATTTTGCATTTCAAAAATTGATCTAAAAGATGCCTTCTGGCAAATTAATTTAGATAAAAATTCACGTCCGAAAACGGCTTTCACCATACCAAATAGGCCATTATACCAATTCACTAGAATGCCTTTTGGATTGTGTAATGCGCCACAAACAATGTGTCGTTTAATGGACAAAGTGATTCCATATACTCTAAAATCACACGTTTTCGTCTATCTCGACGATTTACTGATCGTTTCACAATCTTTGGAGCAACACATCAGCCATCTGTTAGAAGTTGCGTTGAACTTAAGGAAAGCAGGGTTAACAATAAATATAAAGAAGAGTCAGTTTGGTCTATCTCAAGTGAAGTACCTCGGCTTTGTCGTTGGGAAAGGGTCACTTGAGGTAGATCCTGACAAGGTGAGTGCCATTTCTGATTTCCCTATACCAAAAACTGTACGGCAAGTTCGCCAATTTCTTGGCATGACAGGATGGTATAGGAGGTTCATAGATGGTTATTCATCGCTGACTTTTCACTTGACTGAGCTGTTATCCAAGAAAAAATCTTTCTCGTGGAATGCTGATGCTCAAACTGCCTTCGAAACGTTGAAGAATAAGCTAACTTCAGCCCCTCTCCTCATTCATCCGGATTACAGCAAGCCATTTATAGTCCAGTGTGATGCCAGCCAGTACGGTGTGGGTGCATTGCTTGCACAAGCTGATGCCAATGGTGACGAAAAGCCAATTGGTTTTATGTCCCACAAGCTAAATAAAGCACAGCGAAACTACACCGTTACTGAGCTCGAGTGCCTAGCTGTCGTGCTAGCGGTCCGAAAATACCGCCCTTACATCGAAGGACATGAATTCAAGGTTGTAACGGATCATGCAAGCCTTAAATGGCTCATGAGCCAAAAGGATTTAAATGGGAGATTGGCTAGATGGGCGCTTAAGCTTCAAGGTTTTAATTTTTCCATAGAACACCGAAAAGGAAGTGAAAATGTTGTAGCCGATGCTCTTTCAAGATCATTCGAAAATAGCGATATAGTTGAAGAAGTTGAAGTGGAAGTTTTGCCAAGCATAGACCTGAATTCAGAAGCATTCAATAGTGATGAGTATAAAATTCTTAAAGAAAAATTTGAGAAATCGGAAATTCCAGACTATAAAGTTATCGATAAATATATTTATCATAGAATAGATTTTTCAAGAGGTGATTCTGATGAGTCAGACTCATGGAAATTATTTGTCCCAAAAGAATTGCGCGACAAGGTTATTTATACAGCTCATGACATGGCATCTTCTGCTCATAGTGGCATAACCAAAACGTTGGAACGGGTGCGACGTTTCTTTTATTGGCCTGGTGCAGTTGTAGATATTAAAAAGTATGTGCTAAATTGCGAGTTGTGTAAGACCTCCAAAACACCCACTTATAGTTTAAAGCCACCTATGGGAAATATGATTAATACGGAAAGGCCATTTCAGAGGATATACCTTGACCTAATCGGACCATTTCAAAGGTCTAGAAAAGGAAACATAGGTATCTTAATTGCCCTTGATCACTTCTCAAAATTTCCTTTCTTGAAGCCACTCAAAAAATTCATTTCAAGAAATATTATAGATTTTCTTAAATCTGATCTGTTTGACTGCTTTGGTGTACCAGAGGTCATCGTAACTGATAACGGATCGCAGTTCAAATGCAAGGAATTTGAAAATTTCTTAAAAAAATATGGTGTGATTCATACTTGCACGGCAGTATACAGTCCTCAAGCGAACGCTTCAGAACGCGTGAATCGTTCAATCAACGAAGCGCTTCGTTCGTTCATTCGAAAAGACCAAAGGGATTGGGACATATATCTGAGTAGCATCAATTGTTCTTTACGAAATAGCGTCCACCAAACGACTGGAAAAAGCCCTTATCAAATTCTGTTAGGTCAACACATGATAACACATGGTAATGATTACAAAATTTTAAGAAATTTACAAATTCTATCGGAGCATGATGCCAGAGTTGATAGAGCAGATGAGTTTGCGATTATAAGAGATTCAATTAAGGCCAAAATGAATAGTGCTTTTGAGAAAAATATGCACACCTATAATCTTAGGGCGAGGTCGAGGAAGTTTGTTGTAGGTCAGGAGGTTATTCGTAGGAATTTTGCGCAAAGTAGTCTGTTGAAAAATTTCAACGCGAAACTTGCCCCTACTGGTATTAAGTCACGTGTAAAAAAAGTTTTAGGCAACGTAAATTACGAGCTTGAGGACATGGAAGGCAAAACCGTAGGAGTGTACCACGCTAAAGACATTTGGACTTGACGCTGTTCTTCATGAAGATATATTAAAAATCCTGGTGGGAAAAAATGGCTCCTGAATGATTCGTTCACCTCTTTCAGATCCAGTTCTGTTTGTGAAAGCAGAATTGTACCTGTTTTGTGAGGGTGATACTTCACATTCTTCGAAAATAGTTTTTATTCATGTAAATATTACATTATTTTATTTTAATAGTTGTTTTTTTTTTGTCTATACTCAGTATTTAAAATAATGCAATATATTTGCAAACTTCTGTAAAAATGCATGAATTATTTAATTACTTGCTAAATATAGTCAATGTAAACGCAGAATTTCATTGCATTTGTTTTAAGTACACTCTGGACGTTTTACATGCGGAATTCCGCATGCAAGCGAATCGAGTGTAAGAAGCATGAAAATAAAAACAAATAGTTTGACAGTCGATGCCAAGTTAAAACGTGCTTTGGAGAAAATGTCCGTCCGGTTTCCTGAAAATTCTTTCTTTCTGGATATAATACTGAAACGAACAACACGCCTTCAGGTGGGAAAAAAATATTAAAATATCGTGAAAATCCGCGTTTAAATTCGAAGTCTTGTTTAGAGCATAATTTATAATAAAACCGGTTCTAAAGTTAAAAGAAATATTTTCGGATTACTTTAATTTTTCTTGTCGGAAATATTTTCGACTTAAGAAGTGTCTAATTACACGAAGTTTTTACGCGGAATATTGTCGTAAAGTGGCCTGAGAAAGTCACTTTGGCGTAGCATCCATTTGGAGCACCCACATAAAAACCGCTTCAACGGCATTAGTTGTTTGGTGGCTACCATCACTTTGCTACAACCGGCATAGCGCAATCGGAGAGCTAAAGTGAAATACCGATAAGCCTCATCAATTCGTCAATTTTAATCATTTCGTGAAATTTGTCAACCCTTGTCTAAAAGGTAATATTTTTTTTGGAAATTTAAAAACAACCTAATTCTAACCTAGTGAAAATTATTAGGGTCCTAATGCAGAATTCAGAATTTCTGCAAAGTTTTCATCTTGATGTAATGTTTCGTCGTCAACTTAAAGACACATAACTTCAATTCTACCTGAAAGTCTCAACAACCTGCTCAAGACATCATTGAGAGAAGTATTCAAAAACCAATTTAAGCCGTGTCCCATGCTAAGTGCAATGGAAATTTAATATCCAGAAAACCAAATTAAATCATAAAATTTAGTCTAAATTTTAAGCAAATTTTCCTTAAAAAGTCAACTTTTGCCCTCGATAAGTTTTTGGAAAAAAAAAAAGTAAAATATTCATCTTACTTCGTTTTGACAAATTAACTTTAGTAAATAATATTTTTTTTTAAATAGAAAAAAAAAATAAAAATACAAAAATTTTGAATTAATATGAATACAAAAAACTCACTACCTAAAGTAATTTTAAGACGAATATATAAAATCAGCACTTGAATTTAACTAGGATAAGAATAGAGACCTAAGTTAAAATTAATTTAAAAACATTTAAAATAGCATTCTAAATTAAATTAAAATATTTGGGCTCAAATTTTTCAGCCACCACTGTAATTCAATTTAGATACTTATGATTTTTTTTTATTCCTCTCGTGAAAAATAATTCGAGCGATTAGAATAGTCTAAAAGATTGAATTTTTCTTTTAGTATTCGTACATGCTAACGAAAATAGTCGTGAATTAATCTCTCGATTTATGACACGAAGAGAGGAAGAAAAGAAGACCATCATGAGTATTAAGTAGACCAAAATACGATATGTAGAGTAAGAATTTTTTATAATACCCAAATTTACTAGAAAAGCAACAAGAACGTAAGGTTCTCCAAAAGTCTCCACCTCGTGAACAACAGGCCTGCTGTCATCGTGGGAGATAAACAATGTGAGTAATTTAATTTTGCCTCTCTTACATATTTTGTTTTGGTTATTCAAATTTGCTAGTTTTTGTGAATTTAATTATGCTTTCGCATAAAAATAATGAAGAGAATGAAAAATGCATAGTATAGACAGTATTTAAGTTTTTTTTGCCTATTAAGGTTTAGTTATAGTTTTAAGCCACAAATTGAAAAACAAAAACAAAAATTTTTACTATACTTGTTTTGCTTTAGCGCAAATATACATATGTTCGGATTTGTCTTCAGAGCTGTAAAAGCATAAACCTTTTTGTATAAAATTTCAGACATTTGTATGTAGAACTTACATATTATTTTGTAATAATAAACTGCATAAAGTTTAATTTTTGGAACTTTGAAAGATTATAGTTTACGTAAAATTTTACAAAAATATTTCGTTGAGCATAAAAACTCGAAAATTTCTAAATGCTATTTGCAGTTTAATGTTTTTTTTTTGAATTAAAATTTGTCCGAACACTTTGTGTTACATTCAGGCAATCTAGCCAAATTCAACGTTAATGCTAATACAGTTTATTTGCTTATTCTTATAATTAAGAACATGATTTTTTTTTTTGGTATAAATAAAATGTTATGAATTAACAAAATGAACAGATAAAGAGATTTGATTTACCACGAAAAGTGAAGTGAGGGTATAGGTAATAAGTGGGCTGGCATATAATTCCCCTTAACATGCTAGCAGGTAGGGCGGGTGAAGAAAGAGGGACAAATACGATCTTTTGGTCCTTCTAGGAGGTTATTCGAGCAATGTTTTTATTGTCCCTTCCATAGTACATCAAATCTAAAAGTAGGTTGAGATCAGTAGTCGGTTATTAACGATAATTTTTTTAATATTCGGTTTTATTGTTCCATCTATATCTGCATACATCTTTATTATGTGACAGATCGTCCGTGTCTGGTAACCAAAGCCCACCCCATTCCACTGAGCTACGACCGAAGACCACAAGGTATGCAGAACCGGTTACTCAGATTCGGGCCTCAATGAGGCAGGTTTCGTTACAGGGCAGACTGCTTGGCCAAGAGGGGCGTACTCAATACTTTCATAGGCCCAGAATCCTTCTGCGGAGTAAACAACAGTTTTAAAAATAACTTAATACGGGAATGGGAAAAGGAAAGCCTCTCTAATCACTGGAGAGCCAAAGAAGGTATGCGACAGGCGAAGAGGCTGATCGATCCAAAACATGTTAAGGCTGAAGCTGTTCTAAATCTCAGCAGGAAAGACATAAAAACGTACAGTGAGACAATGACAGGTCACTGTAAACTTAATTATCACCTCAAAAAGATGGGTGTAGTAGACGATAACTCCTGTAGACTCTGCTTAGAGGACTTGGAAACAGCAGAGCCGTATTTGTGTGGGATCTTGTGGCATGGGCTAACGGCCAACATTCGATTAATCGAACACTTGATTTTTCGACATAACGGTAAAACGAGTAGTGCTAAATACTTTTCGATGACGGATTTGGATACAGCGGCTACCAATTACTCTAAAAATATACTTTATATGAAAAAATAAAATAATTTCTGCATCGGGGCCGAAAATGGGTTAAGCCAAATTGTAGTAACATATCCTTAAGTTTCCTTTACAATGTAAGTAGTTAAATGCCATAAAAAAAGAAGAAGCTCAAAAGTTGTATTTTCGGTTATTAAATAAAATATAACGTTTATACTTATTATATGAGTCATCAAGTAACTCCGGACCGCCCAGCGGAAAGAAAATACATCTTTCGCTGCTGGCACACTTTTGGCTATAAAAATTGAAATTAAAATTCTGACATTTGCAACAAATTAGTTGGCTTAAATAACAAGCGTTACAAGAAACACAGACCGATCAACTCTTACTCGCTCAAGTGAATGAATTTCCTCCGTACACAAGGAACACCAGCGATGGAGCGAGCTAGCGAAGCAACTCCAGTGCTGCTGCTGCTGCTGATTGCAGGCTGTTAAGGTGATTGTAACTCCAATCGGTCAGAGGCTTGAGACTTTGTACTGTCTAATTGTGGCCGTCATTATCCAACAAGCCGACGCAAGATGACGGCCATACAACGTTGTATGTCAAGAAATTAACTTTTCTATGCAAACAAACAAATGGAAAAACCATATGGCCAAGTATCTAACATGAGCGTATGATGAGTGTGAACATGTGTGTCTGCAATCTCAAAGATTCAAACATTAAGATATATTTTCTAAGCAAAAACGAGACAACCAGACGTCTGCGAAATACATATGAAACGATAGTTTTTCCCAAGTGTTGCAGCTAAATATGACTCCATCCACTTGGCACAAGTTAAGTAAATGGAATTTATGATATGACTATTCCAGGATAATGCACGTCATATCATTCATAATCATAACAAATACAAGTACGCACTCAACAATACACACATATACGAATGTGTGTATGTATGCAATGACAGCTATGCACTTTCTCGCCTGTGGCTAAAGTTGCAAATCACCAGAGTGCGTTGGAGAATCAACAAGTGTCACTCAATTATTCATGAGCCAGCCAGGGAATTAAGTCAATGGTGACTTTGCAAGTAAGCAATTGGAACGAAGGTCGCGTGGGTTATTGCCAATAGTTGTAGTGAGTGAGTTAAATGTTACTGCGGTGAGAAACGTTTTTTGTTTAAGGATAGCAGTTAATTCCTAAAGGTCAACTTAAAATAAAAATCAGCTGAGAAATTAAGTTTGGCTGGAGTGAGAAAATATTGCTCAAATACACTAATAAATATTTGGCCAAGAATTTTAATGTTCTTAAGGGTGGCATTTTTTGGATTAAAATTAAATTAATTCAAATATGTGCATATGTAGGGCAATAGTGTCGCCTGCGGCCATGAGACGGGTGTGGGCACCCCCCGTAACTTTTGACAGAAAACAAATACGGCTGTTCTGAGAAATGTCAAGCGCGTGTTATGACAGCACGAAGTTTTTGAGCATATACCGGTTCAAACAGACGAATTTGCTTTGTGCTGCGAAGAATATAATTTTCGAATAAGCGAAAGTCACAACTAAAGTTTTTTTCAATAATTTTCCAAGTGCGATAAATCGACGTGAATCAATCGAAAAGCTGCTTTCAGCATTCTATATTCATGCAGTATATTTATTATATTTTGTCATCTAAAACCGAATCCAACCAAAATGTTCATGAAACACAATTTGCTTATTGCTTTTCAAAGTGGCTGTCAAGTCGGTTGTGGGCAGCCAAAAGGGTCGGTTTTCAGTGACGCTAATTTTGTTGAATCCGTAGAGCAGAATTTGTTGAATTTGTGTGTTAATTTTGCTTTCTTCTCCATTTGATTGCGTTTAACTTTATATGTTCCCATTTTTAACCGATTTTCTGAGGGTGCCCACAACCGAAGCAAAAAATTTTTTTTTTCAAAAATTATCATATCACATTTTTTTGATATAATTTTTCCAACTGACGAAATCAATTTATTTTCTTCACCAGTAGTTAGCTGAGGTCTCTAGCTTTCTATTGATACTTATATGTCTGCATAATATACATTTGGTCAAAAGTTATGAGTCGAAAATAAAAAGGTGCCAACACCCGGCACTCTCCCCCATATGTTGTTGATGTAAAGTTTTAGATATTATTTTTTAAGATATGTTCATTGAATCAAAAACGATGACACGATTCATTTCGAGCATTTTTGATATTGTAATAAAATGAAAATGGTTTATGCCGTGATTCTGAATGGGGCAGCCTTGGGCGACCTCTAAATGAGCTTACAAAAATTTTAAAAAAATTCTCAGTTCAATTTTTTGACATCGTTTTTGGGGTAATAATCATGGAATTTCCAATTTTTTTTTTTTTGGAATCACTCTGATTTATAAAAATGTGTACATTGTGAAAAAATTAATTTTAATGAATGAATTACTCTCTCGTTTATATTTACACTTTTATAGAAAACAATAAAATTACTCTCTTATTTAAAAACGGGTATGGCCACCCTTTTTAACGTTACGTTCGTACACATAGTTTTGCTCATACCTCTTCAAAAAATCATTAATTCACAATATCTTAAATTCATATGGGCTTTTCCCAGGTGACGAACGTGACCGTCGTACACATTTAAAGTGCAAAAAGAGTGGAAGTAAAACATATATTAATTATTATAGTTTTTACTTTACATTATTGCTCTTAGGTACCATTATAATTAGTGCCAACTTTAATAGCAAGCGAAGTCCTGGTTCTAAAATACACGCAAAAAAGACGCAAAACGAACGTGACAAAAATAAAAGTGGTTTTCGTGCCTATTTAAAGAAAGTCAGAATTTAGCGTAACAAGTCAGAATTTTTTAGTGCAACTAATTTTAGAATCTTATGCAATAATGTTACTTTATAATGTATTTTGTTTGATTCAAATATCTTCTGTACTTTTTTTTGTTTTGAACATAATCTGAATCGATACGTGACAATATGAGCGTGATTTTTTCCACCATACAAATTTTAATTTGAAAATCTTTCAAAAAAACCAGGATTTCCCAGTGAATGTTGGTTCTTCTTATCTTGTTAAGTTGACGTGGCTTTACCAATTTTTCCAAAGGATGTCATTTGTCCCTATTCATTTTACATGTGCACCAAATCTCATAAATTTTGATAATATGGGCGTGGCATCGCCCATTTTCTCAATTAACATTATTTGTCTTGGCGCTTTGTACACATGTATCAAATCTCATTCACGTGCGTTAAATATTTTCAGAAATATGATGAAGTGATTTTTGTGGGGGTGTGAAACCCCTATTTTTTTCAGTACGCACTATTTGCCTTGGTACTTTTTATATATTTACGAAATCTCATCCATCTATGTTAAATAGTTTCAGAGATGTGATGATTTAATTTTTTGGCTCACGGTGGACCTTTTTGGCGGAAATGCCGAAATGCAAAAAAAAAAAAATTCTAAGTGATAAAAGGTAAGCAATGAGATGATGAGTACAAAGACGCTTAGCGATTAGTGCAAAAAACTAAGAAGTGATATACAAATTTGTGATAAGTATTGGTGCTCACGATCACCACGTAATCGAGTGTTGTATTTCCTGCTGGATATGCATGCGTAAATGCCTGTCTGCTGGCATGCACTTATGGTCATGGCCGGTCGGACGGTCGTTCGGCTGGTGTAAGTGTCAGTGAAAATATTAACATTTTTATTCCCACAATGGCGCTATAAAACGAATTAGAAATTAAAAATATGAGCACCAACAATGCAATAAAAAATAGACACACACACAAGAAACTAAAACGATTTCGAAAATGTGGGTCAACAATTTCGAGCGTTGTTACTCAAAAACGGAATTTTAGTGTGTGAAAGCGCATGATCAACCAGCAGCAGCAGCAAAGATCAACCAACGCCACCAAAAACCAGTGCAAATTAGTTGCAATTCCATAGGTTTAGTGAACATTTTTCGATTAAAAAACTTTTTTTAACGATAAAATTTTTTGGTTTGTTTTTTGGCATGAGCGAATAAAAATTTTAAATAATTATAAGGCATCATTATAACGGTATAGCTAGCACGCTAGCTAGCTAGCTAATACATATAACAATTACAACATCGACAACAGCAACAATGCGATTTTTTCATCAACGACATCATCTTCACCCAAATAAACACTAAATGATGATGCAGTGTAGTTGTTACCCAAACAAGAACAAAATCGTTGCCACTCATCACGTTTTCATCCACGATGATGACGCTGCTGCTGCACTCTGTACCGACACCAAACAAAATGGTACATACGATGACGACGACACCAAACCAAACTGCGCTGAACAACCAATATGGTGAAATGTTGTTCCTTGCGCGCTAATTGCACACTCGTTTAATGGTTAATCAGCAGAAGTAGCTCTGTACAGCCGCCAAAATGACAATGATGGCGTAGACCACAGCGTTTTGCTTTAAAATCCCCATTTAATGACATTCCACACAAGGTTAGAATGCAATGGGGTAAGAAGGAAATCTCTATGGGGATTCGGATATTAAATGCTGCTTGTCCCATATGCACACGAATGTATGGCATTCAATTGAGGTTATGTTTTTAAATGGGGCTAAGTCCGATGATGATAATTACTGATGAAGTAAATAATCTAATGATGTCTGCATTGAGTACAACATAATTGAAAGGAGTTGTTGCTTTATTTGAAAAATGATGTGCATTATGTAAGTAAGTAATTAGCGCTACTTAGTAATTATAAATTGGCGGTTACTCTGGCTGCATTTCTGTAGTGCCGCTAAATTTTCAAAGGTGTATGCACCGAAAAAGAAATAAATGGAATTTAACATATCTAATTAAAAAAAGAACATGAAACAAAATTAAGTATGAGTATAATTAATATGCAAACCAGAATTGATACTTTTTGCTTAAGACAGCACAGGAAGTTTACTTAGAGACCGTGATCATGAGGTGGTTCTAATTTTTATCTTCCAGACCGTTGTTAGTTAAGAGTTATGTACAGACATGCTATGTGAAAGAAGTCAATTAGGACTGAATATAACGGAATAGAGTGGTGCAAGAAAATAAAATTGAAGAACAAATACACAAAAATTCTTATTTAACATTCGATGAGACATAAGTAGATGAAACTGAAAGGAGAATTAAAATTTCAAGGCGTCTTATTGCTAGGGTGAAGGTTATTCAAAGGATAACATTGTTCGCAAGAAGATGAAAATTGTGAAGATTGTTATAAGCCAATCAATATTAGCCTTTTATTTGATGATGATTTTTAATATGCTGGTTCCATAAATATGACGCAAAACACGCCAAATGTACCAGCTGAAAATTTTCTTGTCTCCGATTTCGCTCAAATTTTTCAATATGGTAGTACCAGTTTGCAAAATTAATAATGCGGGAGGATTTGGTCCAAGTACCATTTGTTGTTAAAATACAGGGTGTTGAAATTGGCAATTTTTAAGATTTTCATAAAAAAGGTGTATTTTCTAAAATTTAAAGCTTACACAAAACTTTATAAATTGACAATTGTAGGAAACTTACCTATCCTATTCATATATAGGATAAAAAAATAATACTTAAAAAAAAAAAAAATTTGTTTTCACCAAAATTTTTAAATTTAAAAATACGTTGACATTTTAAAAAAAACCCCCCTTAGATTTTGTTTTAAAAGTTCTTTAAATTAAATCATAATTTATAAGCTTTAAAATGATGTATGACTCCAGATGGTATTCGGACACTACATGGGAGTTTTTGGCTTTTGAACGCCCGTGACAGGAAATACACTTTTTTCTCAAGAGGAAGGCATCTTACGAAAAAAGTGTACTAGGAATAAAATACTTAGAATTGTTCAAGAAACAATTGTGAATGTTTTGGGATTTTTTTGGAAAGTTAAAAAATTTTTTTTTTAATTTTTCAAAAAATTTTTAAAAAAAAAAGTACAAAAAAAAATTCAAAAAAATCCACACATATTCCTTGAAAGATTCTAAGCATTTTTTGCTGAGTACAGTTTTTTCGTAAAACGCCTTCCTCTTGAGAAAAAAGAGTTTTTCCTGCCGGGGGCGTTCAAAAGCCTAAAATTCTTATGTAGCGACCGAATCCCATCTGGAGTCATACATCATTTTAAAGCTTATAAAATATGCTTTAATTTAAAGTACATTTAACAAAATTTAAGGGGATTTTTTTTTTTTGGAAAAAAATTTATGTATTCTCTTTCAACTCCTAGGAGGATCATAGGGCCAATATGAAACATCTCCATTCGTTGCGATCCCTTGCGATGACTTTGATCTCTTGCCACGACTTTCCCGATTCTTGGATTTCCTTTTCCAGCGACTTTTTCCAGTTGGTTTTGGGTCTACAACGTCCTCTACTGTCTTGTGGATTCCACTCAAGAGCCTGGTGACAAACTTCGCTGTATGGTTTCCGGAGAGTGTGACCAATCCATTCCCATTTGCGCAGCTTGACCTCGGTTGCTATAGCCCTCTGATTGCATTTTTGATGTAGCTCGCCATTTGATATAGTGCGAGGCCACCAAATCTTTAGTATACGCCTTAAGCATTTGTTGATGAATACTTGCAGCTTGTTCGTTAGTTGTTCAGTAACAAGCCATGTTTCGCACCCATATATCAAAACCGATTTCACATTCGAATCAAAAATGCACACTCTCGTTTTAGTGGATATAACGGGTGAAGACCATATTTTGTTCAGTTGGCCAAACGCGCCTTTTGCTTTTGCTATTCTTGAGTTGATATCCTCTTTTGCACCACCATCCATGGAGATAATGCTGCGTAAATACGTGAAGCTATCGACATTTTCGATGTAATCACCGCCAGCTCTAAACGTGATGTCATTCCTGTTTGCGTTTAACTTCATGCTTTTAGTCTTGGATACGTTGATTTTTAGGCCGGCCTTTTGTGATTCCAAGACAAGGTCTTCAATTTTGCTTTGCATATCCGAATGTTTGGATGATAAGAGGCAGATGTCGTCAGCGTAGTCGAGATCTTCCAGATGTTCGGTAAGGTTCCATTGGATACCCCTTTTAGCCTTATTAAGAGATTTATCTAGGATATCATCAAGAACGATAAGGAAGAGTGATGGTGATAGTAGACACCCCTGCCATACGCCTGAATTAGTGGTGAATGTCGGTGACAACAACCCGTTGTGTAACACACTGCATTTAAAGCCTTCATATTGTGCACGTACTAAGTTTATGGCCTTTGCGGCAATACCTCTTCGTTGCAGTGAAACCCAGAAGTTTTCCCGGGAGACACTGTCGAAGGCAGTGCTATAGTCTACGAAGACAAGTTGAAGCACAAGTGCAGCATGTCACTCGCATGAGAGTGTTGATTTGATCCACGCATGATCGGTTTCGCCGAAATCCTGCTTGCTGCTTTCGAATGGCCGAATAAAGTTTTTCGTTTTAATATCGTTTCGTATTTTTAAATTTAAAAAATTTTGGTGAAAAAAATTTTGTTTTTAAAAGAAATATTTTTTTTTTATAAAAAGAACATTTAAAAATTAATAGGATAAGTTTCTTACAATTATCAATTTACAAAGTTTTGTGTACACGCTGTGATTTTCATCAAATCTGTGCTTAAGATTAAATATAGTACGCTTTAATATTCTTCTGGATGTCAGCAAATACGTCTGATGACAGACCTATGATGGGTCTTGAAATTTAAAAAAAAAAACCAACAAAATTTTTTGTTTTCCTCAATTATTTTTATATTTATGTTGGTGTCTTATATAAACACACTGGACAGTAAGCTCAAACCAACAATTTCATCCGATACATGCTTGTTAATAGTAAAAAAATGTAAATAATTATGTATTTGTTCCAAAAAAACACTCTGTAGGACCGACGGAGTCAATTATCTCAATAGTCCAATCTTTGGTCTAGTTTTTTTTCAAAGTAGTCCATAATGGACTACACCAAAAACTAAAATAAATTCACTGTAATTATCAATTGTATCAAAAATTATCCAAATGTAATGTATAGTCCGTCATTAGTACCAAAAGTGTTCCAATTGTGTATCGAATGTTTCAGTGAAATTATAATGTTACTGATTACAAAGTGTTTGGCAGTACGTCGACTGTGAACAAGAGCTAAAGATAGTGTTTCGGTCTCATGACTTGCGCTGCATGGAGAAGCCCAGGTTCAAATCCTCCACTCGGTGATTTTCATTTCCAATTTTTTAATTTTCATTAATTTGCACACAATTGACTCTTGAGATGTCTTCGGAGCAGAAAATGAAACATAAGGACTGCGTACGATAAAATTGTCCGATACATTTTATCTAATAACTTGTTTTGAAATTACTCAATTCAAAATTTTTTTCGCAGTAGGCTTTGAAATTAATGTACCAAAACTATGGTTTCCGAATTTTGTCCTCAGTCAGTCATATTTACTTAAAAATGGCAAACGAGCTAGAAGTTCGAAAGTCAATAATAAACATTTTTGAAGACCACCCGCGGTGGACTACAAATAGAATTGCTCGGAATAGCAAAGTTAATGTGAAATTGGTATCAAGAGTTCTGAAAAAATTTAAGAAAGACTTGGATGTCTTTCGAAAGCCAGGTTCCACAAAAGAAAAAGGCTTCCGTGACCAAAACAAAAAGAAGAACTTCGTCACAATTTTAAAGAAGAACCCCAACATTTCATGCAGAAAACTGGCACAGAGGGTAAAGTGTTCCGAGATTTATGTTAGCAAGGCCAAAAAGGAGGTTGGTTTGAAGACGTTTAAGGTACAAAAAGTTTCTGACAGAAATGCTATGAAGAACACGAAAGGAAAACAGCACGCCATAAAATTTAAAATTAATTTTTTTCCACGCAGTTTCCAGGCCAAAAATTTTACACTGTAGACTCGCAGGGGAATGTGAACGAAAAGCTTAAGTCAAAAAAGCAGTCAAAATTGCCTCGTAAGTTCTTGGTTTCGCAAGCAATCTGCAGTTGTGGCAAAAGGAGAAATTCTTTTGGAACCACTGGAACAGTAAACTCCGAATTCTATATTAAAGAATGCTTGGAAAAAAACTTAAGCCTTTCCTACAAAAGCATGAAGGTTCGACTTTCTTTTGGCTAGACCTAGAATCTTGTCATTATAGTAAATTGGCCTTGGAGGGGTACTCAAGAAATAATGTGATTTTGGTGCCTCGTGAAGCAAATCATCAAAACTGTCCAGAACTCTGGCCAATTGAAAGATACTTGGCTTTGGTCAAAAAGGAGATAAAGGCAATAAAAAAAAGTTGCCAGGGATGCTAAAAATGTTCGAGATAAGTTGTGTTGAGCAGCTAGAAAGTTATCAAACAATACCATAAAATCCTTAATTGAAGGAGTGTCAGAAAAGTTACAAAAAAATTTGTTAAAAAAAAATATTATTAGAATTCTAGATACGTTATAAAAATTGTTATAACATGACGGTTCAAGAATGAGTCTAACTTTTAAAATCGGACAACTAGTTTTAGAGATTTTTTGAATTTTGTATCGGACAATTTTATCGAACGCAGTCCTTATTCGAACCCGGAACACATTGCTCAGAAATACAAACAAACTCTTTAGCACATTCCTCTATGAAACCTTTTGAATTTCAGATAAAATTTGTAGAAATTTTAAATAAAGTAAAAAAAAGTTGGCCTGTTTTTGCTCCGAATGTAATGTATAAGGAGACAATTGGTTATCCCAATGACAAACAATGTAGAACGTTAATAGAACTTTATGTGTGATGGGACCAGAAATTGGACTAGTCGGTTTCTTCCATGGAAAAGGAGTTAGTAAACTAGTTTTGGAATAGTACGTGGTCCTGCAGGGCAATTAAAATTTGTATTGTTTCGTTTATATTGAACTTTATATTTCATGTTTCTTATTCAAAGATTTTCTTAACAAATATCTTGATAAAATATATTTTTGCCTAGTTATCCCACGAAAAAAAAAAAATTTCGCTTAAGTTGCTTGAAAAAGAAAAAAAAACAATCTAAAAATATCTATTTGAATGCAGCTTCCTAACAAAATTTAATTTAAAGGCCAATGTTCGCTCAATTACACAGTACAACACAGCAATAAAAGCAACTGACAACCGCAACTACAATGCAGCGATTGTTTGATTTAATGCTGCGATACCCGTAACTGAACAAAGCCTAATGGGAAAAAGGGTCCACTTCGCAATATGCAAGGAACTACTACTACTACTACCACTACTCTGAAGGTACGCCGCGGCGTCCGTATGCGATTGGTCTGTGTTTTTATTGTGTGTGGTGGTGTAACATCATTAGATAGTTGTTGCCCCGATCGATGAATGCAACATTTTGGGGATATTGCAAAGAATACATTGCCTGTTAAACGTGATCTAAGTAGGAAGATCACACTATTTTTATGTTTACCATCAGTTTAATTGGACGACGAAAAACACCAAAATGTAAAATGTTGCTGATGTTGTTGTTGTTGTTGTTGTTGCTGCTGCTACTACCTTGACAATTGCTTGTTTGTTGTTGTTGTACTGTTTGCAAATATAGTTAGTATGCCACCTATAAAGTTTTGTTGTAGTCGATGGAGGGTGTTGTAAAGAAATGTTGTAGGGCGTTGTTGTGAATTTCGTTATTTCTGCCAAATGCTATTCATTTTGTGATCGAGGAAGCTTAGAACCTACCTAACTTAAAACAAACATTAACTGGGAGAATTGCTGGTTTTTTTTTCCGACACAGAGCATGTTTTTTATAAGGGTTTTAATTTAACATGTTACTTGATTACAGCATTCGATCGCACTTCGAAAATAAAATTGTTATTGCTAATTCAAAAAGTTGTGTTAAAGTATTTTTTGTTTTCCTGTAACCCTCAGGGCTAAATCTGATTTAAAATTTTTGTCTCAAAATTCAACGATTTTGTTCTATAACGATCATTGGAGAATGATCATAACGAAATTCATTCAAAGACTTAATGGAAAATTTAGCATGACAGTTACCGAAGAGTGTCTCCTATCTAACCCCACAACCTTAGCATAAAGCAACACTGGTTGCTGATTGCATATTTGTTTTGTTTTGGTGGGCTAATTGTGTTCTAAGTTATCCGTGTCAGACAAATATGGCATTTGGCACTCATTAGATAATAACAAATAAATCGCTTTAATGAAGAGTCTCTCGGACTTATTTTTTTTTTCGTGCATTCAGTACCTGATTCCATCAGGAGTTCCTACGATTCTGATAACAGAATTTTCCCAATTAAAAACTGTTTCAGTATTTGGACTATTTTGTTAGTTCCTCAGAGCTTAAAGATTAAAAAACGTTTTTAAAGGGTAAAAACTCTTTGAGTACATTGCGCTACACGCTATCATATCTTCATCATACTCATACTACTTGCTATATAAAATACAAGCTCTGTCTGTCTGTCAGTGTCTCCATAACTCAAGAACCATTAGTCCAATGGGTATGATCTTTTTTTTAATACAGATATTTAGCTTTGTAAAGTTTAAGAATACAATTCATTTCGACATAACTTCGGCTTCGCATGGGTGCTTGGAAAATTACATAACTCGAAAACCCGTTGTCGGATTTGAACAATTTTTTTCTTTTGTAAGCATGTTATCCGTTGAGGTTCCAGGACAAACTCTAATTTGAAATTCCTTCGGCTTCGCCTGGGATATTAAAAAATTCCGGCACTTTAGAAATGGACAACAACAATCCATATAAAAAAAACAAAATTCTTCATGTATGTAAATGAAAGGGTATCAGGAGCGGGCGAATAAAGTTGCTCCCAGGTAGTGATGAGCAAAATAAGTCTTGGTCGTGCGTCTTGTTCTTGATCTTGCTAATTTTGCGAGACCAAGACCAAGACCAAGACCAAGACCAAGACCAAGACCAAGACCAAGACCAAGACCAAGACCAAGACCAAGACCAAGACCAAGACCAAGACCAAGACCAAGACCAAGACCAAGACCAAGACCAAGACCAAGACCAAGACCAAGACCAAGACCAAGACCAAGACCAAGACCAAGACCAAGACCAAGACCAAGACCAAGACCAAGACCAAGACCAAGACCAAGACCAAGACCAAGACCAAGACCAAGACCAAGACCAAGACCAAGACCAAGACCAAGACCAAGACCAAGACCAAGACCAAGACCAAGACCAAGACCAAGACCAAGACCAAGACCAAGACCAAGACCAAGACCAAGACCAAGACCAAGACCAAGACCAAGACCAAGACCAAGACCAAGACCAAGACCAAGACCAAGACCAAGACCAAGACCAAGACCAAGACCAAGACCAAGACCAAGACCAAGACCAAGACCAAGACCAAGACCAAGACCAAGACCAAGACCAAGACCAAGACCAAGACCAAGACCAAGACCAAGACCAAGACCAAGACCAAGACCAAGACCAAGACCAAGACCAAGACCAAGACCAAGACCAAGACCAAGACCAAGACCAAGACCAAGACCAAGACCAAGACCAAGACCAAGACCAAGACCAAGACCAAGACCAAGACCAAGACCAAGACCAAGACCAAGACCAAGACCAAGACCAAGACCAAGACCAAGACCAAGACCAAGACCAAGACCAAGACCAAGACCAAGACCAAGACCAAGACCAAGACCAAGACCAAGACCAAGACCAAGACCAAGACCAAGACCAAGACCAAGACCAAGACCAAGACCAAGACCAAGACCAAGACCAAGACCAAGACCAAGACCAAGACCAAGACCAAGACCAAGACCAAGACCAAGACCAAGACCAAGACCAAGACCAAGACCAAGACCAAGACCAAGACCAAGACCAAGACCAAGACCAAGACCAAGACCAAGACCAAGACCAAGACCAAGACCAAGACCAAGACCAAGACCAAGACCAAGACCAAGACCAAGACCAAGACCAAGACCAAGACCAAGACCAAGACCAAGACCAAGACCAAGACCAAGACCAAGACCAAGACCAAGACCAAGACCAAGACCAAGACCAAGACCAAGACCAAGACCAAGACCAAGACCAAGACCAAGACCAAGACCAAGACCAAGACCAAGACCAAGACCAAGACCAAGACCAAGACCAAGACCAAGACCAAGACCAAGACCAAGACCAAGACCAAGACCAAGACCAAGACCAAGACCAAGACCAAGACCAAGACCAAGACCAAGACCAAGACCAAGACCAAGACCAAGACCAAGACCAAGACCAAGACCAAGACCAAGGCCAAGACCAAGGCCAAGACCAAGGCCAAGACCAAGACCAAGACCAAGACCAAGACCAAGACCAAGACCAAGACCAAGACCAAGACCAAGACCAAGACCAAGACCAAGACCAAGACCAAGACCAAGACCAAGACCAAGACCAAGACCAAGACCAAGACCAAGACCAAGACCAAGACCAAGACCAAGACCAAGACCAAGACCAAGACCAAGACCAAGACTCAATATCAAAACCAAGACCAAGACTCAATGTGCAAGAACAAGACCAAGACCAAGACTGCTATGGTCTTGGTCTTGATGTGCTCATCACTACTTTCAGGGTACTACTATCTTAAATACAACGTCTGTCAATCTGTGGCTCCATACCTTGAAAGCCGTTTGCCCTATTTGCATGATTTTTTTTTGTTCTAATATTTTTTTCCTGGTTAGATTTTACTAAGGTTACATCTTACTTTGAAATATAACTCAAAAACCAGTTATCTGGTTTGCATTATTTTCATTCAAAGACATTTTATTCGGTGAATTTCAAGGACTCTGAATTAGAGTTCATTCACAATTCTCTCGGTTTCGCCCGCGATACTAAAAAATTTTATAACTCAGGAAGTATTCAATCGATTGGCGTGATTTTTTCCAGTTACACATATATGCGATAAAGCATTAGGGCATATTTTATTTTAAAATTCTTTCGATCTCGTCCGGGATAACATCAAATGTCTATTTTTTTATTTTTGATAGAGATAAGATAAATACATTTGTAAAGGGATTCGGAAATGGGCGAACGAAGTCACTCTCGGGGCAACTATTATCTTGTAATCGAAACCTTTTTCGGAGAAGCGAAAGTCTGTCGAAAGTTTCCGGAGCAAAGTTCGCGAATTTTCTACCTTTAGTTTTGGTTGAAAAAGTGTTAACCCTTTAAGGTGCTATGTAAAATTAGACGATTTTTGCTAGTAGGTTCCCCATATTTTTTTGTTTTATATAAATATAAATAGGCAAACGAAATCGGTTGAGTCCCTGTTTCTACTTATACCTAAATCTCAATCGATTTTCTAGATTTTTTTTTGTGGAAAAGGCTGTCAAGAGGAGCAGTGCATAAGACTATATCTTTTTATAAAGTGGGCGGTGCTACGCCCCTAAATGAAATAAACGCCCTCAGGCTAAACCATTGCATCAATTTCTACGAAATTTGGTATGAAGATAGGGTTAGTACTAAGGAACGTGAATATGACCTTTATGTTTTTAAAAGGTCGTTGCCACTCGCTCACGGCATCGATTTAAATGAATTTTGGTATGAGGATAGAATTAACATGACGGAAGGATATCAAAATCTTTTTGCTCTTTAGTAGGAGTATCACGCCTTTAAATAGAAAGCACGTTCTTGCGACTTAGCTGCTCCATCGATTTTTATGAATGGAGATAACCGGAAATCTAAGGAAGAACATTTAAAGCTTTTTGTGTTTTATCGACCAAGAAAGGGCATAAAAGCTTTTTGCTTTATAGTGCAATCGAAATGGTCGAAATTTGGCCACAAGGCGAACTCTAGTATGTATAAATAGACAAAAGAACTAAATAGGGTGTATCGCATAAGGTTGCGAAGCTTCTGGGAGATAGTGGAGGAGGCATAGACTAACAAAAAAATGCATCCAAATGAGGGTCTGAAATCTATCCCTGAGGAGTAATAGGGTTAAAACTGATTTTCTGACTTGTTTCAGAAAAAAAAAAAAATATAAATGTTCATGGGTACACCAGTGTTTTAGAGAAAACTTTTTTAAAAAAAACTTTTTGCTAATTGTATGAGCTTTCTGGAAATGAATTTGGTTTATAGGCTTTGAAAAGATTTCGCAAAGTTCTTTCCATAACTTTCCATAAAAAACCTGGATTGACAGCACATCGAGTTATAACTGAGTTCAAACGGCCTGTGTAATGAGAGTTTGTTTGCTTAAGCTTACAGTAGAGTGATCTCTTTAAAGTCAATTTGAATTTGCCGAATTTCGGTCAGAAATCGAATTCTACTTGTATCAATTCGTGCCATTTGTTGGCTTTTTGTATCCAAACCACTTTGGCTAACATGCAACAATGGGCAATGCAACTATTTGACAGCTTCTATTTTTGTTGTTGTTGTTTTTTTTTTTTTTGTATTTTGAGAAAATTCACAAAACAAAAGGGAGTGACAGTGTGAGGGTGCAACATAATCGTGATCGACGACTTGAAATGCAAATCAATGTTGTTGGTGAAATTCATTCTAACACCATGTCGTTTCTCTGGCCCAAAATTTCTGTGGGTTTTCAGTCGCGACCACACTTTAAAGGTATGCAATCGATCAAGTTGTTTTGTTTGTTGGACAACAACAGTGGAACATTGGTTTTTCATCAACAGCGTCCCAACTAAATGTTCCAATTTTTGATAAGCAAACACTAAACAACAAACATAAAACAGTAGTTGCATTTTCAGTCATTTTTGTCACATATACTCACATATACAAAGTACATACAATGAACAAAATTTTTTGTTCAAATCCTGACGAGATAACAAAAATAGATTACAAAAATTGTTGTTGTTTCATGTTGCCCAAAAATGAAAAGAAGCAGTTCCTAGCGGTGGAGAGTTACAAATCTGCTGCATAAATTGGAATAATTTTATTTTGTAAAAATTTTGTTGCACGTTTAATAAAAATTGAAACCCTCTCTCTTGTTTAGGTTTTTGGTAACTAGGTTGACTCTTGTTATTGCTTTTGTTATTGTTGTTGTTGTTGTTGTTGTTGCTGCTGCTATATGGTACACGAAATCTAGTACCTTACTGTTTTCAGAGGTTAAACTGTTAACAAACGGTTTTATTTTGTCCTTCGCCTTATCTAAGATATGGAATCCATGTTTTCGGATTTGTTGTTTTTTTTGTTGTTCTGTTTTGGTTGTTTCTACTCTTCCCCAACAATTTCACGACAATGTTGACGTCAACATGCACAACTCAACTTATGGGCTGAGAAACAACATTTTGATCCTCAACAGCAACAACATCATTGTTGTCAACATCATCATCATCATCGTCCGCATCATCATAAAAAGGCATCGCCTCCATCGCCTCGCTTTCAAGTGCGCGCTGTGGTTTATGTGAAATTTCTTTGTATTTGTTACCGTTTATTTCATGCAACATTTTATTTGTTGGCACGACATAATTTTTGGGTTTATAAGTAGAAATATTGTAGGTAAACCCAGTATTATTAATACAGCAGCAGCAACGACTTGTACTTAAAACCGAAAATGGTTGGCAAAGTTGAAAGTTGATATCATATTTGTTGTAATAAAACTCTGTTCACGCCTTCTTTGGTTACTAAAGTTTTGGATTTGGAGTTGACACAGAGGCAAAGAGTAAACTTTTGGTATATCTCTGCCGTCCAAAGATTCAAGTTCTGATTAAAATGGGAGAAAATTAGCTTTTGCATTATTAATGAGGAAGCTTTCATTTTTTATTTTAGTTTTTTGTATGGATACGGTTTTTCTCACTTGCATCTTACAAAGTTTAAAGTTGAGGGAGCCAAAAACTTTTGTTTCGAAAATGACTAAAGCCCTAGAAACAACCTATGTGACCTTCTTTGCTCATTTCAGACGATTATATGGTGTTTTCCAAGCTAAACTCTTGACGATTTACGAATTTATAAAGACTTAAATTTTAATTTAAGCAATAAGATGATCCTGTCTGTGATGTTAGCAGATTTCTCTTCAAGGACTTTATAGGAACGAATACCTGGAAAAATCAAATAATTTCTTTCTTGCAAGAATTTTCTCTTGCAAGAAAATTCTCTTGCAAGAAAATTCCCTCCCTACTCAGAGAAAATTCTCTCTAAGAAGAGAAAATTTTTGCTAAATGAATGGAGTGACTCGTAAGGGTGTTACCTTTGGCCTGGCCAAACATTAGATACCCTACACTTTAGTATTTTGAAAATTTTGTTTACATGGAAGATGAGTCTTTCTCTTCTCCGAGTTCAACCAGTTTTTGCTCAGAGCTTATATTTATAGCCCATAATGTTTGGGTGAAATTTAGTTGGATTATCCCGAAAAACTCCTTCAGTATAGCATTTTGATACTTTTCGTTTCATATATGGGAAGTGCGACGCTCTCTTTTATGATTTCTCCCTGTTTTTGCTGGAAGCCTGTGCTTACTGTTCTTAGTATTTGAATGAAATTTGGTTGGATTATCTCAAAAAACACTTTCAGTATAGCATTTTGAAACTTTCGCTTATATGGGAGTTGCCACGCCCTCTTATCCGAATTCGCCTAGATTTTGCTCAGAGCTTGCGCTAACTATTTCCAGTATTTATGTGTATTTTGATTACAATGTCGTGAAAAATACACTTTTGAATATATTTTTTGTATGGGCAGTAGGCGTGGTCGTTTACCGATTTCGCTCATTTTTAATCCCTCGAGATAACTTTAACGACGAAGGCAGAGTACTTAATTTCATTGAATTACATATGAGGTATATTATATCTGCTGAAAACTTATGGAGGATATTAAGGAGAACATTTTTCTAGAAAACTTTAACCCTCTACATCCCCCACAAATGGGGCATTTTTGACCATTTCTCAAAAAGTTACAAAAACTACCCCTTAAACGGGGGCGAAATTGGTCGATATGTACCACAGAAATATTTGCTATAAAATTTTACTAATAGTTGCCGAACAGCAAAAGTCAAAAATTCACTGCGAAAAATATGAAAAAAAAATTCCTCATTGCCGGGAGAGAAAAAAATGTTTATCGATCCTCATTTACTTTTCCTCTCCAATAATTTTTTCAAACATATTATCCCTAATATTAAAAAATATACTACTGATGATGAACGCATGACGTTCGAAACGCGTTTTGCAATAATAAATAAAAAATTTTTGTTCGATGTAAAAGAGAACTAAACTCTTTAAATATATTTTGAATTTTTATTTAATTTATATTTTTTAATATTAAATTCATCGAATAGTACTCCAGATTTGATTTTTATTTCTCGGTAACGCGAATTAATCATACCAAACATATTATCCCTTTTTTCCGCTAATTAAGTGGGCGCCCATACAAAATTTTGATGAATGCATCAAAAAAATTCCTTATGGCAGGGAGGCAAAAAAATGCTCACCGACCCCCATTAATTTTTCTTCCTCAACATTTTTCTTGAACATATTATTCTCTTTTTTCCACCCCTTCCCTCACAAAATTTAGATAAAAATAATCACTTTTGTATGTTGGGGGCTCCTTAAGGGGTGGAAAAAAGGAGCTAGTATGTTAAAAAAAATGTTTGAGAAATAAAATTTATGGGGGCTGTTGGGGGCTTATCTTTTAATTGGATGAGATCGGGCAATTCTTTTTGATAAAAAGCTAACAGCTATTATTTTGAATAAAGGAAGATGTATGTAAAAAAATTCCTAGCATCCACTATTTCCAACCAATTGCAATGATTTCCAAATTTGTCTTGCAAAATGTTTACAAATATGTTTATGATCTGCAAATTAGAGGCGTATTTATTTATAAGATCACGAAACTATTAAAGCTTTCTGCAAATACCACTACCCTGTACTTATGTCACTATTGAAATTATGGGATAAAGAAAGTATTTTTCCTGCAAACATGATGACATCCGTAGACTTAACGCAGGCACTGAAACTGCAACTTGTTGCCACCAAATACATACAAATGCCTAATAGTGTCACATAGCAGAACATCAAACTCATATTTTATGTTTCAATGCAGTTGTGCAACAACTTCCGTCAAAATGCTGCCATGCAACAAAATTCAGCTTTCGATTTGTTGCGCGCAACAAATCCAACGCTATGGCATAAGGTGTAAAACGCATTTATACGTGACGCCCTTTCGTTTTCCTTATTACGATTGCATTTAATCAAACGTTAGACATTGACATATGTGACATGTTCACAATAGATGATGCTGTTGTTGGCAAAATGTTGCATGCTTTTCTTGCATTTAATGTGTGCAACATTTAGCGGCGTCATAAAACCTATTGGAAAATGTCAGAATTTGTCACGTTTTTATTAAATAAATTTACAATTTTTACAAAACAAAAATTGAAAATAAGAATTTTTATTGCAGCATAGTGATAGCAACAAGTTTATTTCTCTTTCGCTGCAACAAAGCCTGTCTACAAATGTTGTTTTATACGTTGCCAATATGACATGACATTTATTGACGAGCATCAGATGAATTCCAGACGCTGATAAAAATTTTTATTTGAAGATTTATGGTTACCATTGGAATTTCCTGCAAAACATTTAATTACATGCTACTCTATTTTACTGGGCAAATGTGAATTGAATGCAATTTTCTTAAAAACTATAAAAACTTCACTCTGTTCATATAAAGGTTTTTTGAAGATATTAAATTGATGCTCTTACAGCATAACTCAAACTCGACGAGCAATAAATCATGCGATGATTCAAAATAAAAAAAAAAAATGATATCAGTAACACGGCCACCTCATGAATTGATGCAAATTTGGGAGCGTTCTATGACATTTCAAATGCTGCTTGCAAAACATTTGGCTCCAAATTGGTTAGCTCCATCTGCCTTTAACACAAATTTATGTCTTTATATGGGCTTTCAAATTTCTGTGACATTTTTGTGATGTGTTTTGTTTTCCACTTTTTCCCTTCAAAATTATGTCGTTCTGTCATTACAATTTCAAATTAACCGCATATAAAATTAGATAAATTAGAATTTCCCATGCGTTTTCGCATCGTTAAACAATCCAACTATGGGGTAACTCTAAAGCAGGGGTCGGCACAAATAAATTTGAGAGTGTGTTAGTGAGAGAAGAGAGAGTGCACTGAGAAAAAATTTTCACAGAAAACATTACGAAATAAATATTGAAGCAAAAAAATATGCGTTAAAACCGTAAAATCATTGCAAAAGCAACATCGAGTGCAAGCATATTTCTGTCTTCTTATGCCAGTGGTCAACAGGCCATAGCACAATTGTGCAGAAAAACTTCACACGTATTCTTGGGCTTTTTCAATCAGTTGTCGCTCAACCATCGACAAAGCAGCATCGAGCGCATCCATAGATAAAACTTTTTAAAAATTATACAAAATATTTAGGGTTGCCACCTGGTTTTTTTATAAATTTTGGTTAAACCAAATATTTAAAAAAAAAAAAAATTTTGTCTTAAAACGCTTAGATAAACTTTTTAAAAATCCAAAGTACTCGTATATTTTTAGGGTTACCACCTGGTTATTTTTCAAAATTTTGTTAAATCATACTTTTGCTTCAGGAATGGTCAAATGGCTACAGGTAGTACAGATTGTACAGAAAAAAGTCTGGCAACCCTAACATAGCAACCCTAAATCTTTGTTTCGTTGTTTTTGGACCCAAGATGTCAATTTATAGTGAGAAAATTGTGATCTTAGCAATTTATTGAAATAAAATTTTGATTTTATTAAAAAAACTAGGTGGCAACCCTAAAAATTACTATGGGTTTTTGGGTCGAAAATATAACTTTCAAAAAAGAAACTTAACTAAGAAACGCAATTTTGCGAAAAATCGTCTGGCAGCCCTAAATTTTTGTTTCGTTGTTTTTGGACCCTAAATGTGAATCTATAGGGAGAAAATGATGATCTTATCAATTTATTGAAAGAAAATTTTGGTTTTATTAAAATAACCAGGTGACAACCCTAAAAATATATGTTGGATTTTTAAAAATTTTATCTAAGCGTTTTAAGACTAAAACTCATTCTTTTTTTTTTAAATATATGGTTCAAGCAAAATTTACAAAAAAAAACAGGTGGAAACCCTGAAAGTTTTTGTATAATTTTTAAAAAGTTTCTCTGAGCGTTTCCTAAACCAAAAATTTGAATCTAGTCACAAAAGTAAAATTTTTACAAAATTTCAGAAAATAACCAGCTGGCAACCCTAAAAATATATGTTGGATTTTTAAAAAGTTTATCTAAGCGTTTTAAGACTAAAACTCATTCTTTTTTTTTAAATATATGGTTCAAGCAAAATTTACAAAAAAAAAGGTGGCAGCCCTAAAAGTTTTTGAATAATTTTTAAAAAGTTTATCTGAGCGTTTTCTAAACTGAAAATTTGAACCTAGTCACAAAAAGTATGAAATAAAATATTTGTCATATCTGCAAAGAAATTTTTTCATGTGCATAAAAAAGAAAACAGAACGACAGATGCGCTCGATGTTGCTTTTTCGATGTTTTTGCGACAACTGAATCAAAGAGCATAAGCATGCGTGTGAAGTCTCTCTGCACAATTGTGCAATGCTTTGCCGACCACTGCTCTAAAGCAAATTTTATTCTTAATTTTTACTATATGTTTGTAGTTCTTTTAATTATGTAACAGTGATACCACACACTGCACTTGGTATTATGGTGAGTGGTAAACTACCACTAGCGTCAAGTAATTATATGGTGGTTTAATGCCTTTTTTTGTTATCGTAATCCATAGAAAATGCATCTAAATGGCCGCTGCGCTTTCGGAAATAAAAGAAGCGCTTAAACTATTTAATTATGTATCTATTAAGGTGCTGCGAAAATATTAATATTTTGATGGAAGGAGTAATAGTCTGGGTCTTGCCAAGTACAAGACTAACTTGGCTCATGACTACGAATATTGTACAAGTTTTTTGAGTATATAAGCAAGATTACTTATCACATCAGCGTAAGCAGTTACCCTAAATTCTTCCCTTTCTATAGTTAAATTCTATACCAGAAGCCATTGGAAAAGTGATTATGTTCTTCTCTGTGATTAGTCTTTACCGAGACATTGTTTTCACTAAGATTGTAGACGTGCTGCCTACATATCGATAAATCTAACGTATAAGTTGATAACTCAAGAAGCAATTTTCTTACGGAACAGTGTTTTTCACTCAAACATACTTAGATTTTCTAAGATTTTAATTTTAAAAATTAATTCCAGCTCTTAAAATTTCAAGCTTGAGGTACCATAATTTAACACAAGATGGAGTCTTATACGCAGACATCAAAAAACGCTATTCCCTTATTAAATTTGTTACTTGAGTAAGCAACTTGTACGTTGGATATATCGATATATGTAATATTGAAGCTCTCCTGCTACTTCTTATAAACCATAAGTAATGGATTTAAATCAGACTTGGGGGTTTTGCATTAGATTTTATTTTTCACTAAACTTAGTGCTAGTGAAAAAATATTCACTATCAAGGAATTTATTTAGTGTTAGTGCAAAATCCTTCACTATCAAAAAATTCATTAAGTGGTTATGAAAAAGATTTTCATTATCACTAAATTTAGTTAAAAGTTTTAAATAATATTTCCACTAAATTTAGTGATAGTGAAAATTCATTCACTATCAAAAAATTGATTTAGTGGTAATGGCAAATTTTCCATTATCACTAAATCTAATGAAAGTGAAAATTTGTTCCATTGAATTTAATGAAACTTTAATGAAAATTTTCAATAAATGTTGCAATAAATTTAATGAAACATTTTCACTTTCATTAAATTTAATGAAACTTTAATGGAAATTTTCATTAATGTTTCATTAAATCCAATGAAACAAATTTTCACCATCACTAAATTTAATGAAACTTTAATGAAAATTTTCATTAATGTTTCATTAAATTCAATGAATATATGTTCACTTTCAATAACTTCAGTGATTTTTTTATTGGAAATTTCAATTCAATTAAGACAAAATGTGCCGTGCTAGGTCAAAATATTTTGATATCTTTAAAATTTTTCCTTCGAGATCTTGTACGAAACGATTGCGTGAACATTTATCCTACTATTACTTAAAAAAGCTTACGAAAGCTGTTTTAAGCATTAAGTTGACAAAGCGCAGAAATTATTTGGGTCTGAAGAACTTCAAAAACTAAAAGTCGTGCTTGCATTTGACTTTAATGAATCTCCTTCAAATTGATACTATTCCCACTCATTCTAACCCTTTCAATAAATTTAATTTAATCAGTCTGTTCGTTTATTCGAAGATTTTGCAAGTTTATACCCGAAAAGCTCTCATTCATGTACGTTTTATGCTTAAACGAGAGCTTTTCGGCTAAAAACTTGCAAAACCTCGGAGTAAACGAACAGCTTGGATTTTAATGAAAAATTCTATTAAAAGTTTCATTAAAAGCTTCATTAAATTTAGTGGTAGTAAAATTTTGTTTCATTGAATTTAATTAAACTTTAATGAAAATTTTCTTTAGAAGTTTCATTAGAAGCTTCATTAAATTTAGTGATAGAAAAATTTTGTTTCATTGAATTTAATGAAACTTTAATGAAAATTTCCACTAATGTTTCATTAAATTCAATGAAACAAATTTTCATTATCACTAAATTTAGTGCAATTTTTATTGGATATTTTATTAAATTTTAATGATAGTGAAAAACTTTCCACTATCATTTAATGAATTGTTAGATAGTGAAAATTTTTTCATTACCATCAAATGAATTTTTTCGTAGTGAAAAAATTTCCACTATCACTAAATTTAATGGAGAAAACTTTCACTATCTCTAATTAGATTTAGTGGTAGTGGAAAAAGTTTCACTATTAAAGTATTCATTAAATATTAGTGAAAAGCTCAATGAACTAAAAAATTTAGTGCATTACCCCTAAGTCTGATTTAAATATTACATTTTCATCGGAGATTTATGAGGTGATTTATGGCTGTTTCAAAACTTAGCCCTAACTCTTGAAACAAATAACGTGTCTTACCATACAAAAAAATCTATTTCTGCCGAGATTTATTTTAAACCTGCGCGGAGGCTTCCGATTTTGGGTGTTTTTGACCAAGTGTGTGAGGTAACAAGTCGCTAGGCGCTCGTTTGATGCCTCCACATATTTATTCTTTGTCGATTTTTGAATTTGAATTGATTAAATAAGATTTACATTGTATTTGAAATGTTTTAATTAGTATAATAAGAAATTTAGGGAAAAGCAACAAAAAAGTTGTATAGATTAAGTGTAATAGATTAAGTACAATAGTTTTAATGACATGTCGCAACACCAGTAAACAGCTGTCACAGCAATCAGCTGTTCACCACACTGAGGTGAGTAAGGATGGTTATAACCTCTGTGTAGACGGGAAATATCGTCATTCCGGCGGAAACCTGCAGCGAGTAAAGGTGATTAGCATAGTAGTTAGAGGTATTAAGCTTGAAAGGTGTTGAGCTATGCCGATACTGTGAAGCCAGAACGTGCATCAGGGTAGAGCCTCAAAGAGAGAAAAGAGCCTGGTAGGACGATCGAATCAATTGTAAAGCGCGATAATAATTCTTACGTAATCGTAAGAAATTTGTAAATAAAGGAAATAAAAGACCAAAAACCGGTGTTTATATTTATTTTGAACTGTTAACCCTTTCTTCGATATTAAAAATATTTAGTGATGCAAAAGCTTTGTCACAATTGGTACTTCTTAACCCTCTAACCGCCAAATTTAGATAAAAAAGAGCAAGGAAATAAGAATTTTGGTTTTAAGTTAATATTGAACTGGAAAACACGAATCTAAAGTCCGTTTGTTGATATATTTTCTTTTTGTACCTTAAATTTAAAAAAAAGAAAGGCTGCCTGTGGGCTGCTACATCGGATAAAGCGTAAAAGATAAGATAGGTGTGCATTTTACACATGAGATAAAAATCAGCTTTTATTGAACACAGAAGACCAATATTGTAGGTCTGTTAAAAAAATGCAAAAAAAAAACAGGAAAATGATTTAAACCGTCATACTGCACATCAGCTACTGGATGTTTAGCTTTGTGTCCATAGCGATCAGAGTGACCACTGGTATTAGGCTGTTTTTATGTTGTCCTCCCATTCCGGTTTCGCAGAGAGAGTATATGGGAATTCTGCGCAGGATAGATACAAGCCACTGGATTGCTCCCAGATTGCGGATAGTGAACGGCTTCTAGATATTATAGTTAGCCGCAAATACACGAATAAGGGTCCGGACATATAGCAGGTGACCCGCGTTGCGTCTTGAAAGAAAAATCCACAATGGCCGTAGCTGGCGCTGACAAGGTTAGTTGATCCAGCCTTAAATTAAGCATTTTGTCCCAATTTCCCTCGAAATCCTGAAGAGCGTCTGACTAAGAGTGGGCGACTTCCAGGTCAGCGTCTGTTCCGGATTGGTCGGTTGAAATTGATAGTGAATTTGGACACTACTATTTTTAGCGCTTACCGCATTTAACCTTAAGCTTATAATTTACTAAGTGAGAAGTTGCTGAGAAGATAACAATAATGAACTATGGATCCAAAACGATGGACACTAATTCTCCAAATCTTACCCACCGAAATTGGTTAATCCATCTGCCTCGGCAGCATGCACGTCGCATTTGGAGGTACAAGAAACATGCATAGTTAGGAATGATTCTCCTATAATCGGAACCAATATGGTTAGTCAAAATTTAAAAAACATTCCCAGCACCATCGAAAAATAAGCGTAAAACTTGATTCGGCCGTCTGAAAGCAACAAGCAGGACGTGGTAACCGAGAACCACCTGGAAAATTTCGCTGTATAAGGAAATCCAAGAATCGGGAAAGTTGTAGCAAGAGATAAAAGACATCGCAAAGGATCGTGACAAATGGAGACGTTTAATTTATGTCATGTGATCCTTCTAGCAGTTACAGGAGAACACATGCAAAGGTTACACAACCGTAAATAACACCTAAATATGTAAAAATAAGTTGCACTTAACCGACATAGCTGCCTACAGGCAGCCTTTATGGATATCACAAAAATCAGAATTTGACTATGTTTTTCACTCTTTTTATTATATTATATAAAAATATAACTAAAACCAACAAATTGCAAAAATTTTTAAGGCGAAACAACGATAAGAAGTTATTTTTTTATTTTTTTTAAAAATTGCAAATATCACAAATAATTTTTACGAGTTTTTCACCGACTTCTGATATTCAATGGAACATAATAGCTCAACAAATAAACTTACACCGCCCAAACTGGCATTAAAATGTAGACGAGAAAAAGTTATAAAGGCTAGTTAAAGCATTGAAGCTTCAAAAAAATTAATTTTGAACTAATTAAAAAAAAACGCATAGCTGCCTCAGGGCAGCCTTACCGGTTAGATAATTGGCATTAAATGTCATCAACAACAAAGATAATGGCAGACTAAGTTATATTAAAATGAAGAGGAAATACAACTTTCACTTTGCCGCTTATGACATTTATTGTCAAAAATAAATCTCCTTTGGCCGGTGGAAACAGGATTTAACGACGGGATTTATAGATCTCATCACAGCTATATTTCCGGTGGAAAGCATTATGAGACTAAAAGTAACAAAAAAGGAAGGAAAGCCAATGGTCGTCATGACTTGCATAAAAAAGTTGTCCAGAAAGATCGCTTTCGATAGTTACGATTTAGTTTAGCATTGTTCTTTATATCTCTTTTTGATCGAAAAACAGGAAAAATTTACCAAAAATTACCATCTGGCAGGTTTTCATATTTAAAAAACATGATTTTTGACAGGATTTTCCCACATTCTCTTTGAAATATGTATGCGTGTACTTATTCTTTTGCTTGAGAAAAGTAATCATTTTTGAAAAAAAACATGTTTGTCAAACAAAAACGCAGGTGGCAGATTTAAGCGAGAAAAGGCTTGAGGTAGTAGGAGTAACCTGCTAAAAGCAGGATAAATAGATGAATAGAAATTATAGGATGATAAAGATATACTCTTGATATGTGCGTCTTACTCAAAAATAAAAGTTAAATTTTTCGCTCCACCCCGATAAACTTCTATGTTTAACAACTTTGTTATGCAGTGCACTGTCACGGGTATTAAAATTTAGTAGAACATTTTAATTGAGTAATTAATTTTTAATTTATTGCCATCACAACCGTTAGAATGAAGGAGCTTAGATCAAGGTATATAATTTAAATTTAAAATATAAATCAGTTAAAAATACATTAAACGTACCAAAAAGACATGACGAATTTGAACATTTTTATCAACGAATTTTACATACATTTGCTATGTGTATCTTGCAAATTTTCGTTGAACTCTGAGTTGGTTAAGTCCAGCACAGTATTGGGTTAAATTGCTTCTGCCCAATTTGTAAAATAAGAGATATAACATGCAATCAAATTTGTGACAGACACAATTGAGTGGCTCAGAAATGTTACAGCTTAATCGACGATTTTGATGACTTAATTTGACAGATTAGATAATTGGGTTAATTGAACCACATATTTCAAAGTTCTGAACCCGAAAACATAATTTACGGTAAGAAGTCAAAGAGTTTTTTCGTCAGATATACATACTACATATAAAAAATAATCATTTTATAAAATTATAAAATTCATCTATTTAGTAAAAAAAATATTCATATTAGTACTAAACAGACAATTTTGAATACAAAATACCAAATCAAATCTTATTATGTTCATTTCCTTCCTTCTCAACTCGCATTGTTGGTTGGCCCCCCCACATTTCACATCGTATTTTAGCTCATTTCAGGTTGCGATTAGATTTTTTTGGTAATTGGCGGTCAGTAAACACGCAAGCAACAGCAACAAACAACAGTTAATAGTAAATGGTAATAATAGACTACACCGAGGCGTACCAAACGGAGTATGCGCGCGCCGCGTTTGCGCGTTTGCGCACCCTCCATAGCAACGACCTGTGGCTTAGAGCGCATTGTGGTGTTGTATTTATTTGTATTTTGCTTTTCCAAAATTTGTTTAACCGAAAATACATAAAAAAACACGCACATCTCTTAAAGACCAAGTTTAATGTAAATATCTGGGCATTTGCTTATTTCATAATAATTGGCAATGAAAAATGTCGGCAGCAGCAACAGCAGATTTTTATTGTTTTCCAATATGGCGTTCGTCGCTGTCTACTTTGCCTGAGTTGTCGAATGCGCATGCGCCGCGCGGTGAATGACTTTTTCGTTGGTTGAAACCGTTAAGCAAAGTAGGAGGAATAATTTTTACTTTTAGCTGAAAATTCTAAAATATTTTTTTTTTTGAGTTGCTCTTTGATGAATGTATAGCAGCAGAACTATAGCTCGCTGGCTGGCTTAAAAACAAAAGAACAGCTTAATTTGGGTTAACGAAAAATAACTGAAATACATAATGAACACATTTGCAATGCGGAAAGTACAAATTACAAGTACTATGTAGTTCAAAGAACGGTTATTAAAAACTACCCGCTTTTTGGCCTAGTTTTGAAAAAAGTTAATTCTGAACAAAGCCATTTATGGTGAGTGTTTATTTCACACGTAAGTATGTGTAATCATCTTAGTTAATACAAGGTGGGAAAAAAGTAATTACATAATGTGTGTGTGCGTACCATAATTTTTGTAAATGGCGTCAAATGCAATTGTTTTATCAAATTTATATTGTAGGCAAATTGAGTATTAGTTGACGATAAGCCAACTAATTTGGAACCAGGAAATGGGTACTTGACCGATATAGTTTTTTAAACTTAATGTAGGCTGACTATTTCCTTGATGGCTCAATCCGGGACAGGAAAAAAAAAGTTGCGTACAGCTCAGTACACGTGAAGGAAGTGTTACTTACATATGAAAAGAAGGCGCAGCATCAATTGAATATGGGCATTTCCCTGGTGACAAACATGAAAATCGTACACATTTGAAGCGCAAAAAAAGTGGAAGAAAAACATATTTTTATTTTAGTTTTTACTTTACATTATAGCACTTAGATAGCCACGGTGTGCCTTAACCCGTTCTAAATCGGATGTCGTAGCACATCAAATTTTTTTCCAGATTCTGTTTACTTATCGTTCAAATGATGTATAAAAAAATTTTCACTCGTGACTACTCGACTAAATTTTGAGATAATCGCTTTTTTTTTTTGCTTTTTTTGCGTCTTTTTAGGTTATGATATTTTTGAGGAAAAAAAAGATATCACTATAATTTAAATTAGGTTTTAAAGGCAAAGATTAGGGCTTTAAAGTTGCTTACCAGACTTAACGAAATTAAAATTTCTCTCACATTTTAAACATGTTCAACGAACCGACTACTTCTAAATTCAGCCGTTTGACTCCCCGAGTGTTGTTACGTGTATGGCATACGGCTAAATTTTGAAATGGTCGGTTCGTTGAACATTTTTAAAATGTGAAAGAATTTTTAATTTCGTTAAATCTGGTAAGCAACTTTAAAGTCATAATCTTTGCCTTTAAAACTTAATTTAAATTATGTTGATATCTTTTTTTTTTCCTCAAAGATATCCTAACCTAAAAAGACACAAACGTGCAAAAAACCCGTTTTGACAATATTTTAGTCTACGATATCTCTTAAAAGCATGTAGATATAAATATAATTTAAATTAGGTTTTAAAGGAAAAGATTGGGTCTTTTTAGTATTTAAGCCGTATTTGACGTACAAATGATATGTTACATAACTATATAGCTTCAAAAAATGACAAAAAACGACTTTTTTTGGTCTTTAGGTTACAATATCTCATAAACTATACACGATAGAGCAATTCTGTGGTTGGATTCGCGTTTAGCATCGCAAAACACATCGATTGTGATTATTTTAATTTTTGTTTAATGTAGTTAAAAAAATTTTTTTTTTCTTTTTGTATGGGAAAATGCCCCAATTGGAAAATCGATTATCTCAAAATTTAGTTGAGGAGTCATGAGTGAAAATTTTTTTATACATCATTTGAACGATAGTAAACAGAATCTGGAAAAAAATTTGATGTGCTACGACGTCCGATTTAGAACGGGTTAAGGCACACTATAATTAGTGCCAACTTTAATAGCAGGCGAAGTTCTGATTCAAAAATACACGCAAAAAAGACACAAAACGAACGTGACAGAAATAGAGGTAGATTTCGTGCCTATACAAAGAAGTCAGAATTTTTTAGTGTAACCAATTTTAGAATCTTATGCAATAGTGTTGCTTTATAATGTATTTTGTTTGATTCAAATATCTTCTGTACTTTTCTTTGTTTTGAACATAATCTGAATCGATACGTGACAATATGAACGTGAACGTGTCATTTGTCCCTTTTCATTTTACATGTGCACCGAATCTCATAAATTGTGAATATTTTTTTAGGGGCGTGGCATCTCCCTTTTTCGCAGGGAACATTATTTGTCCTGGCGCTTTGTATACATGTATATTTGAGGCGTTGCACAGTGCGTTGAGCCAATACAAGAAATGGTCAAAAATGGAAGGAGTGGTTAGATATCGATGAAATTTTGTATTATAAGTAATTTAGGGTCGCTGAGCTCAAAAATGATCTCAGATTGGTTGTGAACATTATAGTTTTGCTAAAAACCAGGTATTTAGGACGATTTTATTAAGCTCCATATATAACGATGATGAAAAAGTAATGTTTAATGTTAACAAATGAAATATACGTAGTAGAAATAATGTTTTTTGTACTTTTGAGACCATTTGAGGAGTGATTTTTCAAAAGAGCGTAAAACCACTTCCAACCTCGAACAAACCTAAGGATGCCATCGCCATTACCATGCTAAAATGCATCCTCTAGTCCAAAATTCATCACAAAAAATGCATTTTTCTAAGGTAAAATCGTGATCAAAAGTCGCATTTCAGAACAATAGGGCTTATTTCCATATAATTTCATAGACATTTTTAGAGTTTGATACAAAAAGACGTATTTTGAATAGTGGCCAAAAAAACTTTTAATATTTTTTATATACCCCAGGCTATATAGGTGCTTACATACCATGCCTATAGACATCAAAATAAACTTCCAAGTGGTGAAATAAGAGGCATTTTGAAACAAAAGGGCTTATTTCCAAACGTTTCGGAACAAAAGGGCTTATTTCCAAATGTTTTTTACTTTTTGCAATTACTGCAAATATGTTACAACAAAAAAGTTAAGGGGATTAGAATCTTTGGTCAACTCACTATAATACAGGTGACATTAAAAAAAAATATGTTATTGTAAACAGCCCATAAAAGTTTTTTCTCATTACTGAAAATTTGTTTAACGTGGTTTTACGCCCTTTTGAAAAATAACTCCTCATTTGTGTTAATATAAAAAAAAAAAAATTTCAACATAAATTTTATATTTCATGGAAATTTTTCCTTTTAAGCATTTTTTAAAAAAAGAAAAAAATATTTGTAGGATGAAATAGGAAAAGTTATTTACAGTTCTTGATTATATAGAATCCGTACTAGTAGATTAAAAAAAACGGCACTTATTTTTATAAGATTTGTTTTTTTTTTGTCATCGAAATTTGTCAATTTCTGAAGTTTTTCATTTGATAATATCATGTATTAAAATCACTGCAATATATATCAAATTATATATTTTCCAAAATTTTTTAGTTTTATTTATTTATTCAAATATTATTTATAATAAAAAACTTTACTTCGCTTAGTTTAATCAAAAGACAAATTTTTGATAATTATTTGCTTAAGAGAACCCAAAACGAAGTGAATAAAACATGATTTTTTTTGAAAAATATCTCAACTTTGAAGTGTCACAGCGTAGCCAAACCTAAGTTTTTCTCCTAAATATTTTGATTTTATTTTATTGATACAATTACCTGTCGATTGATACCAATATTATTAGGTTTCGAATCACAAAAAATTTTGATTTTTGTCCATTAGCCAACGCAGTGTGCGTTGCGTGCATTAACGCCCTAAGTCGAAAAATGGCATTTCGAGATAATTCAATTTAAAGTTTCTAAATGCTGAAAAAAAGAACAAACCATAATTTAAACCTTGAAAAACAAATTAAAATCAATTAAAACTAATAAAATAAGTAAATAATTACCGCTAACACATAATACTAACGCATATTGACAGAATTATCGAAAAAGGAAAAATTTAAATTATAGGGCGTTTTTGCATAAATCCATTTGACTATCACTGGAGTAACGTTAGCATTTTACTTGTGAAACCGGCAGAACTGTTCCGATTTTAATGATTTTTTATTAAATGAGGGAAATGAAATATACTTTCACCTCAACTATTTATAAATGTGCGTTTTTGTTTATTTCTTTAAAATTTTAATTTTACAAAATGCAAGCATATATTTGCATATAAATTTTGCACCTGGTAACTATTTTTTTTTGCAAACGGTTAAAGAGATTTTAACGAAATTTGGTGCAATGTTCTATATTAGTATAACATTATGACTTGGATCAATTCTAATCCTGTAGATACTCATAGAAAGGCGTAGCAAATTTTTTAAAATTAGAATTTATTGGGAAATATTTCGCAGACGGTGTCTAAGTTTGGTAGACAAATGCTGATTATAAATGGCGAAATGTGGATCGGATGGCAAGAGTGTCACACCCACTTTTAAAGGCTTGAATATTTTGATTCAATATTACACAAAAGCGGTGCAATGGATTTTGATGAATTTATAGAATATTGAAATCGAAATAAAATTTTCGAATTCTTGTGTTTTTTTACTCTTTTGATGATAACTTTTTTTAGATCAAAGGTAGGAAAAGAAAAATTTCTTAGGCTTAAAATTTATCGAAATATGGCCACTCGAACATTGCAATTTTTTTACCCGGCCGAAAAAATGGTTTTAATTCAAAAGCAAGGTGCCTTACGAAAAAAGTGTATAAGGCAGAAAATGCTTAGAATCGTCCAAAAAATATGTGTGAATTTTTTCAGAATTTTTTCGAGCATTTTATAATTTTTCAAAATTTGGCTAAAAAAAAAATCTAAAAAAAATCGCACGTATACGTACTCTTTGGACAATTCTAAGCATTTTTTCCATATAAAATTTTTTCGTTAGGCACCTTGGTTTTGAGTAAAAACCGTTTTTCCTACCACGAACTGATTTATGCAAAAACGCCTAAAGTCGCACTACGCCTTTCTTGCACGCAACTCTTTAAACAGTATACTCGTATATATATTGCTCTACCACATTCTGTGATCGTCATTGGAAGTTGAAATTAAGTACACATATATTTGAGTACCTAAGCTTTTCAAAAAAGCGATGGGCGCAAAAGCGCCCTAAGTCGACTTAAGGCGTTAATGCACGCAACGCCTCATTTGTATTGGTGCTTTTTACATAAGTAACAAATCTCATCAATGTATGCTAGTATGTAGTTTCACAAAATTGATGATTTAAGTTTTTGGCTCAATTTTTGACTATGAATCCTTTGGGTAGCCCGGGAAATGAATCAATTAAAGATTCTTACTAGTCCGCCATAAATATTTTCCTCTAGGATATCTGGATATTCTTCGTTTTGACTAGGAAGCCGTCGAATGTGTAGTGTTGTAACACTTACATCTACACCACTTGTATACATGTAATCATTGTTCTCATCTTTTCCCTAATGGGTAATCAAATAATGTCATCACATCTCATCTTTCCCTAATGGGTAATAATTACATTATGTACATATGTACTTGTCTTTTAAACACAATTGGTAGAATCCACGCACATAAGAAATGATGCAAATTTTGAAAGTTCAACGACACTTGCAAGGTCGCGCAATGCACAAATTTGATTAGTTAAATGCAATAACAAAAACAAGTGTCACAGCGCATGCGTTGGAATAATGGCAATGTGTTAACATAGAACTGATTGTGGATCATGTTGATCTTGAGTTCCACAAGCTAGGCTTAGAATAAGAGAAAGAGAGATGAAAGCAATGAATACATTTTTTTTGCATAGATTTAGGATTTAGGAAAATTGTATTTGTTTTTAGTTGTAATATTATTTGTTACTATTTTTAAGGTATTATGATAGTTGTATTTGTTTTTAGTGTTAAGCAAATAATATAAAAGAAAATGTTTAAACTAAATAAAGACAATCCTGTTTGAACAGCCGAAATTAATTGGCGTTTTAATTCAAACTTATGCCCTTAAGATTTACTTTGCGGCGGCTTTTTCTGCCTAGTAAATCTTTCCTATAGGCCTCATCATCTTCAAACATTACATGGCGATCCTGCCACTCTAACCTGATAGAGTCGGTTTTTTTTTTTAAAAAAGGATATATTTTGATTTTTTTTGGCGGTTTTAAAATTTTATTTATATATGGAGACAGGCGAGAAAATAAAAGAAGGTCCTGTAGCTTTAACTATTGAGGAATTTAGAAGGCGAGAGCTCCGAAGAAAAGAAGCTAGGGCAACAGCTATTCCAAAAGTCGATACGTCTGTTTGCAGGAAAAAGAGAGGTGGAAAGAAGGTCTTCTTAAGAAGGAAATTAGCAGAGCTAAAAAGAAGGGTGAATTCTGACCCACCACCGTGCTGGGACATAGCCAATGAGCTGTGGCAACAGATATTTGTAGTTGAGGCAGAGCTCTATAAAAAGAAATGAATTATATTTAAGGCTTTGTTTTGAAAAAATAAATAAAAAAAAAAATTAAAACAAAAAAATTTAAAAAAATAATAAGTAAAAATGAATATAAAAAGAAAATGAATCGAAAAAATAGAAAAACAAACAAAATGAAATAAAAAAAAAAAAAAAAAAAAACAAGAAAATAAAATAAGATAGAAAAATAATAATTATAACAACAATAAAAATCATTATAACAATCGTAATAACGGTTATAATAAAAATAATCGCGGAAATAAGCAGCAAGGTCAAAGCCAACAAGATAATCAAAAAAATAAGCAAATGAACGTAATACACGACCAGGGAAACGAATTAGGCCCGGAGAGCCAGCAAAATTCTCTTCCGGGGAGCCAAAATTGAAAATTTATCAAATATCGGATAATATAACTAATTATGTCACCTTGACATGTAAAAATTCAAAGCTGAGCTTGAAATTTTTAGTTGACACTGGAGCAGATATTTCAGTGTGCAAGTTAGAAAGCATTTTACCAAACAGTGAGATTTTTCCAGATAAAAAATGCAAGCTTTCTGGTATCACAAATCAAGAAATTTTTTCAATAGGAACAACTGATTTACATTTTTGCTTTACATCGCAAAGTTTGAAACACACTTTTCATTTGGTGAATGACGATTTTCCAATTGAAACAGATGGAATTTTAGGGCGTGACTTTTTGTCTAAATATCTTTGCCAAATAAATTACGAAACGTATACTTTGACATTGGTTTTGGGAAAAGACGATATTGTCTTACCAATGGAAACTAAATTGCGTAAAATTTCAAAAATTACTATACCACCAAGGAGTGAAATAATACATCCTATAAATTTGCAGATATGCGAAGATAGTTTGATTTTAAATAAAGAGGTTAGTGAAGGAATTTTTGTAGGTAATACAATTGTACCCCATAAAGGTATTTGCCATATTAAATTATTAAACACAACAGAATCGGAGATAACTTTATCGCGCTTAGAACTAGATATAGAACCGTTGAAAAACTATGAAATAATGAAAATCAAGGAAAATATTCCTCAAGATAAAAGTAGATTCGAAAAACTTTTAAAAATTTTATCGATTGATGTTAAAGATAGCGAGGCGCGAAATTCTCTTATTGAGATATTTAAAAAATATCAAAATGTGTTCCATTTAGATGATGAACCACTTTCGGTTAATAATTTTTACACCCAGGATATAAAAACAACAGATAACGCACCAGTTTATATAAAAAACTACCGTTTACCACATTCTCAATTTGAAGAAATTAAAAATCAAGTCCAAGATCTTTTAGATAATGACATAATTGAAAATTCGGTCAGTCCTTATAACTCACCATTGCTTGTAGTGCCCAAAAAGTCCAACACAGGCGATAAAAAATGGCGACTGGTTGTCGATTTTAGGCAGTTAAACAAAAAGATTGTTAGAGATAAATTTCCATTAACAAGGCTGGAAGATGTGTTAGATAAGCTAGGAAGAGCAAGGTATTTTTCAACTTTGGATATGACGAGCTCATTCCACCAGATTGGTCTCAACAATAAATCTAAACCACTAACAGCGTTTTCAACGTCAAATGGTCATTACCAATTTAAAAGATTACCGTTCGGTTTAACGATATCTTCCAATAGTTTTCAACGAATGTTGACTATTGCCTTGAGCGGCTTAGACTCGAGTGCATTTTTATATGTTGATGATATAATTATATTTGGTTGTAGTCTGAAACACCATAATTCAAATTTAGAAAAAGTCCTTGAACGATTACAAAGATACAATTTAAAATTAAATGCTGGTAAATGCAATTTTTTAAAGACAGAAACGGTTTACCTAGGACATTTAATAACGCAAAACGGTATTAAACCTGATCCGTCGAAATACGCGACGATTGAAAAATATCCTATTCCCACAAATGCAGATGAAGTAAGAAGATTTATAGCATTTTGCAATTACTACAGAAGATTTATTGCAGATTTTGCGAAAATAGCAAAAAGTTTAAACAATCTTTTAAAGAAAAATCAACCATTTATTTGGTCTGATGAATGTGAGAGTTCATTTTTAACTTTAAAAGATAAATTGATAAACCCACCGATATTACAATATCCAGATTTTGAAAAAACATTTGTATTGACCACCGATGCATCCAATTATGCATTGGGAGCGGTGTTGTCACAAGGAGAGATAGGCAAAGATTTACCAATATCATATGCTAGCAAATCGTTGCTGAAACATGATATAAATAAACCAATCATTGAGAAAGAACTTTTAGCGATTCATTGGGGGATCCAATTTTTTAGACCTTACCTTTTTGGAAGAAAATTTATAGTGGTCACGGATCATCGTCCCTTAGTATCACTATTTTCTCATAAAAACCCATCGTCGAAACTAACAAGAATACGACTTGAACTGTCGGAGTATGATTTTGAAATAGTTTATAAAAAAGGAAAAATGAATACAAACGCTGATGCCCTATCGAGGGTGAAGATAGACTCAGATATGCTTAAAACATTGATGCCAAAGAGGGGTGAAGAAGAAATTAACGAACACAATTTATTGGTAGTAACTAGAGGTATGTCTGCAAGAAATGAGGCAGATAGATGCAGTAAAGAGAACTGTAGACTTTCAGAGGAGCCTGATCAACTTCATATCTGGAACTGCACGTCTTTAACTGACATCAAAAATTTAAATAAATTGAAATTTATAGTCGACAAAAATAGGAAGAAGGATATAATTGAACGTGTTCGTGATGAAATAATTGTTAGATGTAGTGATAATCCATCGAATTTAGGTTCGCTTTTGGAGAAGCTATCATCGAAAATGGAGAAGTTTAAAATAAAAGAGTTATCTCTTGATAGTAACGATGAGATATTTAGTTACACACCGGTGAATCATTTTAAAAATATGTTTAATGAGCTACAAATTAAAAATAAAGGAAGTTTGAAAATTTTACTTTACGAGGCCCCAAAAAGAATAACAGATGATTTGTTGAAATACAAACTTATTGATGAATATCATAATTCAGTCCATTCGGGACACTTAGGCGTCAGAAAAACTGAGCTAAAATTGAAGCAGCGTTTTATTTGGAAAAATATGCATAAAATGATAAAGAAATATATAAAAGAATGTAAGATATGTGCATGTAACAAACAAGTTAGACATACAAAAGAGAAAATGGTCATAACCGATACACCAAGTACAGGTTTTGAAACAATTGAAATTGATACAGTAGGTCCTTTAAGACTTTCAAATGGTTATAGGTATATTTTAACCATGCAGTGTCTTTTAACAAAATTTGTTGTAGCATATCCAATGCCAACGAAAGATGCAAAAACAACAGCCAAAACGTTAGTAGAACAATTTATTTTAAAATATGGTTTTTTCAAAGTACTCAAATCGGATAGAGGAACGGAATTTGCAAACGAACTTATGCAAAATATTTGTGAAATTTTAAAAATAAAACAAACGTTTTCAACACCATATCACCATGAAAGCGTTGGTACAGTAGAACGGAACCACAGGGTTCTCAATGAGTTTTTGTTAACTGTAGCCGATGATAATGAATGGAATGAATGGATTTCGTATTTTACCTTTGCGTATAATACCACGCCTCACGTGGATACAGGATATACGCCTTACGAATTAATTTTCGGAAAGCTTTCACATCTACCAAGTGATAGTTTAAAAAATAGAGCACCATTTAATAATTTAGATGATTATGCTCAAGAACTTAGATTTAGATTACAAGTTTCAATTAGTAAAGCTAGTGAATTAGTTCAAGTAGCTTAAAATAAGAGGAAAAAATTTTATGATAGGGATTGCAATCCATCGTATTTAAGAGTAGGAGATTTAGTTTTAGTTAAAGTAGGAAATAGGAAAAAATTAGATAGTCCATATCACGGTCCATACCGTATAGTAGAATTAAGAGGAGTAAATTCTGTATTAGATATTAATGGAAGTTATAAAGAATATCATAATAATTTATTAAAAAAATATGAAGCTTTACTTTGAATTAAAAATAAAATAAAAAACTATTAGCATAAAAACACTTTATTTAAGCGTATATTAGATTAAAGAAAAAAAAAAAAAAAAAAAAAAAAAAAAAATTTTTGATTCATGAATAACTAAGAAAAAAAAAAAAAAAATATAAATAAACCTTTATAATTATTTAAATTTATCAATAATTTTATTTTTTTTATCTCTAATTAATTGTTAGAAAGTATCTTAATTTTAGTTGAATTTGAAATTTTATTATTTTATAATTAAATGTACACAAATTTTCAAATTTATCAAAATTTATTCAAAAACTTCATAAATTTTTCTTTAAAGGGTAGGGGTGTAGTGTTGTAACACTTACATCTACACCACTTGTATACATGTAATCATTGTTCTCATCTTTTCCCTAATGGGTAATCAAATAATGTCATCACATCTCATCTTTCCCTAATGGGTAATAATTACATTATGTACATATGTACTTGTCTTTTAAACACAATTGGTAGAATCCACGCACATAAGAAATGATGCAAATTTTGAAAGTTCAACGACACTTGCAAGGTCGCGCAATGCACAAATTTGATTAGTTAAATGCAATAACAAAAACAAGTGTCACAGCGCATGCGTTGGAATAATGGCAATGTGTTAACATAGAACTGATTGTGGATCATGTTGATCTTGAGTTCCACAAGCTAGGCTTAGAATAAGAGAAAGAGAGATGAAAGCAATGAATACATTTTTTTTGCATAGATTTAGGATTTAGGAAAATTGTATTTGTTTTTAGTTGTAATATTATTTGTTACTATTTTTAAGGTATTATGATAGTTGTATTTGTTTTTAGTGTTAAGCAAATAATATAAAAGAAAATGTTTAAACTAAATAAAGACAATCCTGTTTGAACAGCCGAAATTAATTGGCGTTTTAATTCAAACTTATGCCCTTAAGATTTACTTTGCGGCGGCTTTTTCTGCCTAGTAAATCTTTCCTATAGGCCTCATCATCTTCAAACATTACAAATGACCTTCGGTGAAATTATCAATCAATGGTATTCACGTTGTTGACCTACGATATTTAAAAATTATTTTATACAGGTGAAGCAAAAGTAATAGTCCATAATATATGGTATATAATCTGTCCTTTATGATCTTTAGGACATAATATATGCTCTAGATCTGTACTTTTGGTCTGTGGCCTATAATAATTGGTCTATGGTCCAACCACTGACATTGTTATGGAATAAAATAAATACTACATAGTAAGTATGCTACCTTCACTGCAGTATTTTGAAAATTTTGCTTGTAGGGCAGGTGCCACGCTCTCTTGACTGAATTCACTTAGTTTTTGCTCAGAGCTTGAAAGCAAAGCATTTTGAAACTTTTGCTAATATGGGAGGTGCCACGCCCTTTTGTTCGAAACTGCTTAGTTTGCGCTCAGAGATTGTTCTTACTATCCCTAGTCTACATATGTGTATTTTGCTTGCGTTATCAAAAATAATGATCTTGATATTGCGTTTTGAATATATTGTAATTTGTGTATGGGCGGTGGGCGTGTCCGTTAACCGATTTCGCTGGTTTTCAATTTCACAAACTAACTTTTACAATGAAGTTACTGTGCTAAATTTTATTGAGTTAAATTTCCTCGAAAAATATTTCCAGACACCCAGCCAGACAGATGGACATAGCTACCATATATCGATTCAGGAGATGACGCTGATCAAGAATATTTATACTTTTCTTTATCTAAAATTTCATTGATTTTTCATTAACGCTCTGCTGCGAATAAAACACATTAGTAAGATAGAACTGATAGTTACTGAGTTCATCGCCGGGTTAAACTTTAATTTGGTATGCAAAAATTATTTAATTTACTTTGTATAATTTCATTATATGTAGTTACGCGAGCATCTAATGCGAACGTGTAAGTTCGTCAAATGGCCAGATGCAACGTCTGCATTACATTACTCATCCTGTCAGTTCATACTGTAAGCGTCAACACCATCGTTGCGCTTAAATCAAAGCAAAAACCTTTTGAAAACATTTAGCTTAGCAATGATGCTGCTGCTGCCGGCAAAAGTTCATCGTACACGCGAGTTGAATATTGTAGTTGCAACTGCTGCGTACACACGAAACGCCTCGCAGTAGTAAATGAAGATGTTTTTACAAGCGCCGCGGCAGAAAAGGAATCTCTAGCTGATTCGCACCTCATGAATAATGTTGTTGGGATTCTTCATTTCCTGGGTCGCGCTATTGTGGCCAAAACAATCACAACAACATACGAGAGTTGATATTAGTTGGTAAACTATTTACTACACTCAAAATAACAATTATAGACGAAATCTATGTAAAATTTTTTGATTTTTTTTTTTTTTTGTGATTTATGATTTATGATAAGTGTTACCATTTTTTTTATGAGGTAAATTGAAAATTGAGTAAAATTTTTGGATAAGTTTCAGTATAATTTTTGATAAGTGCAGAGTATTTTGTGATAAGTTAGGCATTTTTGCTCTAAAAACATTGAAATTAAGTAAAAGTATAAATTGTCATTACTTTTGAGTGAATTTGGTGTTAAACAGTTAACTTTTGATTGTAGGAAAAGTTGATGAATTGATAAGTATCTAATAATTAACTTAAAAGAGTAAATCAAGAAATAGCAGTAAATAATAATGATTTCATTTGTTAAAGTATAACGAAAACTATGTCATTTTTGCTGATAAGTGCTAATATTTTGTTAGAATGCTTAGTATACATTTTAACTTAAAAACATTGAAGTTAAACAAGAATACAAATTACCATGAGTTTTGAGTGAAATTGGTGTCGAATAATTAACTTTTGATATGAAAAGTTCAAATTAGTCAATTGATAAGTTGTTTATAAGCAAAAAGAGAAAAATAAAAATAGCAATTGAAAATAACAAATTCTTTTTATGAAGTATATCATAAACAATGTTAAATATTTTGATAAGTTTTAATACAGATTTTGATAAATTGTGATTATTTTGTGATAAGTTATGCATTTTCGCTAAAAAATATTGGAATTAATGAAGACCACAAATTATTGTAAGTTTGAAGCGAATTTGGTGTCAAACAGTAAACTTTTGAAAGGAAAAGTTGATGAATTGATAAGTAGGAGAATAGTGCCGCCTGCGGGCATGGATCGGGTGTGATCACTTCACTATTTTTTGATATAACTTTTCCAACTGACGAAATCATTTTACTTTCTTCACCAGCAGACAGCTATGGTCTCTAGCTTCCATTGGTACTTATATGTCTGAATAATATATATTTGGTCAAAAGATATGAGTCGCAAACAAAATGCTGCCCTCACCCAACACTATTCCCTTAATAATGAACTTAAAAAGGGAAATTAAAAAAAAAAAAAATTTCAGCCGTCAATAACGTTTTCATTTAGTAATGCATAACGAAAACTATGTAAATTTTCGCTGAATTCACTCTAGTTTTCCAGATGTCCTTATTTAAATGTGCAAAAATAGCTGTTTCGTTTGTGTGGAGTTGAAATGGGTGATAACTCGGAAAGTAAGAATCTAATTGGAAAAGTTGAAAGGTAAGGTTCAATGAGGAAAGTTATGACTTTTTGATGCCGCAAACAAAAATTAATTACACCATTTGCTGCGAGTGTTATACTTCCCCATTTATGCACTTTTAAGAATGGATATCTAGAGGACTAGAGCCGAACCTTACAAATGAATACACTAGCTATCGCATGACCTTGCTGAATCTGAATTTACTCACAAAACTAAGGCCGCAGAAATTAATTTTTTTTTTTATCGCTCAGTGTACTATGACGTAGACTATTGATGGGAAAAGCTATAGTTGCTTAATAATTAAGTAAAGATGTGGTAACTTTGTGACGAAGCTTTTGCTACGACCGAGGTCTTGGCTAGCTGGTGGGCAAGGTTCGCATCACAAAATATTTTTATTTTGGAGAGAGGATGAACAATTACAACTATTCTGGTTTTAAGTTGAATATAAACAGCGGTTTTCGTTCTTTTATTTCCTATATTTACAAATTTCATACGATTACGGTACCTTTTTAACATATTTTCGCGCATTACAATTGGTTCAAACGTCCTGATTTTATAGTATTGGCTTGGCTCAGTACCGTTCTAATCTAAATACCCCTAATTACTAATTTTCCCACCTTCACAAAATCGACTTGGCTCAATACCGTTCTAAGTAAATACCCCTAGCCATTATGTTTCCCACTCTCACAGTATCGGCTTGGCTCAACAGCGTTCTAAATAAATAACCCACCTTTGCTCGCTGCCGGTCGCCGCTGTAATGACAATATTTTCCCTCGACACTGAAGTTATAACCATCCCAACTCACCTCAGTGTGGTGAACAGCTGATTGCTGTGACAGCTGATTGCTGGTGTTGCTATATTGCACTAATACTATTTTACTTAATTTATAGCACTATCTTCCAACTATTTTGTTGGTTGGCTTCAAATTTCTTATACTAATTGAGACATTTCAATAACAAAGTACTTCTTATTATTATTATTTAAATTCAATAATCGATATAAAATCAATGTGTGGAGGGATCAACCGAGCGAGTTAAACAAAAAATATGAAAAATTTTTTGATAAGTTTTAATATAATTTTTGATAAGTGCTAATTTTTTTGTGATCAGCAATTATAAGTATTTAGTTTTGCTCAAAAAACATTAAAGTTAATAAAGTTAAATGGCTAGTGTAAGTGCAAGTGCTTAGAATAAGTAGTTAACTTTTGATAAGTAAACTTTTAATTACCAAATTGATAAGAAATAAGATTGTGCAAATAGATTAAAGTTTGCTGTTTTTCAAGTGTAAAATTTCCATAGAAGCAATGTAACAATCCACAGAAACAAATAAGCATTGGATCAAATTCGTAGGCAAGAAATAAAAAAAAAACTTGTTGATTTGATGAAGAACTTTGAGCGCTCAGGAATGAGGAACCTTTCCACGCTTTAATGTGGTGAACTTTATTTTCTGCGTTTGCTACTGCGGCGCAATATTCATATTTAACTCAATGATAATGTTGTTGTTGTTGTTTTTGTTGTTGCTGCAGCAGTAGAGCATTGCACTTCGTTTTGTTGTCTTGCTGACTGATGGTCTTGCTGTCATCACACTGTTGGCTCTTTCGATGCCGCTTTAGTCCACAAATCTTTTTTGATTTTACAACTCCAATTTAAATCGGATTTGTTTTTGTTCACATCAACATTTGTTTATTGTTGCAGTTGGTTTTATTTGGTGTTGTTGTTGTTGTAGTCGTCAGTTTTTCAAATTTGCATTTTTCGTTTGCGCAAATTGCACAATTTTCTCTCATTTTCACAAATCATACGGTATCTCGTTACTTTTGTTTTGCCTTTGGTGATTCTAAGGACTTTAGTAGCAACATTTTATGTTGTTGTTGGTTTTTAACTATTACCGTTCGTACGGTACACATGCTGTTAGGTTTTGCACCTGTATATTTTAGCCATGGTTCAAGGTTGAGTTTGTGGTATGGGAATTTTGTTAGCACCGTAAGGCGAGGCGTTGAAAAGTGTTTAACATTATGCATAAAGTGCGAGCCCGTAGGGGTCGTGGGTCGAAACATTGTGGTTTGATTTTCATAAATAATCATCATAATTTGTTATTTTCAATGCAGCATGGGGAAAAACTTTGCTATTGATTTTTGTTTGGTTTTGTTTGGCGCCATTAGAGTATAATCCATTTATATGAGTTTAAGTAGATTTCATAAAGTCTCACAAGAAAGTGTTTAAGACCATCGGTGTTAATTGGCCCCATACCTTTTTAAGGAAAGTGCATGAAAATGGCAACAAAAACTAATTTTTTTGTTCTAAAATCCGAAGTAAGTCAAAAGATTGTAATATGCTTGTTAGATGTTGTGGTCTTTTCGGTTTTATCTCACGAAATTTTCATTTGTTGTGATTCTGATTTTGCACAGCTACTTCTTCTGAATTGGTATCTAACGATTTTCCCATAAATTCGCATTTGGGCATAATAAGTAAGCACCTATATAGCCTGGGCTATAGAACAAATATTAAAGGTTTCTTCGGCGTCCATACGAAATATATCTTTTTGTATCAAACTCTAAAAATTCTATCAAAACACAGATATTAGATGGAAATGTGTCGTTTTGTACGAAACTGCGATTTTTAATTACGTTTTGTGCCGGATTTTGAACTAGAGGATGCAATTTAGCATGATAATGGTGGTGGCATTCGTAGGTTAGTTCGAGGTCAGAAGTGAAAATAAACCCTTTAAAAAATCACTCCTCATTTATTTATTTCAACATTTCATGTGATTTTTATTTCATAAAATTTTTTATTTAATACAGATTTTATCTTTGGAAATTTATATTTCAAGAGATTTTCATGTCACGCAGTTTTCATCTCGTGATATTTTTGCGTCTTGCGATTTCTATCTCATGAAATTTTTACAAAATCATATTTCGGGCGATTTTTATGTTGTGCGTTTTCATCTAATGAAATTTAAATGTTATACAATTTTTATCTCATGAAATGTTTATGCCGTGACATTTTACATCATGCAATTTTTATCTCATGAATTTCGTACGATACCTATGCCATTTTTATCTAATCATATTTTATACGATTTTTATTTCATGCAAATTTACCTCATGAAATTTTTATGTCATACAATTTGTATCTTTTGAAAATTATATGTCATGCTATTTTTTTAATTAAGTTTTTATGTCATATGATTTCTATTTATTTTAGTTAAATTTTATGTAGATCTTGAAATTTGATTGTGTTGTATAATATCTGAAAGATTTTTTACCATTATTGTTGAGAAATCACTGAATTTTTGTACTTGATATACCACTTTGCCATAAAATTTTGTTTCATGAGAGATTCATGTCTCAGATTTATATATCATACCTTTAAGCCATTATTTTTAGTATGATGAACATTTTTCATCAGAATATTTTTATCTCAATATTATGTTTTTACTTATTAGTGATTTTTATCGCATGGAATTTTTATCTGTCGTGATTTAAATTTCATATACGCTCAGTAACTACCTAGCGATTTTTACATAAATTAAGCCTAAATTGGACTTTGATGGTTTTTTAAACCTACAAAAATTGCAATAGATTTTTGTAACACTCGTATATTTATTTTCTATGATTTTTACAGTATGATATTTTAAAATTTCATTCCATTTTTGTATCATGAAAGTTTTTTTCAAAAGGCTTATATTTCATGTAATAATAATAATAATTCACTTAGTGCGAGTTTTATGTCATAAGTTTTCAATCTGATGAGATTTTTATATCATGCGTTTTCTGCATCATATGATTTGAATTGTTTCTTACATTAAATTGACCTGGAAAATTAGTGATTTTCCAAAGCACGTATGTATTACATAGAACACTCTTGCAATCCTGTTGCCCCCTCAATTCTTTAACTAATTAATTAGTTTTTGTCGCATATTCTGCAAGTGCTGCAGACACAAAATTGTTTCTATTTTAAAGATTTGTTCGGAACTATAAATTTATGAAATAATTTGCGACCTGTAATGTAAAGCCTTACTGTGTAACATTAAACGATTGAATAAAATTGATAAAATACACCATCACGATACACAACAAAATGTGGGTTAATAATCTGGAAAAGTTTGTATATCTCAGCTTGACATCTTCATATATCTATGTTACACTTGCGCTGTCTCTCCAGCAGCAGAGATTTATGGCTGTATAGTGTACACCATTCGCATAGTAAAATGCTATCAAGTCAATAATCTTGCATTTAGATTAGAATTCAGATAGCTGAATCAACACCATCTGCTGCTGCATGCGCTTGCTTAAGTGCTAATCATGCAGCATAAGAAATGCCACAGAGATTCACATGCAGCAGAGGCAGTACACGTTGAAGTAGAAAAAACGCTCATCACTTAGAGTGACAGTTTAAGTCAAGCGCATGCAAGACGACAGTCAGTCACACCGACGACTCAAATAGATGCGCAGTTGCCGGCAAGTTAAAGTTAAAATTGTACAGGTAGCAGATCTGCAAGAATAATACGAGTTTTTGCAACAGCAATTCTGCAGGCTTAAGTCAAATTCTAGAATTGTTGCTACTAAGTTGGAAAACAAAAAAAGAAGCAACATCATGAATAGCGACATCATGATATTCGTCATACAAAGTCAAAACAGCGTTTGATTTTGCGTTGGTCACGAATTCCCACGCAACTACACAAATTTTTGCATAGCGGCAAAAGTTGCCGAAAGCCGGTAACCGAAATACAGCAACTTGAATTGTCGGTGAACAACATAATGGCAAAACAGACAGACAGACGGACGACATTAACAGCAACTGCAACAATAACATCACGTCACAATTTCTTTTGATGTTGTTGCTGTTGTCGTCGGTGGACCAACGAAGCAGCAGAATGACTCTTGGTCGACGACATTGATGAAGCTATCGTCTGCCAAACCAACGTCAAACAGATTTTATATGAAAACAGCAGTGATTCCGTCAGTCAGTCATTGAGTTAGTGAGTCAGTTGGACAGTAAGTCAACCAGCGCGCGCAATCTATTGAATGAAGACGACAACAGCGCCTCAGCTCCTATTGCTGATGTTGCTGTCGTTAATGTTGCCTGAGGACCAGTCGAGACAAGACCAGACCGGACCAGTTCAGTAGGTCAGTTGTAATGTGGCATTCAAAGTGCATCTGCATTGTTTCACAAACTTTGAGCATGTGACCTCTGGAAGCGAGGGAATTTTATTTTTTTGAGGAAAGTGTCAGTAGAAGAAAGTAAGAGGTTTTGCGTCAAAGAAAATTTGCCAAAAAACAAAATAAGAAACAAAGTTCTAAGTTTAAAAAAAAAATTTCACTTGGGCTTCAGATCAGAATTGTTTTTCTTACAAGAGTAGGTCTTATGCCAAGATTATTTAGGAGAAACCCTCACAAAACCTCTTTGAAAAGTTTAGGAATCGCTCGGCTCAATGAATTGATGACGAAAAATGAAAGAACAAAGGACGAGCGGTCTTAAAGAAAGAAAATCTTAACGTAATATCTTGATATTGAAGGTGGTTGTCGTGTTTTACGCGACTAGTCAGTCTATTGTCTACCGAATTCCACTAACCGCTGAATACCCAACCAACCAGTCGACCAACCAACCGACCGACTGATTTGAATCGACTCGACACAAATCAAGTTGGCCATGACCGTAAGGCCAATGTTCTTCTTTTTTTTTTTTTTGTTTTAACTTTGCCGCATTTAAAGAAGCCCCCTCTCACTTGAATTCGCTGTTATTTCAATGGCGATTTATTAAGTCGCTCTATTGGAACGTCATTCGCTGCTTTGCTTGCTGCATGCAAAAGCGTATCTTTATAATGAAAAACCGCCTCCAAAACTTTTAACATGTTCAAGAATCTTGTCTATCATGTCAGCGTGAATACCGCAGCTACCGTATAGAGACACTGAACTTTTTACCATGTGCGCGCGCGCGCGCATTTGCCCAACTTTCTTAAGGAATTCATCAAAAGTCAGCGCAAGAATTGGACAGACGCGACTTTTAAGAAATTGCATTGTAACTAATGAATCGTTCGTTGGTCGCGCCGTATTGCCGGACGTGCAACTAGCGAGCGTTTGAGCGAATGTATGCCAGTGGTGTCGTCGTTGTCGTCATTGTCGGAACTGGAACATGTCATTCACTCTGTAAATTCACTGCAATTGGCAATTGGCAACTTATGGATGGGACACATCAGCCAACTGTCGTAGGTGAACAGATGCCTCCAAGCGGCAGCAGCAGAAAGAACAAAACAGAAAACCAATGCATCATCATCAACCATACCAATTGGACAGTTGAATGTTGTAGCATTTGATTGTCAAGTGATGATGGTAAGGAACTGTCAACGACAACAACAACAGCAACAAAAGCATTAACAAAAACAACATCAATAATGAAAACATTAGTATAAAAAAGAGTCAAGCAACCAAAACTGACCATGTCTAGCGGCAAACGACAAAAACTTGCGCAATATTTTTTGTTCTTTATTTTTGGTTCAAAGTTGCTGTTTTAACTTAAGGGGTAACACCGTTTTGGAAAAGCATATTATTAAGTACTTTTAAATATTGTTTCTTAACATTATTTTTAAACATTGTTTATAAACTTCGCTTCCATACAAAATTATTTCTAAGCTTTGTCTCTAAACATTGCTTCTAAGCTTTGTGTATAAACATTGCTTACAAACATAGTTTTTAAGCTTTGTTTCGATGCATTGTTTCTTAACATTATTTTTAAACATTGTTTATAAATTTCGTTTCTAAATAAAATTGTTTCTAAGCTTTGTTTCTAAACATTGTTTCTAAACTTGGCATATAAACATTTGTTTCGAAACATTGTTTGTATACATTATTTGCCACCTCGTATCTTTGCTGCTCCCACCGGTTTATTGAAAAAATTTCATTTTAAAGTGCTTTTTGACATTATCGTGCTAACGGTTACTTCTATAGAAGGCCGACGTCTTGGCTCGCCGGTGGCTAAGGTTCGCAATTATAACTATTCTGGTTTGAAGTTGAATATATAAATACCGGTTTTCGTTCTTTTATTTACAAATTTCTTACGATTACGGTACCTTATTTACATATTTTCGCGCATTACAATTGGTTCGAACGTCCTGCCTAAACAGTATTGGCTTGGCTCAGTACCGTTCTAATCTAAATAAATTGAAATTCACACTCTCACAGTATCAGCTTGGCTCAATACCATGCTAACTAAATGCCACTTACTACTATACTTATCACCTTTACTCGCTGCCGGTCGCCGCTGGAATGACAATATTTTCTCTCGACCATGCCAACTCACCGCAGTGTAAAGAACAGCTGTTCACTGGTGTTGCCATATTGTTCTAATACTATTTTACTTAATTTATTAAATTATCGTCCAACTATTTTGTTGGTTGGCTTCAATTTTCTTATGCTAATTAACACAATTCAATTACAAAGTAAATCTTATTTAATCAATTTAAATTCAATAATCGATATAAAATAAATATGTGGAGGCATCAAACGAGCGCCCAGCGACTTTTTACCTCACAAACTGCAATATTATACATTTAAAATTTAGAGGTTGAAGAAATGCTTTTTTTCTTCCAAGAAACCGCTGTGTAGCGTATGTGTGTTCATAATTAAGTATATCTTGACTTTTAAAATGCGATAACTCATGAGCTGTGAGCCTAACTGTAGCAAGTAAAAATTTTAATTTATAGGGAATTGATTGGTCTACAAACAAAATGCTCTTATTTTTTATACGACTTATACTTAGTTAGGGAGATATTTTTTGAAAACCCTGAAACTTAAATAAAACGATTTTGACAAAATATCACCGAAACGATGAGCTCTTAAGAAATGTTTTTTCAAGTATTTTGTTGAACATGCAATTTTCTAAGAATATCTCTACAAATAATTTTTTCGTCCGAATAACCATTCATGAGATATCGCAATTTGAAAATCAACGCATTTTTATGAACGCTCATACGCCGCATGTTACTTTTTTCTAAAAATTGTTCTCCATCATTGTTTTTAAACATTTTCTGTAAAGCTGCAATTAATAGAAAACTATGGTGATATTTTGTTCGACCTCATGATTATAGAAAACTTTATATAATTAATTATTTCATCACAATATTTTTCAAACTTGAAGAAACTTGAGAAATTTTCACATTATCTTAAACACTCAACCCCCTTAAGCTTATGGAGTGACATTTGTTTCACTTGGTGCGCTTTTAATTAACCTTTTCAGAGCCTAACGTCACTTTATTGCACGCGACTGAGTATATATATCTTAGCGTAGTTTAATGGCAATGTTGTTGTTGTTGTTGTTCTGTAATTGTTATTAGTTGTAATTTTGTTGTTGTTGTCGCTCGCTGTGTTTGTTGTCATCATTGTTGCTGCTCGCTCACTAACAAAATTTGACAGTTAACTCAATTGGCAACACAAAGGCTGCCGGAGTTACAAATCGCCGTCAGCATGTGACATTGCTTGCGTTGTTATGTTTTGACAGCAGCCGACAATTAATTTAAGACTCATCATCTGTTGCTGTTAGTTACTCTGTTTTCCGCTGTCATCCCTTCACGCCCCTTCCGCGCAGTTAGTATGATGATCTTGCAGTTGATTTTTATGCTTTGTTCTTGGCAGCAACATTGTTGAGGGTGGCTTAATAACTTGGTCTATGGGTCAGCAGCTATAGCTGTTCATCTACGTTTTAATTGCATTGACAGTTAGAAAGAAGGTTGCGACTTCAAGCATTGGTTCCACATCAGCAATGCGTAGATTAACTGAACTTTGTGATTTTTCTACGAGACAACAAACCATTTATTTGGAATATGTTAGATTTAAAAGCGCCACCCAACTCTTGGCATCGCTGCACAAGCTATGAGCAAGCTAAAACATCTAAAAATATTGAAGTTTTTCAAATGTACTAGTGGGCATAATTATTTTGACAAAATAAAAAAATTTTAAACTCTTATACGATAGATAGACATTCACATATCAAGAAAAGTAGCGTGATATTTATATAAGTTCTGTAAACTATTTGTTTTATAAACATAAATTTTTAAATATTAACTTTTTATTAACAAAAAAAATGAGTCAAATTTTTTGTGGCATAAGTATTTTGACATCAACTTCTCAAAGTCACTGTTCTACAGCAAAAATTGTGATTTGAACTATTCAAATTTATTTCGATTACTTGGAGTGTGCTGAGCTAAAAAAGTAAGCAACAAAATTTTTCGCACATGCAGTGTTGCTGTATTCGCAAAAATATCAATTTTCTATGTATGACTTCAGCTGATCTGTAAAGATAAGGGCTAGTTCGATTTCAACAGCAAACATTTCGTTTAAAAGACAATGGCCAAAATTTTTGTAATATAATTTATTTTCGATGCAGTTATAAATCATGAACTTTTTTTAAATGTTTAGTTCGGAAGAACTTACCGAGAATGAGTTAACACTAACAAAATTTTAGTTTCTGACCACTATAACTCAAAAGTTTTTTTAATCAATCCAAACAAATAAAACACCCTTAAAATAACAATTTGATTCTCTTTTAAACAAAATGTTTTTAGCTTAAATCAGTTGAAGTGAAGTCACACCTAGAAAAACGTTGTTTTTTTTTACGAAAACGGCAACACTGCACTAGCGAAAACGGTTTTTTTTGCCTTCTAAAGCTCAACAAACACCCAGTAATCTAAATAATTTTGTATCGTTTGAATCGCAATTTTTTTTTTAAACAGTGATAATACGAAGTTGATGTCAAAATACTTATGTCACCGAACAATTTTACATTTGCTCATTATTTTTTTACTTAGGGGTGAATATTTAAGTATGTTGTTATTGGCCACTAAAAAAAGCCTTTTTATTTCTAATATGTATAACCGAAATAGTAACCACACTTTACAAAAATTTTTTTTTGTCAAAATATTTATGCCGACTAGCGTAAATCATGCTAAAAACTGTCAAATTATGTAGCTCTAAAAAAAACTTAAACTTTTTTTTCAGTGTTTCCTATTAACTTGGTTCATGTTGGTTTCATAAATTGATTTTATTGTCATTGTATCATCACTGTCACCATCACTGTTTTAGGTTATTGTGCTCATTTGTGTCTTAACCAACAATTTGCATTGCCCCAAATAGATGTAAACCAGGCAAAGGCATTTTACTTCTGTTGTTGCTGCTTCTTTGATTACCACAACAAAGAATGTTGCTTATTGATTTCTGAGCTTTATTTGGTTTACAAACATTTGAATTCGGTTTTTTGTACCTGTTGTGGTTCGGTTACCCAATAACAAAAAATTACAAGGCAGCAAATTTGCCAATGAAAAATGCAAGCAACATCAAGTTTTCATGTTGCTGCCAGCCATTGCCACTGACTGACTGAATATTGAGAACGTGCGCTGTTCCCTTTTTAGGGTGCAAATAACGGAAGTGTTGCACGTTCACACGTTCCATTTTATGGGCAAGTAATGGCAGCGGCAGTTGATTGCGTTTACAGCAGCAGCAACAACAACGTCACCTGTTGCACAATTGAAATGAAAAGCGGTCATGTTGCAGGCAAGCAGGCAGCAACAACTCATCTGCTGCCACTTTGTGATGACATAAAGTTGCACACTTTGCTCATTGTTTGCTTGCTTGCTACCTGCTGTTGCATGACACTGCGAAATTATATTAATGGATTTTATAAAATGCAGAATTTCTTGTTGCTGCTGCGGCGCAAGTTACTCATTAAATTATTGCGATTGTGGGTTGAGTTGGATGCTGTGCATCATCGTCATTTAAATTAAATGACGATTTGCTCGAGTTTGAATGAAATTCCAATGAAATTGTGGCAACAATTTCAAATTATGAATGAAAATACTGTGCGATTGAATTTGTTGTTGTTGCAGTTTTGCACTCCTGATGTTGCTTCCTGCTTTCGTTGATGGCGCGGCTGTTGCTGCTGCTGTAAGCTGTCATCTGCTGTATGAGTTATTGCATAATGCGTTTGAAAGTTGCTTGTTGCAGCAATGATGGCTTCTACGACACGCCCCATATATAAATAAATTAATTTTCGAGTGCAATCTCATATACAATGTGTATGTATGTATATTGGTATGTATTGTGAAAGCGTAAATTGGGAAATTTTTGCTTTAACCGTATATGTAATATTTGTAAGTATAAAACAACACACTTCTCTGAAATATAAGAAAAAGTGGCAGACGAGTTTGCAATATAAGCAAAAATGACAGATGTGCTTATAATCAAAAAATTAAATGGCAGATGCATCTTAAACATAAGAAAACAAGCCAATGTTTGCAATAAAAACACAATTGACAGATGCACCTATTATAAAACGAAAAAATAAGCTATTACCTGATATAGCGATTACTTTTTAATCGAATTTAAAAATTATATAAAAAAAATTTTATCCTAGGCCATTTCGTGCCTGCCATTGCCATGTTGCACTAAAGTTATTCCTATTAAAATAAATTTCGATACGGCAGTCGTCCAGAACGCTGTTTTTGTTTTTTATGCAATTTAGAAATTGAAAAAAAAAAAAAAAATTCTATGCTAAGGAGTGTATCGAACAAAGTATATACATGCGTAAAGTTAAATAAAACTTAAACCGTTCAATGTAAAAATTCTTAAAAATATGAAAATTTATTAATACAGGGTAGCTGATTCGAAGTGTTGCCAATTCAAAAGACTATATTTTTAGTTTCCATGCACAGATTTTATTGATCAAACGCTATAATTGTTGGGAAATGTTCGAATTTTAAGAATCTACTTGAGATTTTCGATATGGCCACCTTTGGCCTTAACTATGGCCCGTAGATGGTCGAAGAACGAGTCGCATGCTGCACGAATTTGATTTTGTGGAAGTTTGCGCCATTCTCGTTGTGTGACGGTGCCGAGTCTTGTTGGAATGACCATGGCTTGCGACCGAAATGTTTGCGTGCCCACGGTAGTAAAGCACCCCCCAACACTGATTCACGATACACCTGGGCGTTTACTTTGACGCCAGCGGCCAAAAAAACGAGTGGTGAGCGCCCATCAGCAGTCACTGCTGCCCAAACCATCACATGCGGTGGTGCCTGCGTCCTGGTGGCCAAACGAACATTCAAGTTTTTGTAGGATCTCTCTGTCAAGTAAACCCGATCATTTTGTTTGTTTACATATTGCTGGATACAGTAATTTTTCTCATCAGAGAAGACAATTTGCGACAGATTTCCGGCGGCGTGCAAGCGCAACAACTCCTTGGGTCTATCGAGCCTAACTTTTTTTTGAGCAGGAGTGAGATCATGCGACTTTTGGAACTTGAGGGCCTTTAGTCCGAGCTTGTTTAACAATATGTGTTGCATTCGTTCACGCGATATTTTCAGCTCGGCAGCCATTTGTCTGCCACTGCGTCTCGGATTTCGCTCAATTCTGGCCTTCACCGTTCGAACCATTTCTGGTGATGTTGCAGTTATTTTCCGACCACCACCATGTCGTTTGGCAACGCTGCCGGTACCATTGTAACGTGTTATGGTCCGATACACAAACATTTTATTCACTTTTAAATGTTTCAGCTCACGAACAACTGCTGGTTGCGATTTTCCAGCCAAATAAAGAGCAATCACACTATTACGTTTGAATTCTATTTGGAAAATTTATTATTTTCAATAAATTGACGCGCAAATGCTTTTGGTTACTTGTTGACAATAGAATGAACTAACATCATGCCAATTTTTAGACAGCTGTCATGTTCCATCTGTCAGATAAGTCTATCTGAAGTTGGTAACAGTTCGAATCAGCCACCCTGTATATTATAGAAATTCATTAAACAAAAAAATATTGGAATATTAATCGGAATTTATAACTCTATCCACCTTTTCCGGAGGAGGAGCCGGTCCATTTACGCTTAAATGCTGGGATAACTTTCCTGTGTTCTTCAATTCCCTTTTCACGAGCGCCCAATATCTCTCCGCAAGCCGGAGTTCTGGAGAGTTGGGTGGGTTTGCCTCCCGTGGTACAAAATATACATTATTATTTGCATACCACTCAAGTACCTTGTCTTGGAATCACAAAAGGCCGGCCTAAAAATCAACGTATCCAAGACTAAAAGCATGAAGCTAAACGCAAGCAATGACATCACGTTTAAAGCTGGCAGTGGTGACATCGGAAACGTCGATAGCTTCACGTATTTAGGCAGCATTATCTCCATGGATGGTGGAGTAAAAGAGGATATCAACTCAAGAATAGCAAAAGCAAAAGGCGCGTTTGCTCAACTGAACAAAATATGGTCTTCATCCGTTATATCCACCAAAACGAGAGTGCGCATTTTTGATTCGAATGTGAAATCGGTTTTGTTATATGGGTGCGAAACGTGGCTTGTTACTGAATAACTAACGAATAGGCTGCAAGTATTCGTCAACAAATGCTTAAGGCGAATACTAAAGGTTTGGTGGCCTCGCACAAATGCTGAGCTACATCAAAAATGCAATCAGAGGGCTATAGCAATCGAGGTCAAGCTGCGCAAATGGAGATGAATTGGTCAAACTCTCCGGAAACCACACAGCGAAGTTTGTCGCCAGGCCCTTGAGTGGAATCCACAAGGTAGTAGAGGACGTAGCAGATCCAAAACCAACTGGAAGAGGTCGCTGGAAAAGGAAATCCAAGAATCAGGAAAGTCGTGGCAAGAGATTGAAGTCATCGCAAGGGATCGTGACAAATGGAGAGATTTCATATTGGCCCTATGCTCCTCCTAGGAGTTAAAGGAGAATACATACATACACACTCAAGGGCCTTTTTTCCATAGTGGCGTTATGCTAAATCGGGCCAGAAATATGTAGGCACTCTGTGCTGTTTTAGGATAGCCAAAAGCAGTTTTTGAAGACACTTTTTAATATACATTTCTGTACTTATCGCTCCTGATGTCACAAATGGTTCTTTTGCCACAACTGCAAATGGCTTGCCACATAAGAAACTTCTGAGAGAATTTTGTTTGCTTTTTTGTTACCTCGTCCATAAGCCACATAAAAATCTTGACTCGGAAGTTGTGAAAAGTCTGGCAGAATAGCACAGCAAGTAAATTTTTTTTTATAAAATTAGACCTCAATATTTTAGCTGGTTTTTTTGCTTCTAAATTCTGCATCGCATTGCGATCTGGAACTTTCTGAACTTTATACGACTTCAGCCCAGCATTAGCCTTGGTTTCACATACAAAAGAATCAGAGCATTTAACTATTCGAGCTGCTTTTCTGAGGGAAGTGTTCTGAGCTCTTCGAAAGAGTTTTTCGAAATCTTTTGTCTTACCAAGATTTGTTGGACTTTTTTTTTCTTCCTGATCCACGTTTTCATGCAATGTTTAAGTCTTCTTTATGCTATTTAGTGGCTTTTGAAACAGTGTGACGATGCACCTTGAGATCTGTTGCTATTTTTTTGAAAGTCCACAATGGATTTTTTTGAAAAGTTTTAATTATTTTTTCACGTACTTTTATTTCGCTGAGCATTTTGAAAGAAATAAGAATTGATAATGAATAATTTGAATAAATATAATATCTTATATATTTTTAAAAGCAAACGTGATTCAAATAAAAATTATTCGTTGGACATAAGTTGTGTATAAGTTTTTTTCGACACACTCTTCATGTCATTTCATTGTCATTATTATTGATTACGTTTTATTCCATAAATTACCGTTCTTTCGCGTGGTTCTTGAAAATAATGTAAAATTGAGGTTTCTACTCGTACTTCCCTATTACAGTTAGAAGGCTGAATTTTTGCACAGACCTATGCAAAAGTTTCGTCAAACTTCTTATGGCCGCCATATTGGATTTTTTTGGAATTTCGGAAAATCATTTTACCACAGTTACATATATAGTATGTATGTCATATATTAACTTTTCGCCAATTTTCAAAAAAATCAGAGATGTCAAAATCTCAATCGATTACACAAAGATTGACCTAAATTAGGAATGTTTTTATAAAAAGCCTTCGAAAATATTTGCAATAATGATCTGAAAGCCATCGTGGTTGAATCTACAAAATTTCAAAAATCTTTATTATAAGCATCTGCCATTTTTATATGAAAAAAAAAGCAAAAAAAAAAAAAAAAAACAAACACAGTCATGGCGTCTGCCACTTATGTCGCACAAAATAAAATAAATTTAAAATGTTTCCCACTTTTATCTTTATCACAATAAAATTTTTCTTACATAAAATCACCATCATTTACCGAAATGATTTTTTTTTTTTTCGGCGTCTGCCATTTAATTTTAGCACCATTCTACTATTCTCAATGCTATGTTCAAAAGGCAGACGTGTATAAATACACAACGTGGAGCTATTATACCCTATATAACCCCCACCCTATACTGTAGAGTACAAAAGTGTAAGATCCCAACACATCCGAACTGAAATACAAAAAATATGAGATTGCTGACTTGTGATGCGATAGATAACAGCAGCAGCATCATCATCATCATTGTGCAACATTTTATCCTGCCGCCTGGTGCACGTGCTATAAATCAGTCAACGCAGCAGCAACACCGACTACAAACGTTGAGACATGTGAGAGTTGCCACTTTTTTTTCTTTTCGTTGTACTTGCAAACACAAAAAAAAGCCCCACAGTGTTGAAGTTAAAATTGTTGTTTTTGTTGTTATGTCAGCAACAACAACAATTTAACACTTTAGTTGGTAACACGCGTTTGCAGCAACAAACAACTGCAGCTCATTGTTGTTGCTGCGCATGTGTTGTTTATTTTGCGTCTTGCATTTAATATGCAGCAGCAGTTGTTGCTGTTTTAGTTGTGTGAAAATAAGATGGATTGGCATCCGTCATAAGTCACATGACACTCATGCCTTCGAGTACTTTCGAGTGTTTGCTGCCCGTCGTCGTCGTCATCGTCATTTGCTATGCAGCGTACATTATTTATGTGCAGCACAACAGCAACAGATGCAGCAGCAGTTTTGCCTATTGCTGCGCAGCAACAAGTGGGAGCCACAAGAGTGTTGCTCGCTGTTAAGTTATGAAGTGTTGCTGTTGCTGCTCTTGCTGCTGTTGTCTGATATGCAAAATGGCTTTTATGTGTTTTTGATAGAGCCAATAATTTAAGGCTGCTTATTCATTTCAATGAATGAACATTGCATCATCATTTATTTGCTGCGTAAAAGTTATGTGTTCTGTGTGTGCACTTTGAGTATGTGGCGAGTGTTTATTTTAAGAGTTCATTAATTTCTGCGTCTTGACGGTTTTACAGTTATAGGGAGTTTACGGTAAATTGGCGATAAATTTTTTTTATGTTGACTTGTAGGTGGCTAAAATATCCTAAACATTTTCATCTTGCATAAGAGTACTTGCACATATTGGTAGTTAAATTAGCTTTATCACTTTGTGTGTAAAGGAAATTTAATTTTTTTCGGAAAAAATAAGCATCAATTTGAGCTTCCGTTTGTCTAGCGCCATTTGACAATGACTCGTGAAGAGACACCAGCTATAATCTCATAATTATTACCCATGTATCCCACGAGAAATATTAAAGTAATATTTAAATGTGGCAGTAATAGCCCATATTTAAAACATTTCGAAAGAAAAACTTTAATTTCATTTGTTAGTTTGACAGCTTAAAGAGAGCAGGAAGTTTGATTTTTTAATTCATTTGAAGATCCCCCAAATTTTGTCGTTTTTTATTTGGATATAGCAGAAAATCGCTTCTGCTTACAATTTTGGCGCCCAACGTAGAGCATAATTGAGCAAAACTCAAAAAGATGAGGAATTTTAACATCTGAAGATTATAAAGTATCGATATAGTTTTTTAGAATGATGTAAAAAAAAAAATAAAAGAATTTAAGTATATTATGCGTGGACCTTATGGTACGAAAAATAGTCAATTTAAGAACCGACAGATATAGACCAAACTAGAGTCTATTGTGATACTACTTGCTATTTAACTAAACGCTCTCAAAATCCCTAAGGATTTCCTAATGAAACCAAGTGGCTTATTTAAACTTATACGTCTACGGTCATCCAGATCGTATCACAACACCACAAGTTGAAATTTTTAATCACAACGGATCTTTTCCGGTTCGTATTCCACTCTTTTCTCCTCCATGTCCATAATAACTGGGGCTGATGGTGCAGAGATGGTGTTTGAAGTGAAAAAAGAAGAGTGTCATCTGTACTTTATTTAACAAAATCAAAGCTTAAATGAATAGATCAAATGGTGGGTTTTGCCTTCTGAATAATTTCCTCGTGAGATTGAGGATTGGTAGTGCCCGGTCGGAGTATTCTAAGGAAGGGGTGATTGGTAACAAGAATTTAGACCGAAGCCTGTTGAACAAGATAGCAAGTGTTGCGTTTTTATGTTGTGAAATCGATTTCTTTTTTTGGTATCCGAATTACGATTTGCGTGATTCTCCAAAAAATTTACCATTCAATGTCTTGGGGCACAAAACCATGTTTGAATTAAAACTTTCATATTTTAACTAAGTATTTAATACAGGCACTTAACAAGAGTTTCTATAAAAAAATAATTCTTAATATGTATTTTACTATGAAATTATAACATAAAGTGTTAGAAAGTCATTCTCCGTCCTGTCCCTAACCACTCCTTAGTGTACTTAATTTGCCTGTTATGCAAAAAAAACTTAAACGAAATCGTTTATGTATATATTTCAGTCACTGTTTTTCAGTGTCAACTCTTCAAAATAATTTTTTTTTTTATAGAAAATTGACATATGTACATATAAGTTTTTCCCTCATTTAGACTATCTCCGCTCAGTAATTTTTTTAAATATTGAGTAAAAAGAGAACTGAAAGTGAAGAGAAAGAGGAGATTCAGTGCATTTTCAGCTCAGTCAGTTTTGGTTTTGATAGTGAGTGCTTGTGTGTTTTTTTTTTTTAAGTTTTTTAAAGAACGCAGGTGTGTGTCATTCTCCGGGGAAGTTTTTTTTTTACATAACTAAACATATTGCTTTATCTCTATATAATTAAATAAATAAAAAATTAGAGGGGCCGTCTCACAGTGCTGCGATAGAAGGCATTTGCATAAAAAATTTTTCTTCAAATTTAATATTTTTTTTTATGCCATTCTACAGCAAATATTCTAGTTAAGAAATCCCCTGAAAATTATTGAAAACCAGTGTGATTTGTAAGTGTTACAGCTTGTTAAAGTCGAACTTTTTTTTCGAAAAAAAAAAAACATTTAAGAAAATTTGCTAATCGCAGAACTTTTTAAAAATAATTGCAGCTCTTAAACCTCAAAAGCAATTGTTATCAAATGAAATGCATACAAAAGCCTACATACCCATTTATTTGTAATATTTTTTGTATGCAAAATTTTTTAGCCAATTTAAAGTTATTTTAAAAGTTATAAAAAAAAATTTTCAAATATTAAAAACCGGAAAATGCTAAATTTCTTTAGAGCAGGAAAAAAAAAGACGGGACTTGCGGGCATTGTTCAAAAACGTGCAGATAGTACAGATTTCATATTTTAAGATAGGAAAAATTCAACAACGTGCAGATAGTACAGATTTCATATTTTAAGATAGGAAAAATTCACAACCCCGTTTTTCCCCGTTTACTTTAAATATTTATCTAAATATCCCGTATTTACGTAAAAATCAATCATTTTATAAAATTTACAGCACAAAATTTTTTTCAAATGATTTTGAATTTTTTTAAATTTGATTTTTTTTTACAGCATACTTTTATATGTCAAAAACACTTTGAACTATTAAAATTTTAATATGGTTTTTTACGGCCTAAAAGCATGCACAAACATTTTTTCCAGTTAACTTTCGTGGTTTTATTTATTTGAATATCTTTTTTTTTATTCATTGCATTTGAAAATTAATTGCATTTCTGAAAACAGCGTAAAAAAATGTATCAGTGTGGCAAATCTTATTGAAATCGAATCAAAACTGTGGAAATGCCGCTTCGTTGTATGGAGTGACAGCACTGTGCGTTTCTCCGACTCCGTTTTTCCGACGGCATATTTTCCGAACGACAAAATTTCCGACTACATTTTTCCGATGACGAATCTTCCGTGTCCGTTTTTCCGATTCCATTCTTTCCGACCGGACATTTCTCCGATTCCATTTTTTCCAACCCTAAACGGTGGAACCAATTCAATGCTGCACTGGAAAATTCGCACAAGACGAACAACCTAAGTGAGGGGTGGCATAATAGATTTCGCATCGTCGTAGGAAAACATCACCCAAATCTATATTCCGCACTCATCGAGTTACAAAAAAAGCAGGCAGACACCGAAATAATGGTAACTGAACTGTCTCTTGGACGAAGAGTAAAAGCAGCACCCAACCAAAAGTGGATCGACCTTCACAATAGACTGCAAAAAATTGCAGAGGATTATGAAATGTACAAAAGAAGAGGAGAGGAAATTCAGTATTTGCGTTCCATTGCTGCGAATCTGTCCATATAACATGTCACACAACTATTTCGACGACCAATAAAAACTCAGACATTAACACGTGTACCATAATTTATTGAAATTGTTAGCGGAAGTTGTCCTTTCGGAAAATTGGCAGTCGGAAAAATGGATTCGGATATGTGTTTTTTGGGCTGTCGGAATATTGGTTGATCGGAAAACTGGTTTCGGAGAATTGACCGTGAATCATTTTTTCCAGTTTACTTTAGTGGTTTTATTTATTTGAATATCTTTTTATCTATTCATTGCATTTGAAAATTAATTGCATATCTGAAAACAACGTAAAAAATGTATCAGTATGGTAAATCGTATTCAAATCGGACCAAAACTGAGGAAATGCCATTCCGTTGTATGGAGTGACAGCACTGTGCGTCTACCAGTTTCAACTTTTTTAAAAATAAGTTCTATTTTCTTTGTGATATTACTGTTCTCGCAACATTTTGTCATTCTCCGTTTAATCATTTTGCATCTTTTTTTTAGTTTTGCTTAAAACCATTTATTTAAAAATTTAAAATTAAAATTTAGTCTTAAAACACTTAAATAAACTTTTAAATAATCCAGCATACATTTTTAGCGTTGCCACCTGGTTATTTAAAAAAAATCTTCTATATATAATTCTAATTTTTTTTATTAAGTTGAAAAACTTTTTTTGAGGTATGGAAACAATGAAAATTTTACTATAGGATAATGCTGAAATAGAGTTTTTCAGGCTTAATTTTAAATTTTCATCTTTTTCTTTTTGGGAATAGAATGATTCATAAACAAAATTTAATAAAATAAAATAAAATAAAATAAAATAAATTAAAAAGTAAAAGTTTTAGTAGACACATATCAATAGAGTAAAAGTAAACAATTCACAAACACTTAAGAAATTTTGAATTAAAAATCTTATCAAATTTTAATTTTCATTTTAAACATTTGGCGGCATTGTACTCTAAACATTTTCGATTTATTCCATACAAATTTGATGCTGCATATTTGATGATGAACGGGAAAACAAATCAAAAAATCGAGAATAAGTGTAGAAATATGTTAAATAAAATAACGGAATATACAATCATTAAACAGACGATTAACATGATTAGTTTAAGCTTTGGTGCTTTTTGATTTGTTTAACCTGCAGTCAGATTTCATCTGATCACTTTGCGCTCAAAATTCTACATTATTTTGCATATTTATGAAATTTTAATGTAAATCAATTTTTGACGATTTGTCTTTCTTATTGAGAAAGATATTTTCTTGTTTTTTTTTTTTTTTTTTTTTTTTTGAATGCTATACCTACATACTTACTTTCGATTTTTGTAAGCAATCTGAATGAGCGGGAAGATTTTTTTCTATTATAAAAAATGCTGTACAATGTAGTAGATAGACTTTAGACTTTGTTATGAGAATGGCCACTAGTCTGGTTGAAAAATTAAAGTTGCTCAGAATTTTGTTCCACGACCATCATCATTTTGATGCAGATAAGCACCAAGTAAAATTTGGTCTATTTTAGAAAACATTTTTGATATAAGTTGCCTAGTTTTTAACATAAAGATATAAATTTTGATCAAATGAAGTCGAATTCGCAATTTATTTGTTCGTAAGTTCTTAGCTATGGAGATGTGGGTAAGTCTCCAAAAAATATGCCTGTTTTTGTCACTACCTATTTTTTTTTATTACTTGAAGCTATAGAATATGATGACCTTAACTTCTCGAACATTTTCAAAAAATTAACATAAACTTTCAGAGTTACCACAAGTTTTTTTTTAAGTTGCGTTTAATCAATATCTTTAAAAAATTAAACAAAACTTTACGCTCAAAACGCTTAAATAAACTTTATACAAATCCAAAATTGATTTTTGTGGTTGCCAGGTGATTGTTTTCGAATATTTATTTAAATTTTTTCATTTTTTTTACGTTCGCTACTAAAAAATAATAGTTTAAATAGTTAACAATTGATTGAAGCTTTAATCGTTAAAAACTCATCGATCCGAAATTTAGTTTAAACAAAACTAAAAAAAAAACTGGGTGGCAACCCTGAAAATTTGTGTATAATTTCAGAAAAGTTTATCTGAGCGGTTCTGAAACCAAAATTTCAATTTAGTCAATAAACAAAAGAATTAAATAAGATTTTCGAAAATAACCAGGTGGCAAATCTTAAAATTTATGAAGATTATTTAAGTGTTTTAAGACCAAATTTTAATTTTTATTTATTAAATAAACAGTTTGTGCAAAACTAACAAAAAAAAGGTGGAGAATTACTAAACGGAGAATGATGAAATATTGCAAAAACTACAGAGAATGATTAAACGGAGAATGATCAAATGCCAAAATCGTAATATCACAATGAAAATAGTATCTACTAATATTTGTTATCATAAAAAAATTGAATTTAAATTGAAATTGAAAATTTGAAACTAATGGATAACCTCTCTACTATAATTGTTTATTGATTTTGAATATATAGAGATAAAATAATATTTACGCGGAAAGTGATGCACACTTCCATTCTCAACAAAAATTTTTAAACTTTTTTTAGAAAAAAAAAAAAAAAAAAACACACACACACACACTCTAGTCTTTATTGACATTGGCTTCGAGACATAGATCACTGAAACCATCTCTACCAAATGCATGCGCTTTTGTGATGATGGTGTGAAATTCACTCATAATAGTTACATATTCCTTTTTATACCCTACACCCAGGGTATATTCACTTTGTACTTCCGTTTGTAACGCAGAGGGGAGGCGTGGCAGGTATAGAAAAGTATATACTTATATTATTGATCAGCGTCAACTCCTGACTCGATATAGCCATGTCCGTCTGTCTGACAGGCTGGCTGGGTGGCTGGATGGCTGGGAGTACGTGGAAATTAATTTTTTGGGAAAAGTGAGCAACATAATCCAATGAAATTTGGTATTATGCCTTCGTCATAAAAGTTAGCTCGTGGGATTGAAATGAGCGACATCGGTCAACGGACACGCCTACCGCCCATACAAAAAATATATTCAAATAATTAGAGCACTATTTGCAATAATAGAAGCAAAATACACATAAATACTAGGGATAGTAAGTACAAGCTCTGAACAAAAACTAGCCAATTTCAGACAAGAGGACGTGACACCTCCCGCAGAAGCAAAAGTTTCAAAATGTTACACTGAAAGATTTTTTAAGAAAACCTTATCGAATTTCACTCAAACACTCAGAACAGTAAATGCAAGCCTTACGTAGAATCTAGATAAGGTTGGAGATGAAGGCGTGACACTTCCTACATAAGCAATTTGTTCTTATACTCTCCTAGGAGTTACGGTAGAATAAAACAATTCATTTTAATAAAAACTTGTATGTACAAGAACATTGCATAGTATTTATCAACTAAGTAAGTGTTTAATAATATACTTGAAACGCAGTGTAGGGTATTTAGTTTTTGGCCAGGCCAAAGATACCACCCTTACTAGTCTTAATACAGTACGCTAATTCAAATTTTGTTTCTTAGGAGGTTTTACTAACTATTCATTTCCAATTCTAAATTAAAACATTCAAATACAATTCAAGTTCATTTTTTGAAGTTTAGTTTTGAATTTAGAGACATACCATCGGCAAATCTTTTTTAAATATTTTTATAATTTAATTTTTCTTCAAACGAATTTTTTGCGATAATCTGATGACTTGATTTGGTTAACTAGATTTCCATCATAAATTACCACTTCCAAACAAAATGTTCATAGCAATTGAAAGCACATTTTTAATGGTAAATAAGAGGTTAAAATTTGAAAAAAAAAAAAATTTTTAAAATGCTTACATAAGAGATTTTCTACTGAGCAATGACAATGAATAATAAAACTTAGCGATGTAGAAAAAATGGTGGTAATAAATAAATAAATAGTTGATGTCAACGACGTTGTCTCAGTAGACAAACGCAAGGTTATTAAAAATTATTTATAAGGTAATTTGAAAAGTATGTACACACAAAATGAAAAGTTTGTGCTTTTCACTAAAAAGTAGGGGAATAGTGTCGCCTGTGGGCATGTGTCAGTTGTGGGCACCCCCCTGTAACTTTTGACAGAAAACAAAGGCGGCTGTTCTGACAAATGTTAAGCGCGTGTTATGACAGCTCGAAGAAAAAAACAATTGAATAAGTGAAAATCAACATAAAAGTTTTTATCAAAAATTTTCCAAGCGCGATAAATTGAAGTGAATCAATCGAAAAGCTGAATGCAATCTATGTATATTTATGCAGTAAATTTATTTTATTTTTGATTCAAAACTGAATCCAACCAAAATGTTCATATAACAGAATATGCTTATTGCTTTTCAAAGTGGCTGTCAAAATCGGTTGTGGGCACCCAATAGGGTCGGTTGTGGGCACCCCTCTGTTTTTATTTGATGCGTATGAAATATTGTCGTGGTTGTCAACATAACAAATTTAAATGGTGTTCTAATCTCTTTTTCGATTTTTTTAGTGGAAAGGAAAGAACCAATAGGCCCTTTAAAGATATCGTAGAAAAAAAATCTCGGAATTGAGTTTCCAGACAAGTGGACCGATGAGCAGATGAAGAAAATGAATTGATACAATAAAATCATGCTTGCCAAAAGAGCAATGCTAGAAATTACCTCACCTGGTTGGCTTAGTTTGCAAAACAATTGATCTGGCATTGACGCCGAAAAAAATCTAGTATGGTTTCAAGGCAACAAGCTTGATGCCATTCGATCCAGTCATTTTCAGTGACGCTGATTTTATTGAAGCCGTTGAGCAGTTTTGTTGAATTTGTGAGAGTCAATGTTCCCAAAATAAATTAAGTTTGCTTTCTTCTCCATTTGATTGCGTTTAATTTCATATTTTCCCATTTTTGGCCGATTTTCTAAGGGTACCCACAAACGACCCAAAATTTTTTTTTTTTTGTCATAAATGATATTTTCACTATTTTTTTGATATAATTTTTCCAACTGATGAAATCAATTTATTTTCTTCACCAGTAGTCAGAAAAGGTCTCTAGCTTTCCATTGATACTTAGATGTCTACATAATATACATTTGTTCAAAAGATATGGTGCCCACACCCGACACTGTTCCTTTATATTTTTAAACTTATAAAATGCTTATATTCTCACAATTTTGAATAGGAGTTTGTTTAATTCTTTGCTAAGTCTTTGCTTCTTATTTTTCTTTTGATATCTGTCTGATCACATAGTTACTGCTTTTCTCAAAATGTACTAACAAATAATTTTGTACCTATAGCAGACATACCTAAATGTACAGCAATACACACAACTTTTGTAATTTTTTGTTCAACTTGTTGTTGCCACTTAAAAGTTCAGTAGTCGCGCTGAGTCAGTGTCAAAAATGAATTTCTCACGTTTAACTCATAAACGCTTGATTTGATGGTGATGATGACGATGATGTTGATGTTGATGATGATGAAAAGCGAAAGCGTTTGACAGCTTTAAAGATGACAATTGTTGATGAGAGACTGAGTACAACTAAGTCACCATATCGTTGGTAGCACGCGATAAATATGATTATTATCAAAATATTGTGATGCAGTCAAAATTGTGTGGGACAGTGGAAGGGATAGGGGTCCAAAGGTAGCAAAATACAACACAAAGAAGACATTGACACATTAATTGCTGAATATTTAAAAGAAAAAAACAAAAACTAAACGCAGTAGTTGCATTACTTAAACTTAAAACTTTCTTTAAGAAAATTTTAACTTTTTATTTGTAATAATTTAAACGTTTTTTCTTTGTATTTTATGTATGTGTGTGTGTTAAACTAAATGGTTTAATTAAGTCTAAAATTCCAAACACTTCATTTATTTATTTACAATTTTTAGTTGAAGAAAATTTTTTATTTTCAATGACATAACTTAAAACTAGCATATCTATATGTTAGCTACGTGCGCAGGTTTGTCGCTTAAGTCTTTCGTTTGAAGCGCTTATGCTCGTATTGAATTTTTTAGAGTTTTGTTAATTTCAGTTATGATAGAATTGAAAGGAGGTATTTGTGTGAAATTGGTTTTGATTTAATGTTGAAAGCTTCAATGTTGATTTCAATAAATCAAAGAAATAATTGTTACGTGTGGCTTCTGGAATTTACATTCTGCTGTGCCGTCATTGCACTAACGTCCGTCTCAAGATAATAAATGATTTGCAATAAAACAAACGATGACGAAACAAGATCAGCCACGTAAGTATTTTTAAGAGTTATGCAAATTTCAGCTACTTATGTTAGAATTAGAGGAGGTAATTGTGTGAAGTTGGTTTTCATTTAAATGTTGATTGAATGATTCAAAGTTGAAAATGATATTTTGCTTTTAGTAATAAATCAAAAATCATAAAAAAACTGTTACATGTGGCTTCCGGAATTTGAATTCTGCTGTGCCGTAAGTGCACTTACATTCGTCTCAAGATAATAAATGATTTATATGGTGCTTTAATTGATTGCTAAGCTTGCAATAAGACAAACGATGATAAAACAAGATCAGCAACATTAGACCAACGTTGTTTACACGGTAGCAACATTTATGATTTCAACAGCAAAATTTTAATTAAATATTGCTTACATTTATGTATGAGTAGTATACTGGTTTTTTGAAAATTGTTCCTGATTGAAAAATTTTTAAATAAATTTAGATGTTATCGACTCATAACAATTCAGCACAACATAATGGAGCAAATATTTGACTATGGTAAAACAGAATGTATCAAAATTCGATCGAACCAAACATTTAATTTACTTAGATAATGCTTAATAATTCTTTTGCTAAATAGTTCATTCCAGTTGTTCTAAATTCTTTAAGTTATCCTTCTCATTTAATCATTAGTACCTGGAGATCGATCCCTGCTCAGTCAAAAATCTGAATTAATTATTTTAGTCAATGTTTTTATTCATTTTTTTTTTGTTATGAAACTTGTACCTTTTCACTTCTAATCGTCACGCTTTCAAAATGATATATAAACCTATGAGAATAATAAAAGAAAAAAACTCGGAAAGTATCAAATGGTATAGGAAACAATAGAAAAATACCAAAACTCAAAATTTTTTTTGGTGAAACAAAATGCCCTAAAATAAATAAATGGGGCTGAATTATCTTAAAAGGATCATAAGAATATTTTGATAAGAAAGAGTGTAACTATTCGATGCTATTAATAAAAAAAGAATTTCATCATTTCTTGTAGCAACGCTGTAAGACTGAACACAGCGTTTTCTTCAACTTCAAGCAAGGATATTTTAAAATCTTGCAGGTACAATGACAGTTCTGCTGATGAAGACGGATTCAGCGTCATAAGAACTAAAAAGTTCATACATTTTTGTGCCTGACTTAATAACTAAAATTTTTATTTTGATAAAAAATGGGCGTGCAAGAAATAGCATTTAATGTGTTTTACTTGTATGCTGTGGAGGTTCCACGCGCGCCGGCGATATTTTGCCCGCTTTCAGGTTGCAGGTACTTAAGTAGACTCCTTACAGTTAAATTCAGAGATATTGCTTTAGTAGTTTTCTCTTTATAGCGTTTTATATTTTTGTGGGCGGTGCCACGCTCTTTAACGAATTTTCCCAATATAACAACAACTCACATATTAATCCTTGATTGCAGTGGTAACTTCTCCTTAATTTTCATTGCAATTGCTGGAGTCGTTTTCGAGTAATATTGAATCAAAATTTTCAATGGTTAAAAAGGGGGCGTGGTACTTCTTCGATACCGCCCACTTTTCGGTTATTACAAGGCATTGATAAGCAGTACCTACATACCAAATTTCATTAAAATATCTTGTAACATTTGTGAGAAATAGCACTTAACGTATGAAGTTAGTTTATTGACTGTTTTTTATTGCTTGTATAGTACTAATGAAAGTACCAACGCGCTTTTTTCTAAATTGAAGTATGATAATTTTATATTGAACTAATTAAACAGTCATTTTTTGCAATTTTTCAACAACAGACGAAAGCAAGTGTTAACATGGAAATTGATTACATATGTTTCGGCTACTTCCACATACATATTTATATATTTTCATATATAAACATGTATATAGCCTCATCAGATCAGTTTTAGTTAAATCTTGCCAGAAACCGTACTCGAACCCGTGACTCCGGTTTTCTAATGAAAGAGAACGCGGTGCTTAAGCGATTGTGCTATAGGCCACGAGTAAACTCTCTGAGCAGGATCGCCATTATGCATAACTCATAAGGCTCACTAGCGCCGTCTGTTGTGAAAAATTGCCAAATTGTTAGTTGGTAACACACTCTGGTTTTGAGACATGCTACGCTAGCTACAATTAAAACCTACAAGGGCGGATTTGTTTTCCACATACAATGCAGGCTCTCGAAATTACGAGAATTTTAATGATAGATAGGCAGGTTCCCCTAGATAAATTATGAAGTTAGTTTATTGACTGTTTTTTATTGCTTGTATAGTACTAATGAAAGTACCAACGCGCTTTTTCTAAATTGAAGTATGATAATTTTATATTGAACTAATTAAACAGTCATTTTTTGCAATTTTTCAACAACAGACGAAAGCAAGTGTTAACATGGAAATTGATTACATATGTTTCGGCTACTTCCACATACATATTTATATATTTTCATATATAAACATGTATATAGCCTCATCAGATCAGTTTTAGTTAAATCTTGCCAGAAACCGTACTCGAACCCGTGACTCCGGTTTTCTAATGAAAGAGAACGCGGTGCTTAAGCGATTGTGCTATAGGCCACGAGTAAACTCTCTGAGCAGGATCGCCATTATGCATACGGTTTCTGGCAAGATTTAACTAAAACTGATCTGATGAGGCTATATACATGTTTATATATGAAAATATATAAATATGTATGTGGAAGTAGCCGAAACATATGTAATCAATTTCCATGTTAACACTTGCTTTCGTCTGTTGTTGAAAAATTGCAAAAAATGACTGTTTAATTAGTTCAATATAAAATTATCATACTTAACGTATTTTGCTTGTATGGGAGGTTCCACGCGCAACAGCGATATTTCGCCCACTTTCAGGTCGCAGATGCCTTATAGCAAGTAAATTCTCTACAAAAAAATTCAGAATGTTTACTTTATTAGTTATCTTTTCATACCGTTTTATATTTTTATGGGCGGTGCCACGCCCTTCAACGACTTTTCACAATATAACGGCACACGGGAGATTTAACCCAAAAAGCTGGCCAAAAACGAATTTTTGTAACTGGTCCAAAATGATTCAAGTTTTTTTTTATTATACAGTTAATACTCCAAACTAAAGAAATCTGGGTTCCGATTTTATGTTAACCCATCTGCAGCTTCGTACTATGCTGTCAAAGTTGAAGTTTTGTAAAACATTTTAAAATAAAATTTTAAAGTTGCAAAAGAATTGTTGATTTAAGTGCGTATATTTCTTTAAGTGCAGAAAAAAACGAAAAATTGCAGAATGGATTATTCTACGATAGGTGTGTTCTTTACAATGAATTTAATTTAATGAAAAAAGAATCATTATAAGAGTCAAAATAGTGTGTTCAAACTTTATAAGCAACTGAGTATTTTTTATTGAAAAATTGTAAATTTTTAAAAGCAGAAAAGTAATAGATCCTCACGAGTACCAATTTTATCTACCAAAAATTCTCATAAATTAAATCTTTTTGTAGCTAAAACTGCAAAATTTGGCTCTTACTATTTCCAATTGGCAAAATAGCTGCACTTTTTGCTGATGCCTATACACGTGATATTTTTAGTTTTAAAGAAATTTTTAACGAAAAAATGAACGAATTTAAAGGACTAAAATTCTCAGAAATTATTTGATGGCGAAGAGTTTTTAGATTAAAATAAAAAATAATTGTTTTCCAAAAACTTGAGATTATTAGTTCGGAGATTGAAAAGTTGGAGTTTCGGTAAGTTATGTCGGCCTCTATTATCAATTTTTTTGATAATTCAGTATTACAGTATTACTCCAGTTAACAATACTAAAAGAATAAGCTATATCTATTAAATAAGGTACAGTGATATAGAATTTTTAAAATGTTTTTGTGATGTTTTTGTCTATAGCGCCCTCTGTGGACAAATTTTCTATTCTGTAGTGTTCCCGAGCTACTCTTCTGAGTTATATAAATTGATTGCCACCTTGATAACTAAAATCAATAAAGCAGTATACGAGATAGAAGACTCTAAAAGTAACAACATTTATCATGTGTACAGCGCCATCTATTGAATGTTTTCAAAAGTTTATTGCCATCATATTGTCATTTTAGTAAAATGAAAGAGAAAAACTTTATAAAAACCAAAATCGGCTCAGTACTACAGGAGCTACAAGTCCTCAAATATTTCACTTGTCTGCAGTGCCCTCTATTGACAATTTTTTTAAACGAGTCTATATTTGTTTTGATCGTCTGAATAATCTGAATAAAATGACGCCTCAATTTCCAAAATCGGACCAGTAGTTTCAGAGTTATTAATTTTGACCAGGTTTTTAACTCAGATACCTCTATGTGCGGCGTATCACATAATAATCCCTGTTTGCAGAGTTAACATCTCCTAATTTTTTATTACAATTGTTAGGGCCGTTTTCGAGTAATATTGAATCAAAGTTTTGTAAGGCTAAAAAGCGGGTGTGCCACTTCTTCGATCCCGTTCACTTTTTGTTTGTCACAAGGTATTATCAAGCCGTACCCGCTCACCAAATTTCATTCAAATACTTAGTATGGTTTGCGAGTTATGACTAAATCAAATTTAAAATTTAGTGCAGTGCCACGCCCCCTGGTGAGCATTTACAAAGTTTAAGCCTAGCTCATTCTTCATTGTGTGCTAATATCTAACAATATTCCACCAAGTTTCATTAAAATCGCTGTAGCCGTTTTCGAAAAAAAGTTTTGCCCGTTTCAAACATACATACATAGATAAATACATACAATTTTATCTCGTATAAGAAGAGAAGATATATTAATTTCTTCTTTTATTTTTTCTTCATTTCTTCATTTCTTCATTTCTTCATTTCTTCATTTCTTCATTTCTTCATTTCTTCATTTCTTCATTTCTTCATTTCTTCATTTCTTCATTTCTTCATTTCTTCATTTCTTCATTTCTTCATTTCTTCATTTCTTCATTTCTTCATTTCTTCATTTCTTCATTTCTTCATTTCTTCATTTCTTCATTTCTTCATTTCTTCATTTCTTCATTTCTTCATTTCTTCATTTCTTCATTTCTTCATTTCTTCATTTCTTCATTTCTTCATTTCTTCATTTCTTCATTTCTTCATTTCTTCATTTCTTCATTTCTTCATTTCTTCATTTCTTCATTTCTTCATTTCTTCATTTCTTCATTTCTTCATTTCTTCATTTCTTCATTTCTTCATTTCTTCATTTCTTCATTTCTTCATTTCTTCATTTCTTCATTTCTTCATTTCTTCATTTCTTCATTTCTTCATTTCTTCATTTCTTCATTTCTTCATTTCTTCATTTCTTCATTTCTTCATTTCTTCATTTCTTCATTTCTTCATTTCTTCATTTCTTCATTTCTTCATTTCATCTTTCGTCATTTATTCCTCAGTTCTTCAATCCAACGAAATCAAGGAGTCATTTTAGCAATTCACATATATGATTCTGTGAAAAGAAACTTAAAACACTGTGTTCTTCCACTTCTCGATTGCTTACTAGTTGATTTTCTCAGTGTATGAAAAGGCATTGAATTCTGCTGCCGCTTAGATATCTTTTTAATTTTTCATTTATTTTATTCTTTCAGATAATCGAATTGAAAGCATAAATCAATTACATAACCTAACTGTATGCGCAAGACTTATCAACACACAAAGCAGTTTTGCAGTTTTGATTACAGTAGAGTGGACGTGCAGAATTTATGTATAAAGTGCAATTTGCAAATATAGAAATATGCCAGAAATGCTTCATATTATCGACGACCACTACGATACTTCCTTGACTCGAATGCATCATTTGCAATTGCATTGCATTGCATTTTGAATGCAATATAGTAGCTACAGCAGCAGCAGCAGCAGCAGCAAATGCTCATCATTTTTCTCATCAATAATTTGAGCTGAACTTTTTCTATGGAGGCATCGCATTCGTATTGACTGAGTATCTTCAATGCATAAATTGCGCATTTTGCATGAATGGAAGCTGTGAAATTGGAATTTTGTAATCATACGTTATGATTCCATTAGCATGCGATCAACCACAAATCAAAATGTGTTGTATGCCTCATATATTTGTTCTATCGTTATTGTTGTCGTTGTTGTTTTTGTTTGCAACTTGAACTATCGTGCATTAACTTTTGAGCTCATTATGTTGTTGTTGCGCAGAGTTTGCGTAATAAGGTGTAAATCAGTTTCACTTGCGATTATTTTTGCATATGGCATTGTCATTGTGGTGTATTTGATGGAATAAGTACGGATTTAGAAATTTTTCAGTGTGTTATTGCATGATCAGAATATATGTAAATATGTGTGTATATGCCCAGCAAACATTTGGAAGTTTTTGGAATTATACAGAAGTTTACAATGAACCTTTTCTGCGTTAGAAGGGGTGTAGCTGTCGGCGTCCAGGGTTTACTACAAAATTTATATTTCCCAAAAAAACAAAGCTTTTCCAAACGTCATATTGTACTTTATTCACTAAATCCTATGCGGCGACTACTAAGAGAAAGTATTAAATTAAATATGAACCTACTTAGTTAATAACATAGTATAAATATAATATAAAGTTATCACATTGCTTAGGTTTTAATCTTTCTACCCGAGGATAGGGTTCCAGCGTGTCTTTGTCCATCCGTCGCGGAGTGCATGACCAACCATGCCTCTTCATCTTTGGTCCTGGATCTCCGTTTATCCGTTATGGAGTGCATCACCGACCATACCTCTCAGTCAGTTGTCCTCCAAATGTGTCTTATAATTGTTAATTATAAGTCACAGTCCTGTCCCCAAGTGTTTTCGTCGTTAAAAAAGTCCTAAGTTGCTGGATGTATTAAATAAATCAGAATCACGTCTTATCTATGCGGCAACCACCAAGAGAAAGAAAGTGTCTCCAACAGGAAATACCTTCATTGCCTTTATTAAATGATGGCCTCCCGCCCCCTTGCAAAAGATTCGGAAGTAATGTTCGTTGGGGTGTGTTCGGAATTCTTTGATGACGCGATATTCAGATGGTTGCAAACTTAGTTGGCCGACAGTTTGGCATCCGTGTGTGTTTTATTCGTATACTCGCTTAGTTAAAGAAACTTTTGTTGATTTCTTAAGATTTAGCTGGCCCAGAGTGCAATACTTATGACTAATCATGAAGATAAGTGTTGAATTGATGACGACCAGCGACTTTTCCATGTGTTTGTCCAATGTCGGTTGTCAGTTGGGCATAAATTGCACGTTTAAGTTGCATGTGTTGTCGATGTGGGTTTGCCGTTGAATAAAAGTTGCATGCTAATTGGTTGTAAGTTCGGTTGATCGAGTGATTGGTTGGTTGATTGATTGGTTGGTTGGTTAGTTGGATGGTTGGTTGTTTGGATGGCTGTTGGATGAAAATTGCATCTTAAGTATGGGAAGTCATTATAATTCATTTTAGAGGGCAAATCAATCACAATCATCTTTGGAAATGCTTTATAATTCATATTGGGCACTTTAAGAATTTTACTAAATGAATCATCTATAACCGGACAGCTCCATCTGAACAAAGCATTCTATGACAGCAGAATACATTATCATAAGACAATTTAAAAGTGTCAAAAGCGAATTTAGGTCTTAACTCATGTTGTTCCTGACTAATAAAAAAGAGGAAAAATTGGGCAGATTATTTTCTTCGTAAACAATTTCTAACGCATTCTCAACAACAACTTTTTAGTTAACTTTCACAATTGCAAATTCAAAGTTCTCAAAGATTCCTTTCTTTAATTATATTGCCAAAATACAGTTTTTTGTTTTTTTATTCCAAAAAAAGTGTTGCTCCTTCTCTTGCTATTGCTGCTTTATATGTACATTTCATTTGACAGTAAATAGATTTGTTTTATTGATACATGAACGTAAATTGCCACTTTTACAAGAATCCAAAAAAGAAAATCAAATTATTTGGATATTGGCTGGAATATGTAAAAATCCACAAGATTCAATCTATAGTTGCCTGCAAAATTTTCGACAACTACAAAGTGATGCACAAAACTGTAAAGCACAACAATGAAACTCCAATCGAAAAAGAAAAAAACAAAAATACTGCAAGACACTTCTGATATTTTGACCATTGTCTACTGTGGAATAAATTGAATATTTGTCAAATCTTGGAAAATATCTCATGCTTAAGCCAATAGTATGAAGCATATAAGATAGTCTGGCATCAATAGAACTTCAAAATAGCTTGTACATCTTGCGACTTATCAGATTGCGCCTACTCTTCGAATATTTATTTATTTTTGAAAGTGAGATGGCTTTTATAACCTTCTCATGGCGGTGGAATGGCTCATTCGATCCAAACATGCCTGCGCAGTTGAAATTCTTGCGGATAATTTTTTTTTTGGGTTTTCTGAACACTGTGGAAAAAGAATTAAAAAAATGAAAATTGTATTTAATGGAAATTTTTCATTGCGGATACTAAAACTAAAACAATAAAAGCAATTCTAAAAGCTATTTGCATAGGTTGTCACTGGTATATTTTGAAAGCTAGAAGTTCAAATAATCAGAGAAAATTAAACATTGGGAAATACTGGACAAATTTCTCGGCTCCAAAAAACCCAAAATCATAAAATCATAAATTTTAGAAACCTAAAATCCAGAATTTTACATTAAGGTATGCCTGGGGCTCTTTTCTGCTCATGGAATGAGAAAACTTAAATGTGTGGGTTGCATAATGGATAGACATGAATTTCAGTCTCATTTTACAAAAAACATTTGCGCTCAGTACTTAAAAAATGGATTTACCACAAGATGACTCCTTATTTTCAAAAGACAATGACCCTAAACACACATCCTGAGACACTTTTGTACAACACCAAAGACATTGAAACACCACCGCAATATCCTATTTCGAACCCAATAAAAATTTGTTGGTCTTATCTAGTAGAAAAGTCGGAAAATACCATATTTTATAAAAAAATGTGCTGAAATCAGTACTGCAAGAAAATTGGGACAAAACATCGACCGAAAATGTCGTAAAGGTATGAAATTCACGCAAAGCTGTTTAGATGGTGTCTCCTCAAATAATGGCTACCATGGTTATTATTAAAAAGGTCTCTTTTACTTGATAAATAATCTCAAAGTAAAATATTACTAAAAAGCAAAATACTTTTGTGACCTTATAAAAAAAGATGTATAAATCATTTCATTGCTTTAAAGTGGTTAAAACATATTATTTTGATTCTTTTATGAAATGGTATCATAGTTAACGTTCCACTAACTCTAACCTTATAAAAAAGAATACTACTTTTCTAAGAACGAAACTGCTAAAAGTTGAGTATACGTTAGAATTTTTGCAAAATACTTCTGTGACACACTGTATATGACCCTTACATCTGAGGTATATCATGTGTTCAGTAAACTTATGCATGATATTGCGGGGAATATTTTTGTAGACAATTTGAACCCTCTTCAACTCCCACATTTGGGTAATTTTTACCTTTTTATACCCTACACCCAGGGTATATTCACTTTGTCCTTCCGTTTGTAACGCAGAGAAGGAGGCGTGGCAGATATAGAAAAGTATATATATTCTTGATCAGCGTCACCTCCTGAGTCGATATAGCCATGTCCGTCTGTCTGGCTGGCTGGGTGGCTGGCTGGCTGGCTGGCTGGCTGGGTGGCTGGGTGGCTGGGTGGCTGGCTGTGTGTTGAAATACACTTTTTGGGAAAACTGAGCAAGATAATTCAATGAAACTTGGTACACTGCCTTCGTCACCAAAGTTAGCTCGGGGGATTGAAAATGAGCAAAATCGGTCAACGCACACGCCTACCGCCCATACAAAAAATATATTCAAAATGCAATCTTAGGAGTTTTTTTCACGACAATGCAACCAAAATACGCATTGATATTAAAAATTGTAAGCGCAAGCTCTGAGGAAAAACTAAGCGAATTCGGACAAGAGGGCGTGGCACCTCCCATATAAGCAAATGCTTAAAAACGCTATACTGAAAGCGTTTTTTGAAATATTCGAATCAAATTTGACTCAGACACTAAGAATCATAAATGAAAGCTCTCAACAAAAATTGGGTGAAATCGGACAAGGGGGCGTGGTACCTCCCACATAAGCAAAAGTTTCAAAATGCTATACTGAAACAGTTTCTTGAGATAATCGAACCAAGCTTCACTCAAATACTAAATACTATAAATGCACGCTCTAAGCTAAAACTAGACGAACTCGGTCAAGAGGGCGTGGCACCTCCTATACAAGCAAAAGCTTCAAAACGCTTTACTGAAAAAGTTTTTTACTCAGACACTAAAAACTATAAATGCAAGCGCTGAACAAAAACTGGGTGACCTCGGACAAGAGGGCGTAGCAACTCCCATATGAGCAAAATTTGAAAAATACTGCAGTGTAGGGTATTTAATGTTTGGCCAGGCCAAATTTTACACCCTTACTAGTTTTTTTTAAAAAGGTAAAAAAATTACACCTTAAGCAGCGGAATATTAGTCAGTATGTACTACAAAAATATTTGCTAAAAAGTCATAATTTTATCCCAAAACCCAAAGATTCGTTAAAATCAATTATTACTTCCTACAATCAATATTTTCCAAATTTCACCCCACTGTACAAATCTAAAACTACATTTTAGATAAATCGAAACCACACAAGGATCATTTTCCTTGAACATATTAACCCATTATATCCTTTTTTAAGGGTATTTTTTGACCCTTTTGACCCCCCTAAAAACTGGGCTACAATGGGTTAAAGAATTTTGCAGAAATATTCTACGGAAAATTTCATTAGGAGTTACCAAAGGCGAAAACTTTTTAAAACTTAAGGAAAGCGGCAGAGATGTAATAAATATGCAATGTTAAAATTCCTAATTGATTTTAACGAGTTTTTGGGTTTGGGGTTAAAATTTTGACTTTTTATACCCTACACCCAGGGTATATTCACTTTGTCCTTCCGTTTGTAACGCAGAGAAGGAGGCGTGGCAGATATGGAAAAGTATATATATTCTTGATCAGCGTCACCTCCTGAGTCGATATAGCCATGTCCGTCTGTCTGGCTGGGTGGCTGGCTGGGTGGCTGGGTAACGGCTGGGTGTGTGTGGAAATACACTTTTTGGGAAAACTAAGCAAGATAATTCAATGAAATTTGATACCCCGCCTCCGTCATCAAAGTTAGCTCGGAGGATTGCAAATGAGCAAAATCGGTTAACGGACACGCCTACCGCCCATACAAAAAATATATTCAAAATGCAACTTTAGGAGTATTTTTCACGACAATGCAACCAAAATACACATAAATACTACAAATTGTAAGCGCAAGCTCTGAGAAAAAACTGAGCGAACTCAGACAAGAGGGCGTGGCACCTCCGATATAGGCAAAAGCTTTAAAACGCTATACTGAAAGCGGTTTTTGAGATATTCGAACCAAATTTAACTCAGAAAAATTGGGTGAAATTGAACAAGGAGGCGTGGCACCTCCCATATAGGCAAAAGATTCAAAATGCTATACTGAAAGAGTTTTTTGAGATAATCCAACCAAATTTCACTCACCCACTAAATATTATAAATGCAAGCACTGAACAAAAACTGGGTGAACTCGGAGAAGAGGGCGTGGCACCTCCCACATAAGCAAAAGCTTCAAAACGCTATACTGAAAGCGATTTGCGAGATATTCAAACCAAATTTAACTCAGACACTAAGAACTATAAATGAAAGCTCTCAACAAAAATTGGGTGAAATTGGACAAGGAGGCGTGGCACCTCCCATATAAGCAAAAGATTCAAAATGCTATACTGAAAGAGTTTTTTGAGATAATCCAACCATATTTCACTCACCCACTAAATATTATAAATGCAAGCACTGAACAAAAACTGGGTGAACTCGGAGAAGAGGGCGTGGCACCTCCCACATAAGCAAAAGCTTCAAAACGCTATACTGAAAGCGATTTGCGAGATATTCAAACCAAATTTAACTCAGACACTAAGAACTATAAATGAAAGCTCTCAACAAAAATTGGGTGAAATTGGACAAGGAAGCGTGGCACCTCCCATATAAGCAAAAGATTCAAAATGCTATACTGAAAGAGTTTTTTGAGATAATCCAACCATATTTCACTCACCCACTTAATATTATAAATGCAAGCACTGAACAAAAACTGGGTGAACTCGGACAAGAGGGCGTGTCTCCACCCACATAAGCAAAAGCTTCAAAACGCTATACTGAAAGCGATTTTCGAGATATTCGAACCAAATTTAACTCGGACACTAAGAACTCTAACTGAAAGCTCTCAACAAAAATTGGGTGAAATCGGACAAGAAGGCGTGCACCTCGCTTACAAGCATAATTTCAAAACACTGCAGTGTAGGGTATTTATTTTTTGGCCAGGCCAAAAGTTACACCCTTACTAGTTAGTATTTAGCAACTAGTAGCGAAAGGGTAAAAACATTCAATAAAAATATTCCTCGAGATGACTTGCATAAGTTTAAAAATATATTTAGTTAAATTCATCGATTTAACGCAACAATGCGTTTTTTTTTTTTTTTTTCATGTAAAGTGGATTAAATAACTTCAGAAATCGATTAGAAAAAAATCTGAAGTGCTGGAGAAAAAAGATAAGACACGGGTATTTTTTTCTAACGTCTACTTTAAGAATTTTTTGGATTTTCTCAATTGTTTTGCAAAAAGTTTGAAATTGTCGAACAGTGTAATCTAATGGAATTTTGAGAAAGATAGCTAAATCAAAATTGAACGTATTTTTCGGACCTCTTTTACTCTACAAAAGATTTTGCGACCACAATGCGCCGTGTTATGTTGAGTTCTATATTCTAATTTTTTTCTTAAGGCAAATAAGGCACTGAGGCATCAATAGTTATGATGACATTTACAATTTAGTTTTGAATTATAGATAAAGGTAGCACTTAATAAGAAAAACATAAACATTTAAAAAGCAAAAAGGACAATATCCGTTATTAATAGTAGTGGCATTTTATTGCCCATAAGTGCAAAGTTGCTGCGAGCAGACAGCATTACTATGTCTGGGGCTTAATGGCAAAAAACATTAAAGTATCTACCATTAAAAATCTATTGCGTGAAATTCAAAAGAAGTTCATTGTACTTAGAAGAAAATCAGCATGTCGAGATACTAAGTACTTACAATGTGTATTTAAAGTGGCTAATTGGCTATAGCTGTCGTACAAAAATTAAGAATCGCAACTTAAATTATGGCCTTCGACAATTTATTTTCCCTCGTTTTAGCCCAGAAATTGTCTCAGTATTATTTTTTGCATCAAAAATAAAGTATGAAAAGTCTATTAAGCAATGAACGTCAAAAGGTGCAAATATTTTGCTAACTGTTACTACTACAAAAAAATTTTACGAAATATTTAATTAAAAGATTTCAGAAATTTTTGATTTAATTTAATATTACTGAACAATTTTGTAATATTGCATTTCGAGTGTATTTTTTGTTAGCGCGATAGGCGTGTGCGTTGACCGATTTCGTTCATTTTTAATCCTACTAGTTAACTTTAACAACGAATACTGTATATTAGAGTGGTCCAAAACCCGATAGTGTCAAAAAGTCAAGGTGCGCGGGACTTTTCTGATTCCTTGGATCGTGCTGATAATAAAATGTGCTTTGGAACAAAAAAAAAAAAAAAAATTGCGTTTAGATATTCCGCAACGAGCTTGAAGGTACTTTTTAAGAATTTTTGACTTCTTGAGTTTTTTCTTTAATTTAAACGCTATATCTTTTTAACTAGATAAGGTATTTGCAAAAATTAAATTGCATTTTTTGAAAAATATTTGAGCCATATTCTGCATCAATAATAATTAATCTACTCTTTTCCAATTTTTTTTAGCGGCACTATAAACTTCAAAATTTTGTTAATTTTTTGAGGTGTTTGCACTTTCAAGAACAGATTTTTTTCTTATTTTGCTCTAGCAAATTTTTTTTCCAATTTTTATATTTTTATGCATTAATCTATCTTTAGAATAATTTCAACAACTAAGCTATTAGTAACACTTTTGCTCACTAAAAACACTTAAGTATAATTAAATTGGACTTAAAACTAGTAAGTGTGTAAATTTTGGCCTGGCCAAAAAATAAATACCCTACACTGCTGTATTTTGAAAATTTTGCTTATATGAGAGGTGCCACGCCCTCTTGTCCGAGTACACCCAGTTTTTGTTCAGAGCTTGCATTTATAGTTTTTAGTGTCAGAGTGAAATTTAGTTGGATTATCTCAAAAAACTTTTTCAGTATAGCATTTTGAAACTTTTGCTTATATGGGAGGTGCCACGCCCCCTTGTACGATTTCAACCAATTTTTGCTGAGAGCTTTCATTTATAATTTTTAGTGTCTGAGTCGAAGTTGGTTCGAATATCTCAAAAAACGTTTTCAGTATAGCGTTTTGAAGCTTTTGCTTGTATGGGAGGTGCCACGCCCTCTTGTCCGAATTCGCTCAGTTTTTTATCAGAGCTTGCGCTTACAATTTGTAGTACTTATGTGTATTGTGGTTGCATTGTCGTGAAAAATACTCCTAAAATTGCATTTTGAATATAATTTTTGTATGGGCGGTAGGCGTGTCTGTTGACCGATTTTGCTCATTTTCAATCCCCCGAGCTAACTTTGACGACGGAGGCAGTGTACCAAATTTCATTGAATTATCTTGCTCAGTTTTCCCAAAAAGTGTATCTCAACACACAGCCAGCCACCCAGCCAGCCAGCCAGCCAGCCAGCCAGCCACCCAGCCAGCCAGCCAGACAGACGGACATGGCTATATCGACTCAGGTGGTGACGCTGATCAAGAATATATATACTTTTCTATATCTGCCACGCCTCCTTCTCTGCGTTACAAACGGAAGGACAAAGTGAATATACCCTGGGTGTAGGGTATAAAAAAAATTAATTTTAATGTTTTCAAGGCATTGAAATAAGATATCTTAATGGGATGACGTAAGGTACCACTTTTTTCTTGTAAAATCATTTGTTCCTTATCTACTGAATAAAACAACATTATTCGCAATATCGAAACCTTGGCACTTCATGTTATTTTTGGTAAAATACGTAAACAGATAGTTTTCATAGATCTTCTAAGGAAACTAGAAAAATAAATAAATCAAGAAGAAACTAAATTAGCCATTTTCGATGTATTTGTTAATGCTGACTCCGAATTTGGTCTCAAAATTGCTGTATCTTGTACGGTTAAGGAGATATTTTAACATGAAAGTATAAAAAACACAGTTTTTGTTCTTTTTAAAATGGTATTACAAATCAAGGTTGCTTTCAGCCACAAAAATCGTATAATGGTTCAAAATGCCAGTCTGTTTCTTCAAAATTCAATTTAAATTATACCGATATCTTTTTTATCTTCTGAGTTATCCTAACCTAAAAAGTTGAAAAAGTGCAAAAAACACGTTTTTTTGTTATTTTTGATTACGATATTTCGGAGGAACAAAGAGATATCGATACAATTTAAATTGGGTTTTGAAGGAAAAGCCTGTCACTTTTTATTTCAATACCAGGCTGAAAGTTAACATGTCGTGATATAACAGCTTCAAAAATAGCAAAAACGGTGTTTCTTGCATTTTTAGGTTGGGATATCCTTAAAACCGAATGAGATAGAGCAATTTTAAGACCGGATTTACAATTTTCATGAACACATACATTGGAATTGATTATTGTTGTTTCTGTTTCACCATGAAAATTTTAAGCTCAAAGTTTTTTTTTTTGCCAAATTTGATTAAACTTTACGGTTTTTAGTAATAAAGTGAAGTTTTTGGCTTAGCTGTTGAAGTCGGTTAATACGTAGCCTGCTATATATGTTTCTGGCCTAGGCAACAGTAATGTCAATAGCTAAAATCTGGCAACATCATAATAAAGTTTGACATTTTTTAGCATAAACGTACTCAGAACGTTTCGATATACGACCATCATTTGTGTTGTCTACAGTGACTTGAAAAAATTAATTTGGCAAAAAAATGGAATTAACTCGTGAACATTTTTATGCGATAATTTTTCACAACTTTCGAAGTGGGTTATCAGGACAAGAGTGCATCGATGAACTTAAATTGCCTTATCCGGTTAAAAAGATATAGCGTTTAAATTAAAAAAGTACTCAAAAACTCATAAATTCCTAAAAAAGTACCTTGAAGCTCTTTGCGAAATATCTAAATGCAATTTTTTTTGTTTCCAAAACACATTTTGTAATCAGCAGGATCCAAGGATTCAGAAAAATCGCGCGCACCTAGACTTTTTAACACTTTTGGTTTTTCCATACAAAATTTGGACCACACTACTGTATATCAAATTTCATTGAATTATCTTTCTTAGTTTTTCCGTAAAATGTATTTCTACGCACAGACAGACCGACAGACAGATAGACACCCAGACAGGAGGACATGCCTATATACACTAGATAGTATTACAAAAAAAAAAAGTTCGAATGACCGCCCCCAGTTTGAAAGCTAACATTGGAATAATTTTAAGCAAAAAAACATTTTTTTTTTCGGCCTCTAAATTCGATCAGTTTTGTTTTTTATATCTTATACCTCCGCGATCAACAAGTTTAGTATATCGTTGTAAATGTCTCAACATAGACTACATTTCATTTACAGAAGTCATTTATCTCAGATTTTTTTTTCGACTAGTTGTACTCATTATTTCAGTTTCTACCACCCTAATGTGCCAAGGACACTTAGAACTGAAGCCCATAAAAAATCATAATATTCATCTCTATGATGTTTCCTCAAATTGTTTAAATTGAAGAAGTTATGGCGAATTTACAACCTCAGTACAAAATATGAAAAATAGCATGTTTTAAAAACGAATATCGCCCCTAAGACAATGCAAGACTCTTTTTTGTTTATTTGCATTCTGTTTGAAATGTCAAATGTTAAAAAAAAGAACCTTGCATAGTCTTAGGGCCCGAGTTTTGTTCTTGGAACGTCCTGTTTTTCATATTTTGTTAAAAGGTTTTAGATTCGCTATAACTTCTTCAATTTTAACAATTTGAGGAAACTTTCTAGGGATGAATCTTATGATTTTTTATGGACTTCAATTGAAGTATTTTTGGCACCTTAGGGTGGAAGAAACTGAGATAATGAGCACAAGTAGCGGAAAAAAAGTTTCAGATAAATTACTTTTATAAATGAAATATAGCGCACATTAAGGCATTTACAACGTTATATCACACATGATGATCGAACGTCAAATGGCGGCGCTATAGAAATCAAAATGCTACTAATTTAGAGGTCGAAAAACAAAAATTTTTTCTGTCCTTAAAAATCAAAACCAATTAGTCTTCAAATTGGGGGCTTACTTTTTATTTTTTGTTTATGGGGAGCGATACTATCTAGTGGCTAGCGAACTTTTTTTTTTGTGATAGAAAAACAGTGTTCATAATCATGTATTGATTTTTAATTGCAATAACTCATAAACGGAGAGTTGCAGCTAAAAAGTACTTATATCTTTTAATGGGAAATTGATTGATTTTTTGACTTTATTGACTTTTTTTAACATTCATCGTAAAAACGAACACCTTCGTACTAAAAAAAGAAATTAAAAATTTAATAGATTTTCGAAGCCATTTATTATTGCAATTATTTCAAATAAAAATTTCATTTAGCCCAAAACTATAAAAACGGAGTTACCTCATTTTATGGCACTGTACGGCAGATAAAAGTTGTATGTGTATGTTCGGCTTAAGGCTAAGGAGTTTTGCTGTTTTGTAGGCGTTATACGCGCACTCAACACTTGAAGCATTTGCACATTAAAAAAAAAAAAAACGTTAAAAAGTAAAAACTCGCGATTGCAATCACAACGAAACTTCGAATTTTTCGTGCATTTGAAATGAGTTGCCAGTGTTGCCATTGTAAATTTAAATATTTTAACTATTTACAGTTAATGCTTAAGTGTTGACTGCTTGCTCTGATGATGACTGCTGCCAGCTATAAGGTGTATCTGCCTCATACGAAATCCAAAGCGCTTGCAGTGTATTGCAACTCACGGCATAACGTTTAGTTGCCCTATGCTCCTGTTTGCCACTACATCTGCTACTAATAATTTAGTATCAGTGCGCGATTGTGCTGATTTAATTTATTGTACCCCATGTGTATACAGATTACGCAGATTATTTCCCGCATGTAATGCGATAAGCGCAGCCGCAGCGTCGCCACTTGTTGCTTTTGGTTGGTTGGTTGGTAGTCAGTGCACACGGTGTTGCGCTTTTGGTTGGTTGGTTCGTTGGTTCGTTGGTTGGGTTATCTGTTGGCAAGGTAATTTAGTTACCTCTTTAGTTGGCATAAATTAAATTTTATTTGCCGCAATTAATTTGTTTGTGTGGAATGTATTACAAGTGGAACCTTTAACGGTGTTTGTTTTTTTTTCATTAACAACTTAACAGGTGGGAATCATCGTGCAATGGAATTACGAATTCATTGTGAATGACTTCATGAAAAATGTGTGAATAGGCAATTAAATCGTTTGAGTACCAGATAATTTGTTTTACATTTAATAAGCAAAACATTAAAGTGGCATACATAGTAGATACGCGCATTATAGTTCTTACAACTCTAGACATTTTGTAAGGTTTAATGGTATTTAGTCCGTAGTTCACAGCAAAATGCAAAAATTTACATCGAATGTTTTTATCATCAAGATTTTGAAGTTTTATACTTAAAATAAATTTTTTCTTATTGAACAAATAGCTGAGATTTTCAAAGATCATTGCTTGTAGACTCTCGGGAATTTTATTTCTGATCTAAATATTTTTCACTATTTTTATGACACTTAAGAAACGCCGGAACTGTACAAAAGTTCTAAACTTAAGTACTGCCTATGCATTTCTAGCGTCTATACATTATCTCAGTATAAGCCGAAAATTTCTCAATCACATAAGAATTTAAACGTAAAAAAGGCTTAAAAAAATGATTCTTTGTAGCAACTAAGGAAAGTTTACCTGATTCCGTCAGTTTTTGAGTTTTATTGGAAAATAAGCGAACTTAGCATGGTTTCGAATGTTCTTAAATCAAAATATAGTCCACTTATAAGTCAAAAAGCATAAATTAAATTAACGGACTCTTATAAGTTTAAGCCAAAACGAATAATAAAAGGTTTTCAATAAGAGCGCTAAAAAAGTTTTTTTAAATAAAACCAGAACGGTTTTGGATATCAATGAAATTCTTTATTTTTGTGAAAGTACATTCGATGCCATTATGTATGGAACTCGATTTCTTTTGCATGGCCACCACGGGCACGCTTGCAGAAGTCCAGACGCTGAATCCAATTTTCGACAGTTTTCAAGCATAAATCGGCCGATACTGCTGCAATTTCACTATGGATATTCGTACGAAGTTCATCAATCGTCGCCGGCTTGTTGGCATAGACCATAGACTTGATGTAGCCCCACAGGAAATAGTCTAACGGAGTCAAATCGCACGACCGAGGCGGCCAATCGACTGGGCCATTTCGTGAGATAACACGTTCACCAAACTTGGTTTTCAATAAATTGATTGTGACATTCGCTGTGTGGCGCCTTCCTGTTGAAACCACATATTGTCCAAGTCCATATCATCCAATTCGGGCCAAAAATATTCGGTTATCATTGAACGGTAGTAATTCCCATTCACAGTAACGTGCCGGGCTTGATCATCACGGAAGAAGTACGGCCCAATGACGCCGCCGGCCCATAAACCGCACCAAACCGTAATTTTTTCGGGATGCAATGGTGACTCATGGAGTACGTGTGAATTGCTGCCGGACCAATAACGCATATTTTGCTTATTGACGAAGCCATTCAGCCAGAAATGAGCCTCATCGCTGAAGATGATTTTTCGATTTTTCGTTGAGGCCACTGACTCCAAATTTCGGTAGTAAATTTTAATAATTTCTACTCGTTGTTGGCTCGTATATCTTTCCATGATGAAATGGCAAACCTTACTGAAGAGAAATGTCAAGAGAGCAGGAAAAAATATGGCGTCGTTTGCTGTCCCTATCGGTCAACTTTTGTAGAGTCCCTATTGAAAAACCCTTTATAAAAACGGGTATTTTCTTTTTTACGTAATTAGGTGCCTAAATTTGTATGAATGAACGTAATTCTGTTCCTTCTGCCGAGTAAGAAATGAAAAACTTAAAGTTTTGGGTAAAAAGCGCGATTTTTGAGGATATGATAAATTAATCAATTCTCGATTTTTATTCGGCATGGGGGACCTAAATTAAAAAACAAAGCAAAGTCGATTTATTTTTCATCAAGAAATTTGCTTGAATTTTTTCAGAATTTTTGGATCATTCTGTCACCACGATTCGATTTTTCTGAATTTTATTCCAAAATATTTGGAAGGTGCCCCGTAACATATCTACTACTTCTGAAATATGTGCTCTCCCGTATATTATCGGGAATCTCGATTTTCCCAAAATTTTCAGATAAAACAAACTCCTGACACCCACTCAGGTCAAAATATTTTTGTACACCTATTGGGAATTTCATTTTACACGTGTAGGAGTATATTCCACCACATTTGGTCATGAACATATAAAAAAGCTTTCTTAAAAGATACCTCATATAATGAAAGATTATTTTCGGCTATGCCCATAAATGCTTCTTGAAGAAAAAAAAGTATATTTGAACATGATAAGGGGATACCTTTAGTCTCGTGAACTCGTAAACCATGAAAAACTCGAAAGTTTACGATCTTGTTTTCAGGAACACACATTTCTAAAAACGTGTAAGCAACGTATCAGCTGTCATATAATTCGAAAATATTTGATTCAAATTCAATTTTCAAAACAAAAAATATTTTTCAATACATTTATTTGACAACAATCGCTCTCGTACTTTTTCGAGGCTATTTACGCATCAAATTTGCTTCGTAAGTTTTCGAGGCCTGGTAAACTTTTTTTTCATACAAATTTTTAAATTTTGTTTACGAGACTCGAAAGTTTTCGAGGTTTACGTGCTTTTCGAGGCTTTTACGAGTTTAAAGGAATCCCCTTAATAAAAGTTAAATAAATGTAAACATGTATAAAATAAAGAAACTTGACGTTTTTGATTGTTGTATAATGAAAATATATAATTTTTCAAGTTAGCACGGAATAAGGTGCACGAAAGTACGGAATTATGTTCAACGCAAAATTTTAGTCCGAAATTAGGGACAAATGCAATGTTTCTTAAAATAAAAAAATTTATTACAATATCAGCTTAAGGTGCTCAAATTGTGTTACAATCCACAACGGATAAATCAATTGTTAGGAGAAATCATAATTTTGGTCTTAGAATTGTGTTGTATGGCTATTTTAAAAGTGGTGCGTACCTTAACGTACCGTAATTCGGTACACTTACCTTACTTAGAGATTTTTGAAAAAAAATAAATTATACATTTACCATAGAACAGGGAATAAAATGGCATTTATTTTTGGGACCAAAGTTTTAGCATTTATTATAGAAAATCCATGGGAGACTTTGTCAGTGCCAAATTTTGCGATTTCTATTCACACTAACTCCCGCGTGTAATACAAAAATTCTTACCCCTAATGGTACGCAGTTGTCATAAAAATTTCTCTGCGCAATTCGACTAGAGTGCTAAGCTAATCGTGATTTTGTGTTTTTATAGCAAGTTGATGCAATATTTGCTTTTTGTTTTTTGTGTGATACTCAGTAAATATTATATAAAATTTCCGTTTTTTTTAGCAGATACTTAAATATATTATTACCGTTAATACTACATTTAAGGTTTGCAAAATAAATAAAAGATAACTTGGAAATTTGGAAACAAGTGGATAAGGGAGGATCCGTCTAGTGTAAATGGGAGGATTCGACAACTGAAATTTATACATATGATTCAATCATTTTCCATGAATCTGATTTTTTACAAGATATGGAATTCAGTACTAATGCCGATGTAAGTGAGAGGTTTCGTCATTTATTTTAACTATGGTATTTTGGTCACAATTCCGAAAATAGCGAGCATATCGAATTTTTGGTGATTTACAAAAGAAGCACACATATTCGTGCATAGCCTATGTGTATTCAAAATAACATGCATAATTTCATTTGGAAGATATAAAGACTTTCTTGTTAGGGTGTCGAAACCTCCCCCTTATCCCATATATAAAAATGAATGTTTGTATGTCTGTCTGTTCCTTATAGACTCCCAAACGGCTGGTCCGATCACCGGGTTTTTGAGTACGGCGCGTATTTCTGCATCATTGGTTTTTTCGTTTTTTTTTTTTTTTTCACCTAAATGCCCCCTAGGATGCCGGAGCAAACATTTTTTTTTTCCTTTTTTTTATTTTCTATGCGTTTACGACATTTTAGCAGAAAAAACATACTTTCACTCAACGGTCCTCCCCTACGTGTAGATGCAGAACAAAAAAAAAAAAAAAAATAACTTTTTTTTTTTATTTCGTTTTTTCGTGTTTTCTACGCGTTTCATGACTTTTTAGGACATCTTAGAGGAAAACAATTTTTTTGATATTTTATAAATTTTAAATAAAATAATTTATCATATCTCTGAAAATACTTCACGGACATGGATGAGATTTGGCATATGCACGAATATTGTTCGGGACAAATTATGGTCAAGGGAAAAATGTGCGTTCCACGTCCTTAAAAACGTCATATCTCTGAAACTATTTAACGCACAAAGATGATATTTGATACGTAAATAAATTGCATTAGGAAAATTTACATTCTTTGATTTAATTTAATTGAAAATATCCCGGTCTCTGTACAAGAGAAGGTGTAGCGATGCACACCGGGAAATGCTAAATTCAAATAAATAAAACTAGAAAATTAAGCAACATATCCGCCTCTAAGAAAATTATAAAAATATATGTACACACTCTCCGCATATCTAGGAACTACATCCCAGAAAAAAGTTGGAATAATTTATATTGGCTCAAAAGTTATTAACAACATAGTGACGCCGCACAATGGCGACATTTCTCAAAAGTGGTTGCAAAAATCAATTTTGGTGTGGTGAAAATTTGCAAATCTAATGATGCAGTTCGATAAACAAATGATCAGTGCTTAAGGATGTAAAATTTTAATTCATTTGAAAAAATGGTTCGCTTTGTAGAGCTGGTCAAAGTCGATGGTTTTTTCGAGTTTGTAATTTTTTTTATTTTTTTTTTTTCAAGATGTGGTTCTAATTTTTCTGCAACTTATGAAAGAAAAGTTAATTTTTTTCTATTTATGCTATAAGCGGTTTTAGTAGGGTAAGGGAGGGAGATATGGACTACGCGGGTAATATGGACCACACGGTTATTTCCCACTGCATACATGGGACTTACCGTTATTCATGTTCAAACTTAGCGCTAATACCTAAAGCTTATAATAGGGCGATTTCAGCGTTCGGTGAAGTCGCATGTTTCTGTAAAGTTTATTTTTCTAAAAAAAAGATCAGTGATAATTTTTTTCTAGTGAGTATATTTCATTATTTCACTTTAAAGACATCGCGTTTTTAAATAAATGGTTAACTATACAAAGTCAGTGAGAACCATTTATAATTAATCAGCACAAATAAGTTAATTAACCAAAATAGATTTTGATTTGGGTATTATGGACCACCAAAGAAAAAAGCCTCAAAAAAAATGTATTTATCATCTTTTTTAGATGGGGAATCTAGTTGCAGTTTTCATGACGAGTTTGATGGTCATTATATGCAATTCGTTTACTACAAAGGAAAAAAATGATAAAAAATGCATATAATGTAATACCCTTTACTCAGAAGATCGCCGTGGCGAAGTTTGGCTTGAGTGTGTAATCTGACGTTTTGGAGTCATGAAAAATGTGACGGATGTGGAAATGAAATTTTTATATGCAACTTCTGTACCAAATAAACATGTGGGGCAATATGGACTATATAGTCCATATAACACTACACTTTTTTTTTTTCTTCATTTTGAGTATTTTCAGTTTTTTAATTTTTTTTCTTTATCCTGATGAGATATTTATCCAAAAGTGAATCAGATTAAAGGTAAATTGTTTCCTTTAATGAATGACATAAAATTAATTGTTTTCTTTTATGTATTTTGGGTTTTATTTAAAAAAGAAAGATGGGTGGTCCATATTTCCCTCCCTTACCCTACTATCAAGTAACACTAAAATTAAATGATTTTTTTTTAATGTCTGAGGTTTCTGTACTTTCCTGAAACACTATTTTTACCCTTTTTTTCAACTTCGAATGGAGTTTCAAAAAAATGTTCGCAAAAGATATCTTACGGACTACTAAAACTAAATAAACTCAACAATTTTGAACACAATATAAAAATTCTAGCTGCGGGAAATTGCAGTTTTATGAGTTATAATGATTTTCATCAGGAAATCTGAGGCTCACGACGTCATTTTTCGAAAAAGCGTTGCAAAAATCAATTTCGAGTGGGTTCATTTTACAAATCTGATATTGCCATCAGATAGAAAAATATTAGGAGCTAAAGGATTTGAAAATTTGAACCCATTCGGGCAAGTAGTTTGTTTTTTACAGCCTCTCAAAGGTGAGTAAATTTTAAAGTTAGCGAAAAAGTTTAATTTTTGAGAAAAATGCTTCACATTTAGGTTGAATACTTTGGCAAATGGTTAAAAAAAAGCGATTTTTTCTTTCACTTAAAGCATTATTGGTCTTGTCTCATAAAACTGATTAGCAAAAATCTAAGTTTTTTTAATAGCTTTTATTTTTTATGAATTTTGTTTGAAGACATTACTTTTAGCGTAGTTTTTAAACTTTGGGTTGAGTTTAAAAAAAATTTTCGGTTTTTGTAAAGCTCGGCTTGCTACACAACTAATTGGTGTTTATTTCTAAGCTTGTGCTCCAAAAACTGTATGGTTTTACTTACAACCCTTTGTGTAAGAGCAACTTTTATGGCGAAACCTATGGATGAAAAAGCTAATTTCACGAAGTTTTAAGTACAAAACTTTATATTTTTAATTTTGTTTTTGTCGATTACAGCGCCATCTAGGATGGATAAGAAAAAATTTTTTGGACAAAATTTTCTTATTTTTTTACGTAAAATCCGAATCTGCAATAAAAATTGGGGGTTTCTATATAAAATTTTGTTTTTTCCCCCCGCCCCACCCCCGTCGGAGGGTGAGAGGGGGTCAAGATTCATATCGTTGAATAGATCTTAAAAATTATTGGACATGTATTTTTTTGTTTTTAGATTTAACATCCAATTTCTGAAATATTTGACCGTTCCGGGATTTTCCTAACGATATGTATGTAATTTACAGAAAATCGGATTTCACCAAAACATTACTTTTCACCCTGCAATGCTATCTAAATGAAATTTAAAATAGCTATAGCTATGAGAATTTTCTATCCATAACCGAAAACAGAATTAAAATATCTTAAATGGTTCAGAAGTTATGATTTTTGCAACGAGAAATGCCAAATGTCGCCACTGTGCGCCGTGTAAGTCTTTTTTCAAGGCATCTTACGAAAAAAGTGTATGAGGCATAAAATGCTTAAAATCATCCAAAGAATATTTTTTTCAAAATTGTCTGATATATTCTATAATTATTTCTAGATATTTTAATCCAAATTTTTGCAATAATATTATTACTTTGAAAGCATAAATTTTCAGACTTATGACCAGCTAGCGCTCTCCCACAGACTACTTTGCGGCATGTTCATAACTGTTGAGATAAATTCCAATTTCCATAAATCAATATTGTTCTCATTTAAATGTTAATTTTAAATTATTATATATTTGAAATTCCTATGCAGATTTGACACGAATAGGTAGTTGGTATATTTGCAAAAAATTACAGTTAAATTTCTGGGCGTAACTTGCATGACATCGCATGTCTGACCGACATAACGCTTGAATGGCAATGTAGCAGCAGCTGAAACCTTCTTCTTTCACCCACTGCAATGTACAATCTTGGTTTCTTAGAGTGCGCGCGATAAAATGCTGTTTAGTATTAAAAACACAGGAACGCAATCCAACCACGCCCATTCTGAAAATCTTAAAATACCAAAAGAATTCAAACAACGCAGGCGCCAGCAAACAAAACTGCTAATCAGAAATGCTGTCAATTGGCAGACAGATAGACAGACTACATAACAGCATTCAACATAACACTTGCAACCAACTAACAACATATTGAGTGTATTTTAACAGAAGATAGCACATGCATAGGGTAGAGACAGCAAAAAGGTCGCACTAATGAAATTTATGCAAATAGTTTTCAATGAATTTCTGCGCTGTATCTAGATCACCATGCTTATTTGGATTTTTAGCAATCTTAGTTGTTTCCCTTGTAATATTTTGAAATGAATTGCTGAACAATGAATCTGTTACTTTCTACGCAAAACTTAAGGCAGGTAAGGTAATTTAAAAAAATCTTGGTTCTGCTGCTTCTGTTTATTGTAGTAGCAACTTGAAAGTGTTTTACAAAGTAATTTGTATACCAAAGTATTTGATGGCCTTCCTTGCCACCTTTACCCTACACACATGGCTCATCTTCTAAAAAACAAAAAAACCGTTTTTCATTTATGCAAAATGTGTCGAGTTTATTTGATGCTGTTTGTGTTGCATGGCAGCAGCAGCAGCAGCATAGATTGCAATCGTAAATCCAATCTAAATAACATCACTATATTAAGAAACACAACAACGGCGTGCCGCTGCAAGTCGTGTTGCCAATAACCAGCAACTACAACAGCGTATGTTCTTATTTCAATGACCTTGAGTTAATAATTAACAGCAACAAGTGTTGCGGCTACTCTATTGCAGCAGTGAGCCAACATTAAAGAAGGATGCAGAGCTTGCTATGTTTTTTCTGCTGCATGCATCTATGTTAATGCTGCTTGAATGCTGCACGCCTCACTAGGGGGCGCGTAAAAATTGTCAGCGAGTTTGTTTTATAAAATTCCTTACTTGGACATAGTTTGTATAGATTTGCGCTGTAGGCTTTTAATTCAACATGTTTGCAATTCATTGCAAGTGTGGCCTGTGTTGCTGCTGTTGTTTTTTTTTTTTTGTTGCTTGCTTGACAGCTGGCACATGTCGCTGGCGAAAGGTGTCAAACAAATACAAAGCTGTGGTACAAAAGTTTCAGAAATATAAGAAAAAACATCTGTTGACGATAAGTGAATGCCAATTTATTAAAGACATTCTTTTCATAATTGAAAGTAGGATATTTGCTCAGCAAGTTATGGAATAAATGTTTATCTTTTACCGAAGGAAAAGAATATTTGTTCATTTTTGAATTTGCATACAGTTGGCTGAATACAATTGCTTATAAATATCTGAGGGATGGTGTTTAGAAAGTGAGTAAATCCTGATTTGATTTGGTTTGGTTTGGTATGGTTTGGTTTGGTTTGGTTTGGTTTGGTTTGGTTTGGTTTGGTTTGGTTTGGTTTGGTTTGGTTTGGTTTGGTTTGGTTTGGTTTGGTTTGGTTTGGTTTGGTTTGGTTTGGTTTGGTTTGGTTTGGTTTGGTTTGGTTTGGTTTGGTTTGGTTTGGTTTGGTTTGGTTTGGTTTGGTTTGGTTTGGTTTGGTTTGGTTTGGTTTGGTTTGGTTTGGTTTGATTTGGTTTGGTTTGGTTTGGTTTGGTTTGGTTTGGTTTGGTTTGGTTTGGTTTGGTTTGGTTTGGTTTGGTTTGGTTTGGTTTGGTTTGGATTGGTTTGGTTTGGTTTGGTTTGGTTTGGTTTGGTTTGGTTTGGTTTGGTTTGGTTTGGTTTGGTTTGGTTTGGTTTGGTTTGGTTTGGTTTGGTTTGGTTTGGTTTGGTTTGGTTTGGTTTGGTTTGGTTTGGTTTGGTTTGGTTTGGTTTGGTTTGGTTTGGTTTGGTTTGGTTTGGTTTGGTTTGGTTTGGTTTGGTTTGGTTTGGTTTGGTTTGGTTTGGTTTGGTTTGGTTTGGTTTGGTTTGGTTTGGTTTGGTTTGGTTTGGTTTGGTTTGGATTGTTTTGTTCTTAAAAATTTTATTGAAAAAAAAAAAAGGAAAAAAAAATAACATAAAAGATATCAAATTAAAATTAAAACCACATCAGGAAAAATTTTTGTGTTTATATTCAGATGGGTTTTTGGCCTTCATTTAAAAGTTTTTTTAAGTTTTTGTACTTTTATGTACTTAATTTTTATACCCTACACCCAGGGTATATTCACTTTGTCCTTCCGTTTGTAACGCAGAGAAGGAGGCGTGGCAGATATAGAAAAGTATAGATATTATTGATCAGCGTCACCTCCTGAGTCGATATAGCCATGTCCGTCTGTCAGGCTGGCTGGCTGGCTGGCTGTGTGTGGAAATACATTTTTTGGGAAAACTAAGCAAGATAATTCAATGTAATTCAGTGCACAGCCTCCGTCATTAAAGTTAGCTCGGGGGATTGAAAATGAGCGAAATCGGTCAACGGACACGCCTACCGCCCATACAAAAAATATATTCAAAATGCAACTTTTTGAGTTTTTTTCACGATAATGCATCCAAAATACCCATAAATACTACGAATTGTAAGCGCAAGCTCTGAGCAAATACTGGGAGAATTCGAACAAGAGGGCGTGGCACCTCTTATATAGGCAAAAGCTTCAAAACGCTAAACTGAAACCGTTTTTTGAGATAATCAAATTAAATTTTACTCAGACACTAAAAATTATAAATGCAAGCTATAAGCAAAAACTGGATAAAATCGGACAAAAGGGCGTGGCACCTCCCATATAAGTAAAAGGTTCAAAACGCTATACTGAAAACATTTTTTGAGATAATCCAACCAAATGTCACTCAAATACTAAAAACTATAAATTCAAACTCTGAGAAAAAACTTGGAGAATTCGGACAAGAGGGCGTAGCACCTCCCATATAAGCAAAATTTTCAAAACACTACTGTGTAAGGTATTTAGTGTTTGGCCAGGCCAAAGGTAACACCCTTACTAGGTTTTTTTTCAAAAACTTTTTTGGTAATAGGTGCTGTAAGTATCATCTCTACAATCGGCTCCTGCGGGCACTATCGTGAAGAAGAGAACCCCATCCTCTCTGTCCCTGACTCTCGGTCCCTGATTATATTCCATATACTCTCACATCCTCTATCTTTTCTCCTTTTTTAAACCAGCACATAGACCCACCCTTTATATGAAACTATTTTAGTACATCTGTTATGACCGAGTTACTTTACGTTATATGTATATGTGTTAGTGCTGGTCATTGACCGACTGTTTAGTGTTGGAGAGTGTGAAATATTTCATTTTTATTTTTGGTTTATTGTTTCCATCCTCAACAATGGCTCGAAAGATACAAAATGTTGCATAAATTCAAAAGAATTCTATTGTTATTTGTTATTTTTAGAAAAATAAATTATTTTTTTTATTTTTTTGCTGAAGTTAGCCAATAATTGTACATTACAAAATATTTGTATGTTAACTTTACACGGTAATCAAACATTTCAAAAATTACAAAAAGTTATTTATATGCTCAAACTAAGTAATATGACTGTAGCGAACAACAAAATTTTCTCTCTAGCACAAGCAAAAATTTCTCACTGTGTAGCAGAACCTCCTTTTAACTGTTATAAAGCTAATGTTAGTTTCATAATTTTTGCAAATGTCAACTTTTCCATAAGAACAGCAACATACTCCAACTACAACATAACAACAACGCTAGTAGTCAACAAAGCAAAAATATACTTCGAACCATTTTAAACGTTGCTTGCTCGTATATCATGGTAATCGCTTTAAGTTAACAACTAAAATTACAGCAGCAATAGCACTAGCACAGAATGCAGTAGAAAAAATGAAGAAATAGTAAAAAAAGAGCATCAAAAGTTTTCTTGTGTATATGCACGCCTGCGCTGTGCTCGCCTTTTGAACTTGCGGCTGGGCTTTTGTTGTGTTCTCAGGCACAAAAGTTACATATACGGACAAGATGGACAGACAAACAGGCTGGACTTGGTCACAAGTGAATTGGGCAGCGCCATCAAGTACAGTGTTGGAATTTTATAGTTAAGTTAGTTTTCTACTTGTGCATAGCCACAAGTAAGAACAAGTGTGCTACACAAGCTTTCTCACCTTTGCTCATTGACTCCCTGACACTTTGAGTCTATTACACCTTTACTCGTTGACTTTTTGACTCCTTAACAGTTTAATAGTTTAACTCTTTCGCTCCTGGACTGACTGACTTATTGAACTTTTGAATCTTTCACTATTTTACTCTTTACTCATTGACTCCTAGATTTTTTGACTCTTTGAGTGCTTGACTCACTGACTCATTGACCCTTTGAATTTTGGACTCTTTTTCTAAATGATGCATCGACTGCTTGACTTTTTGACTCTTTGAATCCGAATATGGCCTCTGATTTGCTCCATCACGTCGGAGATCTGAGTTATCCTTGATTTAAAGTGCATGAAACGCTATTTTTAGACATATGGCGTACATCCTGAAAGTAGTCTAGTTCACTTTTGACAGCGGTATTAAACAATCCTGAGCTTCCCCTTTAAAGCGTACTTTTAACTTTTTCAATTGAATCATTAGTTACCGAGATATCATCGATTGAAGTAAAGGTATCGCTAATCCCTGTAAAGGACTATATTCAATTTGTATACCTTTCAATGTAATGATCCAATTGGAGAAGTTAAAACCATACTTTAAAGAGAATACTCAAATCTACTCAACGCCGCTGTCAAAAGTGCATGACTCGTTGAATTCATGCTTAATTGACTCTCTGAATCACTGACTCCTTGATTTTTTGACTCCTTGATTCATTGACCCTTGAGTCACGGAATCATTGACCACTTGACTCTTTTACTTATTGATTCATTGACTCTTTTAAGCACTGAATCATTGATAACTCGACTTTTTGGCTCTTTTATTAATTTACTTTTATATTAATTTATTTTAAATCCCTGACTCTTTGATTTCTTGACTCTCCTTGACTCCTTGTCCTTCTTGATATTCAAACATCAGAAATTATTTTGAATTTTCAGATTTTTTTTTTTTAAATTTTCTTAGCGTCAAACACTGTGCCATACTATAAAACTTCCAGGGTCAGTGCACGCGCCACTCAGCTGTTGTTGCTAGCAATGTTCTTATTTGTTTGTATTGCCGGAGTTGTTGTTGTTGTTGCTGTTGTTGTTTGCATCATTTGTTATCGCATTAATAGGCGACTTTTGACTGTTTTTTGACTAAGTCGACCGCACAACTGTTGATGTTGCCGGCTGTCGTTTGTTGCCTTTTGGCTGCTGGTGCTGCTGCTGCTGCTGTCAGCAACTGTTGCTGTTCGCCAAAATGGCCTTTCATAATATTATGAGAGAAGGAAGTGCAAGTTAAGAATTTATTGCTGGTAACATTTGTGTTCAACAGCAAGTGGCTGTGGCGGTGGTGGTTCTTCGACAATTTCTCGTTAATTTTAATTTTTCCAACTTTGGCATTTATTGTTTGTTATGCTTATTATTATTCTTGTTGCTGTTGTTATTGTTGCTGTTTTGTTCTTTTGCTGTTAAGTATTGCTGAGTTATAAGTATTAGATTATAGCAACAACAACAACAACAGCAATACACATAATAATTTTAATCTTGATGATGTTGATCGGTTAACACCGTAATAGTCAGATTTAACGGTGAGTGGCGAATATATGAATGTATGTTTGTTTTTGTTGCTGTTATATAATTTGTTTGCTCACCTTGTTGTTGTTGTTGTACAATTGTTTGTTGTTTTTAAGTTATCGTTTATGTTGCCATTTTTAAGGAGATTCATAAGCTGTCCGTTGTTTGCTTAGAGTGCTAAAAGTTTCTTTGGGGATTGTGGAAATAATTGGAATGAATAAAAAATATTGAGAATCATTAAAGGATTATACAGATTTATCCAAAAATATTTTGTTAATCAAAATGTTTTGAAATTTGTTTTGATAAAAAACTTTTTTTTTATAATTTTATACGTAGGTTTTTTATATTAAGCCATTCGATGCGTAGCGCAACAAGATTTGATTTATTCATATCGGCTTCCACTGATAACACTACTTTACAGGCAAAATCACCATTGAATGGCATTATTCATATTTCACGTCGTTTTCGAGATATCGGTCATTTTCGGTTTTTGGACCAAAAAAAAAAAAAAAAAAAAAAAATGGTTCCACTAAATTACAAATATTTCAAGATTTAGTACTTATGATTAAACGTATCTCACATTTTATAAAATTACCTACAAATGATATTCATAACACTTTATGGTTGATTTGTTAGTTTCGGTGAAATAAATTAATTTCTAAAAAAAAAATTTTATAATTTAAAAAAAAATCAAAGTCAACTGCAAATTTATACAAGAAAAAATTTGTAAAAAATCATTTTATTTTTTTAAATCATAGTCTATATATTTGCAAAGAAAATTAAGAAAATCGATATAAAAATGGAAAAGTTGTATAAAATTTAAAAATAGCCGAATGGCATTTTTGCCTATTTTTCCATTTTGTATTTTATTTGTCATAAATTTGCATATTATATAGAGCGTATATCGCATAAGGCTGCAAAGAGTCAGAGAAGTGATAGAGGAGGCCTAGACTAAAAAAAAATTGTGACTGAAAGGTGGGCTAAAATGTACTCCTGAGGAGTTAAAGGGTATAAACTGATTTTCTGTCTTGTTTTGGGATGTGCGCGATTTCAACTGGAGCCATGAAGCTGATTGTTCTTGAAAAGTATTTTTTCTGACCTCAGTTAAATAAATTGGTATCACATATGTACCACCGAATGAAATGAAATTTAAAGAGAATTTGAAAATACTACCTTTCTCATACTACAATGGCCGCCAAAGTCAAAAATTAACACTATAACACTATAACACTTTAAACCAAATACATTCTCAAAAAGCTCATACAATTAGCTTAAAGTTTTTTACAAAAAAAGTTTTCTCTAAAACGCTAGGGTGACCCATAACATTTTTTTTTCTAAAACAAGTCAGAAAATCACTTTTAACTCTATAACTCCTCAAATATACATTCTAGGCTTTCTTTATCACCTCTCATTTGCTTTGTAACCTCACGCGATACACCCTATATAATATACACATTTATAACAAATAAAAAAAAAAACTAGTAAGGGTGTAACCTTTAGCCTGGCAAAACATTAAATACCCAACAATGCAGTATTTTGAAAATTTTGCTTATATGGGAGGTGCCACACCCAATTGTCCAATCTTGCCCAGTTTTTTTTTCAGAGCTTGCATTTATAGTTCTTAGTGTCTGAGTGAAATTTGGTTTTCAGTATAGCGTTTTGAAGCTATTGCTCATATGGGAGGTGCCACGCCCTCTTATTCGATTTCAATCAGTTTTTGCTCAGTCCTTGCATTTATATTTTTTAGTGTTTGAGTGTTGAGTGTTCGATTATCTCAAAAAGCGCTTTCAGTATAGCGTTTTGAAGCTTTTCCTTGTATAGGAGGTGCCACGCCTTCTTGTCCAAATTTGTACAACTGCTCAGAGCTTTCTTTTACAATTCGTAATATTTATGTGTATTTTGGTTGCATTGTCGTGAAAAATACTCCTAAAGTTGCATTTTGAACATGTTTTTTATATGGGCAGTAGACGTGTCCGTTGTATATTTCCACGCACACCCAGCCAGCCAGCAAGACACCCAGCCAGCAAGACAGACAGTTATGGGTATATCGACTCAGAAGGTAACGCTGATCAAGAATATATATACTTTTCCTTACCTGTCACGCCTCCTTCTCTGCGTTACAAACGGAAGGGCAAAGTGAGTGTAGGGTATAAAAATAAGTACATAAATGAAATAAAAACTAAAATAGCCATTTACGACGTATTTGCCGATGCTGATTCCGAATCCAGTCTCAGAATTGCTATATCTCTTATGAGTTTTGAGGTATCCTAAATGAGAACAAAGCAATATGCATAAAGAAAAAATATTTATTGGAGGACTGGCTTTCGTAACTAGTTTCAATGATCACCACAATCGTATCATCAGACAAATTGGGCGACATCCAAAAAAACTTGACAAGCATAGATTTGTCGAGAATCACAGCAAAAAATTAAATGCAGCACTTACTGCGACTCTCTACAAATCTATATAAAGCGCTTAACAAAGTATGCTTGTCGAGTTCTTTTGGATGTTGGCAAATTCGTCTAATGATATGTTTTTGGTTATCAGTTTTTGATTTTTCTTTATGTCTTTTGCTTTGTTTTTGTAATTATATTGGTGTTTTTAACTAAAAAACATGGAATAGTAAGCTCAAATCAACAATGACATTTGACACATACTCGTTTGGTACCTAATAATGCAAACAATTTTTGTTCTAGGCATGAAATGGCTAAATTTAAAAAAAATATTTACTTTTTTTTTTAAATTTCTTCCTTGCAACAATGCTATAATGTAAAAATATCGGCAAAAAGTAATCCCTACTGACAGATTGTATAACAAATTCCATAGTCATTAAGGAAACAATTTGTGTCTACATCACATTTGCAGACGAAATGGCGCAACTTCCATAATCAAACAACCACACTGTCAATTCTCGCACAATTCAATCAAAAGCTGTTTCAAGATATTTGCTCTATATTTTTACTTAAGTTAAAATTATTTTACCTGCTGTACATTATAATACAAGTACTGTTATATTACTCTATTTGCTATAGATATTCAGTTTGCGTATTTTCTTGCTTTTTTTTTCTGCAAGTGTAATCAGCCGTAATCGTGTTTCAAGTCACAAAGTGATTAAAATAGCACCTTCGATCAAATGTAATCGATCGCATAATTTATCTTTACAATGCGTCAGCAGCAAGCAACATGAAGCAGCATTTAACAACAGGCAGCAGTAGCAACTTCAACAACCGCATTTGATATGAAATATTAAGCAGAAGCTGTAAAGTGTTTATTAAACTGCTGCTGTTGTTGTTGCTGTTGCTGTCCACAGCAATATTTGTTGTTGTTGTTATGCACATCTAATATTCTACTCTCAGATACTAAGCTGCGCTATAGTTTTATCTAATGCTTAAAGAAATTATTTTTCTTTTTTGCCTTCTTCTGGTTTAGTGGCAAGACTTTTTTCTTCTTTTATGTTTTTCATTATGCCGAAGTCGATCGATGCATCGGTAAATTTTAATTATAATTCTGATGCCTTCATATTGAAACGATGGCTCAGCGCACAAATATATTTACGTAGCAGCAACAACAACAAAAATAATAGTGTTAGCTACATATTTGTTGCATGCAACAGTAGCTGGCATGCAAAAAGGCTGTTGATGTTGTTGCTTATCTTTGTGTACATAACTTGTGTTTTAGTTGCATGGCCTTGGATTAACCTCTTACAGAAGCTCATAGACTATATATTTGTTCAACAATATTGCAGAGTTTTCGAGTTCTAGTCCAAGCAACTTGAATTTTTAGACTGTTTTTTTTTTATCATACCATAGATTATCTCAAAAAAGCTTTTGCTTATATAGGAGGTGCCACGCCCTCTTGTCCGAGTTCACCCAGTTTTTGCTTAGAGCTGGCCTAAGTAAATTTTAGTTGGATTATCTCAAAAAACGCTTTCAGTACAACGTTTTGAAGCTTTTGCTTGTATATGAGGTGCCGCGCCCTCTTGTCCAAATTCGACCAATTTTTGCCTGGGACTTGCGCTTACAGTTCGTAGTATTTATGTGTATTTTGGTTGCATTATCGTGAAAAATACTCCTAAAGTTTAGACTCGTTCGTTGACCGATTTCGCTCATTTTCAATCCCAAGAGCTAACTTTGATGTCGGAGGCAGTGTACCGATTTTATTGAATTATCTTGCTCAGTTGCCAAAAAATTAATTTCCACGCACAGACACCCAGCCCGCCAACCTGCCAGCAAGACAGACGGACATGGCTACATTGACTCAGGAGGTGACACTGATTAAGAATATATATACTTTTCTATACCTGCCACGCCTCCTTCTCTGCGTTACAAATGGAAGGACAAAGTGAATAAACCCTGAGTGTAGGGTATAATTATACTTTATCCCTAAACTTTTGCTGTGCACATTAGTCTCATGCCAATTTTTGGGCTTATCTTAGGGAAAATATTATGTGAATTGGATCATAAACGCCACTTGGTGTGAGAAGCTCTACAAACAAACCTTTATCCAAAAAATAACCTCATCGGAATGTAACTTAGAGTACTAGGGGCAGGTACATGTACAGTACAGTACAGTAAAGTAAAATAAAGTACAGTACAGTACAGTACAGTACAGTACAGTACAGTACAGTACAGTACAGTACAGTACAGTACAGTACTAGGGGCAGGCAGGTACGGGGCAAATTTAAAGAGAAGAAAATTACAAAATTTCCCAAGCATGATATGGTTTGGCAGGCCATATTTTGTAACACAGGGCACAATTAACTCGAAAATTAATATTGACGAATGCCTTCAACAACGTCTTTTGCCATTTATTCGTGAGCACGGGGGTACTGTAATATTCTGGCCTGATTTAGCAACCTCTCACTACTCTAGAGCCACCACAGAATGGTACAATAGCAATAATGTAAATTTTGTACCCAAAAATGTGAATCCACCTAACTGCCCAGAGCTTCGACCTATTGAGAGATATTGGGCTCTAATGAAATCAGAACTTTGGAAGAGTAAAAGTACTGGAAAAAATTTAAAAGATTTCAAAAATAAGTAGCGAAGGTCGTACGGTACTGTCGACGAAACAACTGCACAAAACTTAATGAAGGGTCTTTAGAAAAAAATAAAATATTTTCATATAAAATAAATATTTGTTAATAGTGTAAGGTTATTTATGTTTGTTATACTACTCATTAATAAATAAAAAAAAACAATATTTAAAAAAAATTCATTCGGTATTTTTTTATTGATGAAAAACAAAGTATCAAATTTTTCTGGGGCAGTTCTTATAAAGACATAAAATAATAAAACACAACTTTTAACAAGAAGTGTACGCAATTTATGAATTGAGCGTGTGACCTACTGATTTTTATTTTTAGTGTGAAAGACAATCTTGCATAGTTAACTCAATAAATTCCTTCCATCGCTTTCACGGTTTATTGTGCGAACATTTCACAATCTTTCCCACAAAAGGTTAAGATTATCACTTTGCCATTTGTTAACAGATAAACATAAAGGAGAAAAAACTAATTTATATTATATCATCAATTGTGTTGTGGCCTTCGCGCATAAAAGTCTATATTATAGCTCCATGAGCATGTTAGAAATCCATAGATTTTAATTAAAGTTTTATAAACAAAACACATATTTGCTATTAAGGCAAAATGATTTTCATATTTCTCCCAGGGTGCTAGGCAAGTTCTTACTTAGGCTACTGTGTTTTCCTAGTAATTTTCAAGTTCTTTTGCATTATGAGCAATTAATGCTATAGATACCCCTTTCGCCAGCACTTGCCACACATATAAACTGATATAATCGGCGCATACAATCGATCCATCAAAAATTTCTTTGCTTCTCTTTTTCTTTCTATTTTTCTCTCTCTTCGTTTAAAGTTGCGTTTCAAATGATTGATCAACAATGTTGCAGTCTAGTTGTTGTTGTTGTTGTAGTTGTAAACACTTTACGTTCACACTTAATTGCAGTTTTGTGGTTGTTTGCCTGTTTTGTTGTTGTTGTTGTTTTTGTCTTTACAAAACGAGCCACCCAGTTTTCTTTCATGGAATCTGATGGTGTTTGCATGATAAGCAGCAACGTTGGGATTCTCATCGGTAGAGTAATCACAATGCAGTTGATTGCCAGTGATAGGAGCAATTTTGTTGGCATAAAACAAGAAATGAATTTGACAATTTGTTGGATTAGAAGTGTTAACATTTGCAATTAACACAGCATGGGATAGAATATTGCGACTGCGAGTTATCTTATTTTATGTTGCAGGCTTCCTAGGCCAGAAAGGTGCATGCAATTATTATCATCAGGACCTTAACAATAGTTTCAAGACTACTTTTATTCGGGAATGGGAGGACATCAGCCTGATGAACTTACTGGGTAGCCCAAGAAGGATTGCGATAAAGGAATCATAACTAAACGTTTGGGTGTAAAATTTAAACCAAATTGGAATGAATACAGAGCCACACCAAACTTGGTATAAAATCCATGCTTCAATTTGGCATACATAGAAACCGATTATGCTTGTTCGTATAAAATGTATACACATAAAGTATTAACGCAATTTAAACTATTTTGGCTTAAACTTTATAGTATCACTATATAAAAATCTTTTATACTTTTCTTGTATAAAATTTATATAGAAGTTTATATGAAAGCATTTTAAACCATTACATATAAAATTCATATTTGTGTGTATTCGATGATGTAACGTTTTGACGTCTTTGACGTTTTATCAAAAGTTTTTATACAATTTTGGTATAAAATTTATGGCTATGGTTTAAAATTTATAGTTCATAACAATTTTGATTTAGAAGTTAAACGTTTTGGTTTAGAATAACTTTATAGAAAAAAATTGTATAAATTATAAAGAAAAATTGGAATACATAAGTAAGTTTATAAAAACTAATGGTATAAATAAATTTTTACTTTATCCCAAATTTTTTTCCTGTGTAGATTAGCTAAAAGGCCGGTTGGTTGACGAATACTTGAGAATTTTTGTACAATTTTGAATTGTCTCAAAACATTCACACGTATACTTTTGACGATTCTAAGCGTTTTTTTCTGTAAGATGCTTTGATAATGAGAAATGACAAAAATTGGTCTCCGTTTTCATGAGTAATTTATTTGAAGTTTGAGTATGTAAAAGTGATTACAATTAGTTGAAAAAATGCTATTGATATAGATTAGTGTTCGTTTTACGCCAGTTTGAATTATTGCCCGCAAAACACCTTGCTCCGAATTGTTATTTTTTTTTCTGCAATTTTAGCTATTCAGACTTCTAAGTTAATAATTCTGTGTTTGTCAAAGGACAAAAATATTGGACGCCATTGCCAAAAAATTATGGGTCATTCACCTTATGAAATTGATTTTGTCTCACCATGCATAACATTAACTGTATTGCCCCAATAAAATATTATTCAGCTGATATTCCATACGAGATAAAAAATAAGCAACTTCCGCACGTCAACAGCATAAAAATGCTTATCAAGATATTAAGGGCCATAAAAGTTCCAATTAATAAGTTTTATACATAAATTTAGCTTTAATTCTGCGAAATACACGGTGTGCGGTCTCTACAGCATTCGTTTGAATTTAAGTTAATTGCCAATAGGTTCTTTGCTTAGTTCTTTTGTTTCGTTTTAAGTAAAAGGGCATACTGTGGGCGAATAGTTTGCTAAAAAATAAATTATTACATTTTAAATGAATAGGTTAATATTACAACATTTGAAAAAAATCATTTTTTTTTTTTGAGAAAACGTGGCAAGACCTTTTGCATACAATTTAAATTAATAAAAAAAGAACTCTACAAATCACGATTAATGCTGTTCGTATGACCATCAAAAGAACAATATAAAAAAATTAACTACCTGCTGTCATATGAAGCAGCACCCAAAGCAAATGAAGCATAAACAAAATGGGTCAAGTGAGGTGGGCATTTTTTAATTTTTTTATACAACTTTTGTGCTTCCTGCATTTATGTGGCAATAAATTAAGTAACACATTCGTGAGTGTATGGCTGCCTTTAGAGCAGACCGTGTGCCTGTATTGAGGACATTTACAAATTATAATGATCAAAAATAATTTTGTGCCGCTTTTGGGTTTTTGTGATTTTTTTCACTTTTTAGCTTGATTTTGCAGCTTTGGCGGCTTCTCAATATTTCTTACTTAAATTTGGGGATTTTTGATTTTTTCTTATCAGCGATTAAGTTTGGTGCGAAGAAAACCCTTTTCACGGTGAAGTTTTTAATTTTTTTCCTTGAATCTTACAAATTGCGGTAGAAAGGCACAAAAAGAAATTGTAGAGATCAATTCTGGTATTTGCTAAGCGATAAATTCTTGTGTTAATTTGCAATACAGTGACGTGCTGTGGTATATATTGCGCAGGGTAGACCGGATCAAAATTTAGATTCATCCAGAAACCGACTCAAAAGTTAGAGGAATTCTTTAGCACGATATCTGCATAGTTTTATATATTTTTATTCTGAGAAACGTAGCACTTTTCATTTTACTGAAGTCCTATTTTGGATAAAAAGACATGTTTTTTGGTCATGACTTTTTTTTCATTAGAAAATGGATACCCATGAGTGCTTAACAAATAAAGATTATGTTCTTACAAAAATTTTGGCATCTAAAAATGTTTTTTTTTGGGATATTGATAATATTCGGTTCCAGAATTCGATTTTTTTACGTTTATCAATAACGAGGTCGGAAAAATTATTTTTTACTCAGAACCAAGGCATCTAACGAAGAATGTGTATTCGCCAAAAATTATTAGAATTGTCTAAAGAATACGTGCGAGTTTTTTCAGAATTTTTTGAGATATTTTACAATTTTTCAAAACGTTGCCAAAAAAATAAAACATAAAAAAAAAATTCTGAAAAAAATCACACGTATTTTTTGGACAATATGAAGCATTTTTTGACATAGACACTTTTTTCGTTAGATGTCCTGCTTATGAGTAAAAAATCATTTTTTTGACCGCGTAATGGAAAAACGTAAAAACGTATCGATATAATTCGATAATTTGGCCTTCAAGGCCAAAACTAGTTCTTTCAAATACCAAACTTGTTATAAAACTCCAAAAATAGCCAAAAAGGTGTTTTTTGCACTTTAGGATTAGCATATCACAAAATCCTTGCAAGGTATCGCAATTTTGGTGCCGTATTCGTATTCAGCATCAAAAAATACATCTAAAATGACTTTTTCGGTCTTTATATGTTTGTTTTATTTTTTTTTAAGATTTTTTCGATTTAGGTATATGGAAATTTTAGTGGGGGTAAGTGGGGTAAAGTGGGGTAGAGTGGGAAATGCCCCTTTCCGGGCAAACTAGCAAAGTATAGCTGTCATACGCTTCTGACATGTACTTGTAATGACTGTAAGCAAATCTTTATGGTATCGCGACGCGTGTAGACGCATTTTTCTGCTCTCTGGAATAATGCAAAGTTTTTAAGTGATTTTGAAATTTCATTTTTAAAGTTTTAAACATCGATATATGTACTGCTTTGAAGATAAGCCGATTGTAAATGCACTAAAATATTCTTTGTAGTCTTAATTTTGATTACGCAAAAGGATTCTGTGTAATTCATAGAGTGAAAGAATGACGTTCACAGTTTTTTTTGCAAAATGAGGTATCGGGGTAAAGTGGGAAATTTTATATGAGGTAAAGTGGGAAATGTTATTTTACGATTGCTCGTCCCCATTTGTCATCGTATTATTGGCCAAGCAAAACAGAAATCTAGAAGAGGTCGGACAGCATGAAAAACGCCGTTTTAATAACTCCGGAAAAGCTAAACGAGTTGCAAAAAGCAGTTGAGAAACGTTTAGGCCATAAACGGATGAAAGAAGAAAGCGTATCACAAAAAAATAGAGTGCAAGGAGCAAAAAAAGCACCACCAGCAAAGAAACCGTCAAAAATACAAAGAAGTGCTAACTCTGATGAAGATCGTCATTTTTGCACCATTTGCATGGAACTCATGCCGGAAATCATGACCAGTCACAATACCATCAAATGCAACAAAAAAGATTGTCAACGTCCATTTCATTCGAAATGCGTTAACCTCACTACAAGCTTCTTTATTGAAAAAACTGTGACTCGGACTTGGAAATTTCATCAGAGAAAGACGAATAAGCTACAATTTCACCTTTTTTTGAACACATTTTTTCAAACACATCTTTCATTTATTTTATATACTCTTATGGGTGTGTCCTCTGAACCTTTTTTGACATACAATAAAGATATTGACACTTTGTTACAACATTTGTGTTAGTTTTAATGACTTTTTGAAAGTTTCCCACTTTACCCCACGATTTTTAATTTTTGCCATTTTAGGCATCCTAGGTCAAAGCGTCGTACTCAACAGAAAATCCATATTTTCGGTTCGTTTTTTCAGTAAAAATATAGTTTATTTAATTTTCTTTACTATAGGAAGTTGAAACATGGAAAAATAAGAAGTTTTGTTCATTTTATGGAGCTTCGAAAAAAAATTTCCCACTTTACCCCACTTACCCCTACAATTTAAAATGAGATTTTTTAAAAACGGTCCGACGGAATTTTTTATTTTTTGTCTCCACAGAAAACTCCAAATATAAAACTTTTTTTATATCAACTGAGCACTTTTAGGTCAAACGATCCATTTCACCGTCGTGATAGCATTACACTCTTGTGAATGTTTTTTAATAAAAAATCTTTGATATGATAACTATTTAAGCACAAAATCACTGGAACGATATTAAAAATTTTAATATAGGGGAAAGTGGGGTAAAGTGGGAAGTGGGGTAAAGTGGGAAATGCCACTTTCCGGGCAAACTAGCAAAGTATAGCTGTCATGCGCTTCTTATATGTACTTGCAATGACAGTAAGCAAATCTTTATGGTATAGCGACGCGTGCATACGTATTTTTGTGATCTCTGGAATCACGTAAAGTTTTTAAGTGATTTTGAAGTTTCATTTTTAAATTTTTAAGCATCGATATTTTCACTGTTTCTGGAGATAAACCGATTGTGAATACACTAAAATATTTTTTGTAGTCTGAATTTTGATTACGCAAAAGGATTCCGTGTAATTCATAGAGTAAAAGACTGACGTTCACATATTTTTACAAAATGTGGTGTCGGGGTAAAGTGGGAAATTTTATGTGGGGTAAAGTGGGAAATGTTATTTTACGATTGCTCGTCCCTATTTGTCAACGTATTATTGGCCAAGCAAAACAGAAATCTAGTAGAGGTCGTAAAGCATGAATAGCGCCGTTTTAACAACTCGGGAAAAGCTAAACGAGTTACAAAAAGCAGTTGAGAAACGTTTTGTCAATAAACGGAAGAAAGAGGAAAACGAATCAAAAACAAATAGAGTGCCAGGAGCAAAGAAAGCACCTCCAACAAAGAAAGCGGCAAAGAAACAAAGAAGTGCAAGCTCTGATGAAGATCGTGATTTTTGCACCATTTGCATGGAACTCATTCACGAAAACATGACCAGACACAATACCATCAAATGCAACAAAAAGGATTGTCAACGTCCATTTCACATGAAATGCGTTAACCTAACTACAAGCTTATTTTATTGCAAAAACTGTGACTCGGACTTGGATGTTTCATTAGAGAACGACGAATAAGCTAAAATGTCACCTTTTTTAAACACATTTTTTCAAATACATTTGTCATCTATTTTTTTCCAGCAAAATTATTTTTTTTTTCCGTATTTACTCCTATGGGTGTGTTCTCTGAACCTTTTTTGACTTACAATAAAGATATTAAAACTTTGTTACAACATTTGTGTTAGTTACAATTACTTTTTGAAAGTTTCCCACTTTACCCCACGATTTTTAATTTTTGCCATTTTGGGCATCCTCGGTCAAAGCGTCATACTCAACAGAAAATCCATATTTTCGGTTCGTTTCTTCGATAAAAATATAGCTTATTTAATTTTCTTTGCTATAGGAAGTTGAAACATGAAAAAATAATAAGGTTTGTTCATTTTATGGAGCTTCGAAAAAAAGTTTCCCACTTTCCCCTACATTTTGGTACTTCTATTTGTACTTTAACTGGTACTTTTATCAGTTTATTTCATGGCATATGGCATGACTCCCCAAAACCACTGTTAAAAACTGCATTTTGAAAAATTATTTTCAAATATTGTTTAAATGGCTCTTAGTATGCAGTTAGGAAATAGATAATAACTATTTCTTAAATCAAAAGAATTAAATAAGTTCCAAAAGGGTTTAGAGATGATTTGAAGTTTATGCTTACAAACTCTATTCTTTGAACTAAATTGAACACTTAGATCATACGTAAAGTAAGTCCTCAATAAAAAGTTTTAATCAGTTGATAGCTGCCGTACGAAAAATTTTGATAGAATCGCAAAATGTAGATGGAGTCGAAAATAAAATAACGGAGTGGAAAAAATTTGGATAAAATCGAAAAAAGTCGAAAAATCTTGATGTAGTCAAAAAATTACAATGCAGTTAATATATAGAGTAGAACGGGGCAATATCGTGCACTCAACTTTGACATGCTCGCAAAGCCGTACCTCTCAAGCGAATGCGACGAGTAAGCATCCGATTGAAAGATAATTTCATTGGTTACATCCGTGTGCAACAACATTTGTGTAGCGAGAAATTGTGTTTGTGTAAGGGAAAAAAAAAAAAATGTGCACGATATTACCCCCCTCAAAATTTGTGGGGTTATGTCGTGCATTGTTTTCCGAGTACAGTAAAGGTACCAAAATGTGAGAGAAATGATAGGTAGTGGTTCTATTAGAGGAGATTTATTATTATCATGTATTTATTCATTATTATACATGTGTGAAGTACATATGTTGTGTAGAGTATAACGGGGCAATGTCGTGCACTCAACTTTGACATGCTCGTAAAGCCGTACATCTCAAGCGAATGCAACGAGTAAGCATCCGATCGAAAGATAATTTCATTGGTTACATCCATGTGTAACAACATTTGTGTAGCGAAAAATTGTGTTTGTGTAAGTGAATGTGCACGACATTACCCCAATGGTCGTTTTAAAGGTCAACTTTGATAACTCGGTGAAGCCCAAAATTTTTTTATAAATCAAATACTTCTTTTCTTTGGCAGGATATTTCGTTTCAAAAAACACTTACCTGGTATATTTTCCCGCAAGGAAAATTATTTTTCTGACCTGATGAAAAAACACTTTTATCGTCCCAAAAGCGTACTTTTTGAAAAAAAGGTTACTCTGTAGAGACGAACTGGTGAAAATTGCTAGTATTATATGCATAAGCTCAGTAGGTCAGCAGGTCCCTACCTTACAGTTGGTAAATCATTCAATTCCTTGGGCTAAAACAGCCAGTGCACGACATTACCCCCTGCACGACATTACCCGTTCTACTCTACTATTGGAGCCGAAAAATTATGAAAGATTAAAAAAAGGTCGATAGAGTCTACAAATGTTGATAAATTTGAGTAATTTTGGTAATGTCGGAAAGTGTCAGAAAATATCAATAGAATCGAAAAATGTTGATAGAGTTAAAAAATGTTGATAAAGTCGGAATATATCAATAGAATCGAAAAATGTTGGTAAAGTCCGAAAATATCAATAGAATCGAAATATGTTGATAAAGTTGGAAAATGTTGATACCTAATGTTAAAAAAATGTTGATAAAGTCGGTAAATATCAATAGAATCGAAAAATGTTGGTAAAGTCGGAAAATGTTGATAACGTTAAAAAATTGTTGATAAAGTCGGAAAATTTCAATAGAATCAAAAAATGTTGATGGAGTCGAAAAATGCTGATAGAGTTAAAAAATGTTGATAAAGTCGGAATATATCAATAGAATCGAAAAATGTTGGTAATGTCCGAAAATATCAATAGAATCGAAATATGTTGATAAAGTTGGAAAATGTTGATACCTAATGTTAAAAAAATGTTGATAAAGTCGGTAAATATCAATAGAATCGAAAAATGTTGGTAAAGTCGGAAAATGTTGATAACGTTAAAAAATTGTTTATAAGGTCGGAAAATATCAATAGAATCAAAAAATTGTTGATAATGTCGGAAAATGTTGATAAAGTTAAAAAAATGTTGATAAAGTCGGAAAAAATATCAGTAGAATTGAAAGATGTTGATAAAGTCGGAAAATGTTGATAAAGTTAAAATAATGTTGATAATGTCGGAATATATCAATAGAATCGAAAAATGTTGAAAAAGTCGCAAAATATCAATAAAATCGAAAGATGTTGATAAAGTCGAAAAATGTTGATAAAGTAAAAAAATGTTGATAAAGTCAGAAAAAATCGTAGAATCGATGTTTAAAACTTTTATTTTTGAAAAGTGTGCTACACTCCCAAAAGCAAAAAACTCTCTCAGCTATATCTCTAAATCGAGTTTTACACGACGTCTCTTTAAGGAAAAAAAAAAAAAAAAATCAACCCCAACACAGATTTTTATGCACCAGATTTTATAAAAATCACTCAATAGAAATAAACATGAATCGAATTTTGGTCGGATTGGCGGAGAACACCTGCGCACACCAAAGAACAAACGTCACTGTGATAAACATAAAAGCTGCTTTTACTCAAAAACAAAGGGGGGTAAGTATCGTTCATGTCATGTCAGTAAAGATGGATATGCAGATAGTATAGGTTGGGTGTCGAAAATTTGCTGTTGTTACTGGACAACCGCATGAAAAATGCATTTTGGCATTAAATTTTGCACTCTCACGCAAAAATGAAGAAGATAAATCTGTATTTTTTTTTTGGTTTTTTTATTTTTAGTTTGTCGAAAATCTACAATTCTTTATGAACTTAATTTGTTAATGTCGTCGAAATTATGTTGCGTTGTGTTGTGTTGCTTTTGAAAGAAAGTAACTTCCCAACTTACTCGTAAAATAAACATTGATTAAGCTGATAAAAATCTTTGTGTGCCATATTTTGTTTTTTTGTCTCTTTGACTTTTGGCCACATTTTTATGGCTGCGTCTTGCAGCGCGTGCTTCAGTGGAATTTGCTATGTTTTTTTTATTGAATTTACGCTCCCATTTTTACGCTACTCAAGCTGGACTTTTGTTTGCATTGAGATTTTTTTAAGCCGGTGCTTAAATGTTGTTTTGTTAAACTTTATGTGTTTGTTCAAGCATTTGTATTGATTTGGAGTAGAGATCAATTTAATGCTTTTTCTTTATGGCAGATGTAGCAAATTTGTACAACAATTGATCATTAAATTTAAGAATAGTTCTATAGATAGCGAAGACTGGCGTGATTTATTGATTTATTGCCATTTGTCAGCAAATGTACATATGAATTTGTTCAGTGTTCATAGTGGTATACTTGTAAATTCGCTGGATTCAAGGAAGAGATATCAACTTGAAATTAGGGCTGCTTTTAAACGTTTGTACTTAGCCAAATTTGGTGCGAAAGAGACAACGGTAACAACATGTATTGTAAATCTTGTGAGCTTTTTCAGCACATTTTTGACTTTGTTCAGCGGACGCAGATGAATGCAAAATATTTTTACCCAAGTTGAAGACGCAGATTCTTAACTTTCAATTTTTAACAGACTTGGTGCAGCAGTAGATCGAACCTCCTTGTTTTTTTTCGAAGAAAATTGAAAACACTCAAAAATTCAAGTCTAAAGCGTCCTCATAATAATGATAGAACTATAATTTAATTCCATTGGAATTTCAAAAAAATGTTGATGGAGTCAAAAAATGTTCAAAGAAAAATGTTGATTTATTATTTGAAAAATTTTAAAGAAGTTGAAAAATGTTGATAAAGTCGAAAAATGTCGATAGAATCCGAAAATGTTGATAAAGTCGAAAAATTTCGATAGAATCGATGTAATTGAAAAATGTCGACAGAATCGAAGAATGTTGACAAAGTTGAAGAATGTTCTTAGAGTCGGAATATTCTAATAAAGTTGCGAAATGTTGATAAGGTTGAAAAATATTGATAAATTCGAAAAATGTTGATGGAGTCGAAAAATGTCGATAAAATCGAAAAATGTTGATGAAATCGAATAATTTCGATAGAATCGAAAAATGTTGATGAAATTGAAAAATTTCGACATTATCGAAAAATGTTGACAAAGTTGAAGAATGTTGTTATAGTCGGAAAATGCTGATTAGTCGCGAAATGCTGATAAAGTTGAAAAATATTGATAAATTCGAAAAATGTTGATAAAGTCAAAAAATGTCGATAGAATCGCAAAATGTTGATGAAATCAAAAAATTGTCGAAAAATGTTGACAGGGTTCAAGAATGTTGTTAAGAATGCTTACTTAAGTTAAAGAAATGCTTATTTATGTTAAAGAAATTTCACAAAAACTAACTTGCGTTTTCTAGCAGCAGTTTATATATAAATAACCTTCAAAGTGCAAAAAGAAGCAAAAGTTTTCCCAAAAAAACCAGAAGTCAATTAAAAATTAAAAAAAAAAACATTAAATTTTTTTTGACCATTTCAGTCAACTGCGTTTAGAGTAAAACAACTTTCTTTTCTTGTGGCATACAGACAACAACAAGTGCGTGGTATCACGATGTGGTATGTGGTGGGGCATGAATTTTGTACACACTTTGGCATTAATACGAATGACACCTGATCTAGAGGCAGCAGCAGTAGAAGTTGCAGTCTTAAAATTTACAAAATAAAAACAACATATCATAAAATACACACACACACTCACGAGCGCATGAATGCTATGGACTTTTAATATGGCCAAGAGCAGTCAGCAGTCATTCAAGTCGGTCAATCCAGTTGCTAGCAATTAGAATTTTTACTATTGTTTTTATTTTTTGTTATTTTATTGCTGCTGTGACAAAGGTAATTCCATTGTTATGGATGTATTTTTGGTATTTCTAGGAAAATTATTATGATAAGCCATACAAGTTAGCGCTAAGTACTTATATGGCAATATCTGAATCTGCAGATTCCACTCAAAAAAATCAAAAACAAACATAAAAAAATCAAAATAATCAAATGAGAAACGTTAAAAAAAAACATCCGAAAATAAAACCATCCAAAGAAAAACATAAAATAAAAACATCCAAAAAAAAACATCCAAACAAAATATCCAAAAATAAAAACATCCAAAAAAACACCCAAACAAAACATCCAAAAATAAAAACATCCAAAAGAAAACATCCAAAAATAAAAACATCAAAAGAAAAACATCTAATAAAAACATCCAAAAATAAAAACATACAAAAAAAACATCCAAAAATAAAAACATCCAAAAATAAAAACATCAAAAAAAAAAAAAAAAACATCCAAAAGAGAGATCCAAAAAAACATCCAAAAATAAAAACATCAAAAAAAAAAAAAACTTCAAAAATGAGAGATCCATAAAAACATCCAAAAATAAAAACATCCAAAAAAAAGTTGGAAGTTTTTCATTGGATTTTGTTTTGATTTTTATTTTGATTTTTGTTTTTGGTACCTATTTTGAGTGGAATCTGCGGATTCAGATTCCTCAAAATCCATGTCAGACGTTGAATAGTTTTAATTTTGAAGAAAACATCTTTTTCATTCCTAGCAGTATTTTTTTATAATTTAAAATTGGTGAGGTTTTTACAACCAATTTATCAAAAAAGTATTTCTTTTTATTATATTTTTTAAAATTTCTCTTCAAGATATCGTATGTTGTTTATAGGTAAATGTTATGTTATAAAAGAATCATACCCCTAATACTTTCGCTCACATTATTTTACTAGAATCAAAATACAAAGAAGTAACTTTCGAAAAATAAACTAGACATTCAATTTTTAAATAATGTCTCCAAATGGATCATTTCCGGATCCTAGTAGCCCCTTAGGATGTTTTAATTCATTAACTAACTTTCCCCATTTTTTTCTCTATCTCTATTTTATTTCTATTTTCAACAAAAATTTTGCTCAAAGCGGATATTTCCAGCGTTCAGAGTGAAACTTGGAGAGTTCAAAAATTTATCATTCAACTAACATTTTTAATAAAATGTATAAGCATGGAATTGTCCCACAGAATAATAAAAGAAATAGACAACAATAAACAATTCTAATAATATAAGTTATCTCTTTTGCTGCGCGATCATAAAGACTTGTTGAATTTCTTTGACATTTAACATGACCAAGACGGCAACGATGATGACCAAGGTAAATCGCTATTTTTTTGTTGTTGTTTTTGTTTTTACCATAACTTATTTGTTGCGGCTGTCCAGTGCGTTTTGCGTTTACAATTTGTTGTTGTAGTTGTAGTTGTTGTTGTAACAATCGACATACGAGTATTCTAGTTAGAACGCGTAATGTAAGACATTTAAGCCATTTATTAAGACCAGAATTTCTTGATGTTGACAACAACTTTCACCGCGCATATAAAATGTTGCTGCTGCCGCTTCTTCAGTTGTCAACTCAACAATGTTGTTTATTGTTGTTGTTGTTGCTGCTGTTGTTTCTGCCGCTGCTGTTCTTTGCTTGATGGTCAATAACTGCTGAAAATGATAATGTTGACGATTATTGTGTGTAATGAATGCGCGGCATGTCCCCAACATCACAGAGACGACTGTGATACACACGCACATACACACACACACATATCTATACATTTAAGCCGCATCTAATGTTCTTTACTCGATTTTCTTTAGAGTTCTGTTTTTATTATGCCTTTATGCCTTTTGTGTCGCTATTAGAATTTTGCCATTTTTTTTTTTCGTTTTGCTTTTGTATTTAATGATTTTGTTAATGGTTTTGTTGTTTTTTTGTTAAATTATTTGTTACCATGATTGTTGTCGCTTTTTGTTGTTGTTGCTGCTGCTCTGCTAATTTATGCTCTGAAGGCATTTGTTTGTAAATTGGGAATTGTAGGGCGTAAACTGGGTTAAATGCCTCAAAATGTGGTTTTATTCAGTAGCAGCAGCAGCAGCAGTAGCGGTTACAGCAGCAGCAACATTGGCTACTGTTTGCAATTTTTGTGTGTGATTTTTTTTATGATTTTGGTTTATTTCTTTGAAGGTTGTGCGAAAAAAGAAATTATTTTTTTTTTTTTGCAGAAATGAGAGTGAAACGCTTATAATTAGAATTTAATGCTTTATTAGTTATGGAAGGGTTTATGTCTTTCATTGCATTCTTTTGGTCATATGGTGGAAAGTTGTAAAAAAATGTGCTATTAAGTTTACATTTAAAAGTCTCAAGTATCACGGACATTATATTTCGGTTCAAATACATTATCAATTTTGTATTAGACTAGTGTACATTAGATCGGGTCGAAATTTAGATCCATCCCGAAACTGACTCAAAAGCTAGACGGACTCATAAAAACATTATCTGCATCATTTTTCTCTTTTTTTATTCTGTGAAAAACCAATTTCTTTTAGTTCTTTCATTAGAAAATGGATACCCAAGAGTGCTTTAGAATTAAAAGTACCTGGAGACCGATCCCTGCTCGGTCAATAATCTGATCTTATTATTTTAGTCGATATTTTTATTCATAGCTATTTTTTGTTACAAAACTCGTACTTTTTCACCTCTAATGGTCATGCTTTTAAATTGATATATTAACCGATGAGAATAATAATAAAAAAAAACTCGCAAAGGATCGAATGGTATAGAAAATAATAAAAACTTAACATTGTTTTTGGGGCATTCTACCTAAAATAAATAAATGGGATATGCCAGGCACCCAAAATTTTTCGTTTTATTTATTGAAAAGTAAGAACCTATTGGAAAAATCCGAAAGGATATTTTGATATCACATTTTTTTGTAGCTACGCTGTAAGACTTAACACAGCGTTTTCTTCAACTTCAAGCAAGGATATTTCAAAATACTAAAGTTATAATGACAGTTCTGCTGATGAAGACGGACTCAGCGTTGAAAAGTACATAAGACATAAAGAGTTCACTTCTTTTTTTTTTGCGCCTGAGTTATAAACTAAAATTTTTTATTTTGGTAAAAAGAGGGTGTGGCAATTATTGAACAACGCCCACTTTTAGTTATGCTTTAGATACTCATGATCCAGACCCTCTTACCAAATTTAATCAAAATATGTTGTACCATTTGCGAGAAATAGCATTTAATGTGTTTTACTTGTATGGGAGGTTCCACGCGCACCGGCGATATTTTGCAAACTATTAGATCGTAGGTGCCTAATAGCAAGTAGACTCCCTACTGTTAAATTAAGAACGATTTCTTTAGTAGTTTTCTTTTTAAAGCGTTTTATATTTTTGTGGGCGGTGTCACGCCCTTCACGAGCTTTTTTTAATATAACGGCATATCACATATTAATCCTTGTTTTCAAGGGTACAGGAGTCGTTTTGGGGTAATATTTAATCGAAATTTTCAAGGGTTAAAAATTGGGCGTGGTACTTATTCAATCCCGCCCACTTGTCGTTTATTCCAAGGTATTATTAAACAGTACCTACAAGCCAAATTTCTTTTAAATACCTTGTAACATTTGCGAGAAATAGCATTTAACGTATTTTGCTTGTATGGGAGGTTCGACGCGCAATGGCGATATTTTAATTTTGTTTTTATACCGTATTATATTTTTGTGGGCGGTGCCACGCCCTTCAATGAGTATTTCCAATATATCGGCCTATCACATACTAATCCTTGTTTGTAGAAGTAAGACGTCCTAAATTTTTATCAAAATTGTTGGAGTCGTTTTCGAGTAATATTGAATCAAAATTTTCAAGGGCTAAAAAGTGGGCGTGATACTTATTTGATCCCGCTCACTTTTCGCTTGCTTTAAGGTATTATTAAGCAGTACTCGCTTCCCAAATTTCATTCAAATGCCTTGTATGGCTTGCGAGTTATGACCAAATCAAATTTAAAATTTAGGGCGATGCCACGCCCCCTGGTGAGCATTTGCGAAGTTCAAACCTTCCTCATTCTTCCTTGTATGTTAATATCTAACATTATCCAAAGTTTCATTAAAATCGCTGTGGCCGTTTTCGAGAAAAAGTTTTGCCCGTTCCAAACATACATACATAAGTAATTAAGTACATAAGTACATACAATTTTATCTCGTACAAGAAGAGAAGATATGGTCATACAAAAATGTTGGCGCTTAAATTAAAAAAATTTCAAAAATTCTGAAAAAAATCAGACGTTTTCCTGGGACAATTCTACGCATTTTTTGACAAACGCTCTTTTTTCGATAGAAAGCCTTGCTTTTGAGTAAAAAATCGATTTTCCGTTATTGAAAAACGTAAAAAAATTGATTTTTGGAATCGAATATTATCTATACCCAAAAAAAAAAAAAAAAAAAAATAAAAATACCTATAAAAACAAAGGTTAAATTTTCAATGGAATATTGGCATTTCCCAGGTGACGAACGTGACCATTTAAATTGAAAAAAAAAGAGAAAGTAAAACATATTTTTGTTTTAGTTTTTACTTTACATTAGAGCGAGCCTTTAGGTAGCACTATGATTAGTCCCAACTTTAATAATAGGCGAAGTCCTGGTTCTAAAATACACGCAGAAATAGACGCAAAATGAATGTGACAAAAATAGAAGATGTTTTCGTGTCTATTCAAAGAAAGTCAGAATTCAGCGAAATAGGCCAGAATTTCTTAGTGCGATTAATTTTAGAATCTTATGCAACAATTTTACTTTATAAAGTATTTTGTTTGATTCAAATATCTTCCGTACTTTACTTTGTTTTGATCATAACCTGAATCGATACGTGACAATATAACCGTGACATTTTTCCACCATAGAAATTTTAAATTGAAAATCGTTCAAAAAACCAGGGGTCGAATCGACGCATCCGTGAACGTACAATTCGTGACATAAAATCATGTGTTTCACATGTATTTCGCATTACTAAATACATCATTTTACGTCACGAATTGTACGTTCGCGGATGCGGCGTTTCAGCCCCAGGATTTCCCAGTGAATGTTGACTTACCTTATCTTGTTAAGTTGACGTGGTATCACCAATTTTTCTAAAGGAATTCATTTGTCTCTATCCATTTTACATCTCAAAGATTATGAATAACATTTTCCTAAAGCACATTATTTGTCCTAGCACTCTGTATACATGTATCAAATCTCATTCACGTGTGCTAAATGTTTTCAGAGGTATGATGAAGTGATTTTTGTTGGGGCGTAAGACCCCCATTTTTTCCAATACACATTATTTGTCTTAAAAAATTATTTACAGTGTGCTTAGTACTCATAATTTTAACATCTGTCGAAATTTAAACAAAAATTTGTTTATCTTGATTTTTCCACAACCAACAGCAGTCAACAACGCAAGTGCTGCGCATTATGCGATTTACCAGTGGGTGCTATGTGTTTGAACGCTGAATAACTTTAACGTGTTGTGTGTATTGCATACTTTATGGCTGCACACCTCGTAAAATCAAATCGTTTATCTTAATGTGGCCACATTAATTTATTAAAAGTAAACATTGGCAGGCAGGCAGGCGGAGTATTCGCTTAAGATTTTTTCACCAAAGTTTAGTTATGGCCTTGGAGTTGGTGCTTTGCTTTTTATGGTTTTTATTTTTAATAGTCATGCAGTTAGCTTAACATGCATATTGTTGTTTTTTTTTTTCTTATTACAGTGCACTGTGTTCAATGAGCTTTGCATTTTTCAGCAAAAAAAAAAAGTCCCTCTTTCCCCAAAAAAACGAAGTTTCTTAAGTTTTTTTAGTGCAATGAAATTATTATGAATGGAGTTTTAAATGCGCATTGTGCAGTGTAATAAAATTCTAAAACAACAACAACAAAAAACTGTTGTTGCTACAAAAATGCAGCTTATCACAGGAAATGAGTTAATGGCACCTTGTAATGCAACATGAGCATGATGATAGTATTGTTGTTTTAGTTGTGCTATTCCACAGCACTTGACGTAACTGTTGCTACCCTGCAGGATCACGGACTATACCAAAACTAACTAGTTTGCAAACTACTTCATGGAAGAAACCGACTAGTCCAACTTCTGGTCGCATCACATACAAAGTTCTATCTATGTTTTACATTGTTTGTCATTGGGCGTAACCAATTGCCTCATTATGCATTACATTCGGCCCAGAAAAAGGTCAATTGTCTTCTTATGCATCACTTTCGGATCAGCAGAATTCCAATTTTTTTGTTTTATTTTGTTTATAAGTTTCAAAGAATTTAATTTAATACAAAAATTTTACACGAAAACGTCAAAAGGTTTCATAGACGGATTTACTAAGGAGTTTGTTTTATATTTCTGAGCATTGCGTTTCGGGTCCGAATCTCAGTGTGGATGATTTTTTTTTATTAGTTTTTTTTATTATTTTATGTCTCGGTTATGTTGATTCGTTTTCCGCTCCGAAGACTTTTCAGACAAATTTTGCACAAATTAATAGTAATTTAAAAATTAGAATTGAAAATTACCGAGTAGAGTGTTTGAACCGCGGCCTCTCCACGCAAGTCATTAGACCGATACACTATCGTTTGCTCTTCTTCACAATCGATGAACTGCCAAACAGTTCGTAGTCAGTAACGTTATAATTTCACTGACAAATTCGTTACATAATTAGACCACTTTTGATACTAATGACCGATTTTGCATTACATTTGTACCATTTTTGGTACAATTAAACTGAATATATTTTGTTCTAGGTGTTATCCTTTTGGCTTACTTACAAAATAACTATAACTATAACTATAACTATAACTATAACTATAACTATAACTATAACTATAACTATAACTATAACTATAACTATAACTATAACTATAACTATAACTATAACTATAACTATAACTATAACTATAACTATAACTATAACTATAACTATAACTATAACTATAACTATAACTATAACTATAACTATAACTATAACTATAACTATAACTATAACTATAACTATAACTATAACTATAACTATAACTATAACTATAACTATAACTATAACTATAACTATAACTATAACTATAACTATAACTATAACTATAACTATAACTATAACTATAACTATAACTATAACTATAGCTATTACTATAACTATAACTATAACTATAACTATAACTATAACTTTAACTATAACTATAACTATAACTATAACTATAACTATAACTATAACTATAACTATAACTATAACTATAACTATAACTATAACTATAACTATAACTATAACTATAACTATAACTATAACTATAACTATAACTATAACTATAACTATAACTATAACTATAACTATAACTATAACTATAACTATAACTATAACTATAACTATAACTATAACTATAACTATAACTATAACTATAACTATAACTATAACTATAACTATAACTATAACTATAACTATAACTATAACTATAACTATAACTATAACTATAACTATAACTATAACTATAACTATAACTATAACTATAACTATAACTATAACTATAACTATAACTATAACTATAACTATAACTATAACTATAACTATAGCTATAACTATAACTATAACTTTAACTATAACTATAGCTACAGAATAAATATACTATTGAGGCAATTGTCTCCGCCGGTTCTACAGGGTATGTGTCTATCTGTGTGTGTGTGTTAAACAATTCAATTTACTTTTGTGTTGGGGTGGAGTCAAGTTGTGATTTCTTTACTGAGATTTTGCTAATTCGTTAAACGTGAGGCCGTTGTGCCAAATGCTCTTGGCCACAATGCGCTGCTGTTGGTTGCAGCTGAACAAGACCGACCAGCAATAAGTCAGACTATAGAGTGCGAATATAATTAATAATTTAAAGGCTTCATAAAACACAAAAATTACCTTAAGATAAGAAAAAGTGTAAAGCAGTTAGAAAAATCCACAAAGCAAGTTATTTTGCAAATTTATTTTATGATGTTGGGACCATAATATGACTTAATTGTAAGCACCATCAATAAATTTTTTTGTAATACCTGCCTTGAAGGAAAGATGGATTAGTGATATTATTTTTACTCACTATAAGTGGCAGTCGAAAATTATTTCTCAAATGTTGTGGACATTAGAAATTGAAATTTTTATTCTTGTTTTCAAAAAGTAAGCGAAATAAAAGTTTTCTGTTAAAAGTTGTTTTTTTTTTTTTGAATTTTATTTCAAAAAGTTGGAAATGAAAAGTTAAGAATCAGAAAAGTCGTCAAAAGAGATAAAAGTCATTGCAGAGGATAACATTAGATTCCTGAATATAAACATATCCTTAAGGTAGTGTTTCTCAAATTGTGTTCAGCGGCTCACGCTGGCGCTATGAGAGACTATCGACTGTCCCCAATATTTTTTGTTTTACAAATTATTTCAAATACGCTACGCAAGACTGATGAACTAAAGAGTAGTTTTTCCAAGAATAATAACTATTATTGGAAATCAGTTTTTTAAAGAATTTTAAGTAACCAGTGTACATGTGTTGTTACTATATTCGTAAATTCTTTGCAAAAATTTAACGATCCTTTACAAAAGTGAGAATAGTCTTTTATATATTATAGGTAATGTTTTAAATATTCGTAGGTACTCAATATATTAACTGCTGACCTACTGACCAAGAAAACTCTACAAAGATATAACACAATTTGATAGCACAACTTTAACCTTCATTTTAGGAAACGCATAAATGATGATCATCTATGGTGAATACTCGTTACTATTGCAGTCAATACTCAATGCCAGTGAAGTGCATATGTTATCGACAGAGAAAATCTTTACTTTTTCATCTTATATTGTAAAAGTAACCCTTTCTATTTCTTTATTTAATACTTTAATTACACAACGCACTTAAAGAGAAATATTTATGTGACCACTTACAAATAACTAAAGAGGACAACAAATCGAGAATGTCTATTCACAGAGCCGTTTTTGCAATACCAGTAGGAAAACTTAAAAAATTTATTGGTACGAGCGTATAACATTATTTTTATTTCATCTCTTCAAAAGAAAAGTTACTTCATAAAATTATCTAGGTGAACCTGCCTATCATTAATTGAAATTAAAATTGAATTTACTGAGTCTTTTTTTTTCATCGTAACAAAATTGAAATACATTCATTTGGTTCTTTTTGACATTAAAGGATTCAGAACTGTGCAGTATTATTCTGAATAAATATAAAGAATAACGCAAAGTGCTATACATAGTTTAACAAAGTGAAATATACATTTGATTAAATTAACATCAGAAACTGTGCTTGCTCCTGATAGGAAGATGAAGAGAAAAATATTCTAAAAATGTTGGTAAACTCATTATAACAAGATTGGAGTCATCAGGAATGATTAAATTTGATCTAATTAAGAAATGATCTAAATATGAAGGGTCATGAGGATGCGTTGGATTAACATCACAAAACCTTCTCAATTATAACAAGCAATTTTGTAGGCAGTCATTTAGTTGTCTACAGTTGTCTACATAACTTAAATATAAGTGCAAAGCGAAAAAAATGCAAGGAATGTAAATACTTCCTAGCAACAACTTTTTAACAGAACCTGCGAACGAAATTTTAATTTCTATAAGACAATTTGGAAATTTAACACCTTCAACGCTGACCACATCATATTTTACTCTCCTGCACAGCAAATAGTTTGAGTTGAAAATGCAAACCAAATTGGAATGAATACAAATCCACACCAAATTTGGTATAAAATTTATGCCACAACTTGGTATGTAAAACGATAATACTTGTTCGTATAAAATTTATACAAATAAAGTATTGATAAAATGTACACTATTTTGACCTAAATTTAATAGTTTCACCATACAAAAATCTTTTATACTATTTTTGTATAAATTTTATACAGAAGTTCATATGAAAGTATTATAAACAATTTTATATAAAATTCATATTGTGCGATATAAACGTATTTCACATATTTGTCGAATAAATATTTCGGAATTAAAATATGACTTTGATACTTACGCAGTATAAATTCCATAATACATTGTGTGTGGAGAAAAACTCCGCCCTTGTAGTTGAGTTTTACGTGAATATCATACCCGGTTTGTAAAGTGGGCATAATCAGTGTCATCCCCCTTTTTTTACTTATTGAACGATATTTTTCTTTAAAAAAAGGCATAGTATTTCCTGTCAGGCTTTTAACATTTGTGTGCACTAAATGCATCCACTTAAGATGCCATAAATAATCTCACGCTTCAAGTAGAAAAAAAAAAAGAAGAAGCTGCATACGTAAATAGAAGCAGTTGACATTAAATATCTTTAGTAAAACATAGTTGTGTTATAAAAGAAGAAGAGAATAGAAGTAAATTTGACAGCCGCATTTCAAAGTACACTCAGTCGTTGGGTTAACAAAAGAACAAGAAGTTTCGTAGACTTCGAATTTTAAAGGTTTTCTTACACGGACAAAGACAGATGGTGGGGTATTAAAAGCTTAAAAATTGTTAAGTATTTGTTTGCGCTGTTGTCTTCTTCTAAGCCATTGCATTTGTTGTTTGGAGGAATTAACCACTTGAAAAGTGAAACTTTTTGTTGCATTCAAAAGCCAAATGAAATGAAGGAAGGAGAACAATGCAGTATGCGTTTGACATACGAAATGTATTTGTAGAATTTTAGCATTTCATAACTTATTTGGAAAAGTGAAATGTGAAGTGAAAGAATTGATGCGCATTGAGATGATATGCATATAAAAGTTGAGAAGTTAAATTACATTGTTTATATCCATAGGGGCATATCAGAAAATAATCTCCTTTTATATGACCCAGGTTTTAAGAAAAATTTTTTTTTCCATGTTCAATAACCAAATGTTGTGGAATATACACCTAGAAGTATAAAATGAAATTCTCAATAGGTGAACAAAAAAATTTCGACCCGAGATGGTGTCAGAAGGTCGTTTTATCTAAAAATTTTGGAAAAAATCGAGATTTCCGATAATATACTGGAGAGCACATATTTAAGAAGTAGTAGATATGTTACGGGGCACCTTTCCAAATATTCTGGAGTAAAATTCAAAAAAATCATAAGTGGGTCGTGGCGACAAAATGGGTTAAACTGTCTAAATCGCTCATTACGGCCACATTATAAGTCCTAAAATTCTGAAAAAACTCTAGCAAATTTTCTGATGAAAAATAAATTGATTTTGTTTATGATATTTTTTTAATTTAAGCGCCCTCTGCCGAGTAAAAAATTAAAAAGGAAAAATTTGGGGTAAAAAGTGCGATTTTTGGCGATATGCGATTGAGCACACCATAGCGACACATAAGACAAGATAGCATGATATCTAACAAATATTCCGTAATAAATTTCAGAAAAATCGTATGTGGGTCGTGGCGACCGAATGGGTTAAAAAGCCTAAATCGCTCTTTACGCCCACATAACAGATCCGAAAATTCTGAAAAAATTCAAGCAATTTTCTTGACAAAAAATAAATCGAATCTGTCTATGATATTTTTTTGATTGAAGCCCTCCATGTCGAGATAAAAACGAAAAACGGTAAGATTTGGGTAAAAAACTATTTTTGGCGGAATGCGATATTTAGAGTTTTTCGTTTTTTGCTCATCATGTTGGGCTTAAATCAAAAAAACATAACAAATAAATTCGATTCATTTTTTGTCAAGGAATTTGCTTAAATTTTTTCAGAATTTTTGGACCAGTTATGTGGCCGTTATACGGTGTTTCTGAATTTTACTCCACAATATTTGAAAAGGTGCCCCGTAACATATCTACTATTTCTGAAATATGTGCTTTCTAGTATATTATCGTAAATCTCGATTTTCCCAGAATTTTTAGATAAAACGACCTCCTGACACAATCTCGGGTCGAAATTTTTTTGTTCACCTATTGGGAATTTCATTTTATACGTCTATGTGTATATTCCACAACATTTGGTTATTGAACATCGAAAAAAAATTTTTCTTAAAACCTGGGTCAGATAAGAGGAGATTATTTTCGGACATGCCCTTATATATTTCAGTTACTGTTTTTCTGTGTTAACTCTTCAAAAAATTTTTTCATATACACAGAAGTTTGTCCCTTATTTTAGATTATCTTCGCTTAGTTTTTCTTATTTTAACTGTAAAATTTTTAAATATTGAGTAAAAAAAGAGAACTGAAAGTGAAAAGAAAGAGGAGATTCGCTGCATTATCAGCTCAGTCAAATTCGGTTTCTCGATAGTGAGTGTTCGTGTGTTTTTTTTTAAGCTTAAAAGTTTTGTTAAAAAAATGCAAGTGGGTGTCATTCTCCGCTTTAGTTTTTTTTATATGACTAAATATATTGTTTTATCTGTATATAATTAAATCAATAAATACTGAGAGGGGTTATCCAGAAATTTCAAATTTTTAAAAATAATTGCTACTGCCATTGTTATATTACTGTTTTTGAAACATTTTGTCATTCTCCTCTTAGTAATTCTTCATATGGTTTCTGTATTTGGTTTTGCTTCAACCATTTATTTACAAAATAAAAATTTAAATTTAGTCTCAAAACAAAAACTAAAATAAACTTATAAAAAATCAAACATAAATTTTTAGGGTTGCCACATGGCTACTTTCGAAAATCTTATATAATTCTTACTTTTTTTTTAATTAAATTGAAACTTTTGATTTCAGAAATGCTCAGATAAGCTTTTCCAAAATTGTAAAAAACTTTCGGTGTTACCACTCGGTTTTTTTTTGTCAGTCTTGCGTAAACCATTTATTTAAAAAATATTAAAATTAGGACCCTTAAATAAACATTTCAAAAATCCAAAATAAATTTTTTGGGTTGCCAACTGGTTATTTTCGAAAATCTTATTTAATTCATATGTTTTTTGAATAAATTTAATTTTTTTGTTTCAGAACCGCTCAGATAAACTTTTCTGAGATTGTAAAAAAATTTTCAGGGTTGCCGGCCGGTTTTTTATTTTGTTAATTTTGCTTAAACCAAATTTCTGTTCGATGAATACCTAACGATTTAGGCGTGGCTCAATTTTTAACGATTTAAACTATTATTTTTTAGTGTGCCAATATAATGGCGAACGTAAAAAAAAATTAGATTGAAAATGAATTTTTGAAAACAACCATCTGGCAACCCAATAAAATTATGCTGGTTTTTTCTAAAATTTATTTGAGCGTATTGAAACTAAAATTTTATATATTTTTTAAATATATTGGTAAGCCGAAACTTAAAAAAAAAAAAAAAACATTTGGCAACCCTGAAAGTTTATGTTCTTTTTTTTAAAAAGTTTCAGAAGTTAAGGTCATCGTTATCGTTATGCACTTAATCGGTCTATGTGAGGTTTTCGCTCTTCGTAATTACCGCCACTCTAACTAAGGTCATCATATTCTATACCTTCAAGTAATAAAAAACTAGTAAGGGTGTTACCTTTGGCCTGGCCAAACATTAAATACCCCACACAGCAGTATTTTGAAAATTTTGCTAATATGGGAGGTGCCACGCCCTCCAAATTCACCCATTTTTTTCTCAGAGTTTGCATTTATAGTTCTTAGTATTTAAGTGAAATTTGGTTGGATTATCTGAAAAAATATTTTCAGAATATCGTTTTGAAGCTTTTGCTTATATGGGAGGAGCCACGCCCTCTTGTCCGAATTCGACCAGCTTTTTCTCAGAGCTTACGCTGACAATTCGTAGTATTTATGTGTATTTTGGTTGCATTGTTGTGAAATATACTCCAAAATTTGCATTTTGAAGATATTTTTTGTATGGGCGGTAGGCGTGTCCGTTGACCGATTTCGCTCATTTTCAATCTTCCGAGCTAGCTTTGAGGCTGTGTACCAAGTTTCATTGAATTATCTTGCTTAGTTTTCCCAAAAACTGTATTTCCACACACAGTCGTTACCTAGCCAGCCACCCAGCCAGACAGACGGACATGGCTATATCGACTCAGTACGCTGATCAAGAATATATATACTTTTCCATATCTGCCACGCCTCCTTCTCTGCGTTACAAACGGAAGGACAAAGTGAATATACACTAGGTGTAGGGTATAAAAATAGCTGGGGACAAAAGAAGGCTTCTTTTGGTACATTTTTCGGATATATTTCGGATACATTTCGGTACATTTCGGATACATTTCGGATCATTTTTCTGATATGTAACTTTTTTCTTGGTTCATTTTTTGGATACATTTCGGTAAATTTCGAATACATTTCGTTTTTTTTTTGGTACATTTTTCGGATACATTATGGATAAATTTTGGTACATTTTTCAGATATTTAACGTTTTTTCTTGGTACATTTTTTGGATACATTTCGTTTTTTTCTGGTACATTTTTCGGATTTATTTTGGAACATTTTTCTGATATGTAACGTTTTTTCTTGGTACATTTTTCGGATACGTTTTGGTACATTTCGTTTTTTTTTTTTCTGATACATTTTTCGGATACATTTTGGTACATTTTTCTGATATATAACGTTTTTTCTAACTTTGTAGATCCAAACGAAGTTATTCTGTAATTCCGTAACTGTTTTCGACACTTAAAATTTTGACAGCCTCTTTGCAATAAATCCATTTTCTTTTGTATGTATGTATTCTCCTTTAACTTCTAGGAGGAGCATAGGGCCAATATTAGACGTTTTCATTTCTTGCGATCCCTTGCGATGACTTAGATCTCTTGCCACGACTTACCCAATTCTTGTATTTCCTTTTCCAGCGACCTTTTCCAGTTGGTTTTGGGTCTACCACGTCCTCTACTGCCTTGTGGATTCTACTCAAGAGCCTGCCGACAAACTTCGCTGTGTGGTTTCCGGAGAGTGTGACCAATCCATCTCCATTTGTGCAGCTTGACCTCGATTGCTATAGCCCTCTGATTGCATTTTTGATGTAGCTCGGCATTTGATATCGTGCGAGGCCACCAAACCTTTAGTATACGCCTTAAGCTTTTGTTCACGAATACTTGCAGCTTGTTCGATAGTTATTCAGTAACAAGCCATTTTCTTTTAAAACTTTACAAAATATTCTATAATGTTTGAACATCAAGAAGTTCATAATTTATAAATTAAGCTGGAAAAGATTTATGGCAGTTTTAACTAAAAACAACACTTAACATAGTCTAAAAATTACAACTTTGTTAAAAGCAATTTAAAAATAGTTAACAAAATTAACGACGATTTTAAAAGTAGAGGAAATACTTTAGGCTGTCCAGTCAGAGCAACGAATACACATGTTTATAAACAAAACAACAAGAGCAGCTCAAACTCATACATATAATCGTAAACATAAAATGATTCATTATGCTAAAGCGACGATATCAATTGACAGCAATTTAAAAAATTTTTATTTTTATTTCCATTATTATTATTAATGCTATGTTTGTTTGTTTATTTGTGTGAGTAAAGTTCAAATAAATGAATAAAAAAATAATAAAAAAAAAATTTATGTTAATCCGAATAATAAACCTCTCAGTTCATTATGTACACAAACGTGCTGCGATCCTCTCCAAAAATTTGTTTATATGGAACACTTTAATGCTGCGCGCGACGGCCAGCCAGCAAGCAAAAGAAGAGAAAGCATTTGCTGTTCGCTAATTCAAGAAGCGACCCCAGCGGCAGCAATTGGAATTTGCCGTTGTAACATTTAATCGCACTAATGAGTATTCTATGGTTTTTCATATCAAATTGTGTTGTCGCAGCCAGTGTGATACACGAAATTAAAATCTCTCACAATACCAGCAACAATGTCGACAAAGTTGTGTAGAAGGAAAGAAATAAAAAACTAAAAATTTCTGAAATAAAATTTGCATACAATTGTTGTCATCATGAAGGAAATGAAATGAATTGGGATTTCTGTCTTTTAGCTGCTGTTGCTTTTATTTTTATTATGCGCCGGAAATCAATCGCGCTGATCAATTGAAATGGAAATTTGCATTTCACTTTACAGACACAATGACGATCGATGGAGACGACAACGTTATTATGTTGAAAAAACTGAAACGCTGAAATTGATCTGTTTTATGCGCGAAACTTGTTGGCACAATGTCCAAAAAATAAAAGAAAGAAAATTTTTACTTTTACTGCATTTATATTGGGCATTTTAGTGTTATTTATTTTTTGTTGTTGTATTTTTTTGTTAATTTCATATCAAAATATTGCGAATATTTTTAAAAATTTCTACATTCCTATTTGGTTACTGATTATTGATTATCGTTTAAATTCGAATTTGCAAATATATATTTAAATTTTTCATTTACGGTAATTTTCTAGTTTGCAAAGTTTGTTACTTAAGTCTTTTGTTTTCGCTATCGTTAAATTCTTACTTTCCTTTGCCAAAGTGTCGTCATTTCATATGAAAACACTTTTACTGCATGAAGACAAAAAAAAAAAAAAAAAAATTTAATGAGCCAATGCCGTTACATTACATTAGCAGTGTTGTTTAAATACACATTTAACAGATTAGCAGCAAAAGAGCTGAATTAATGAATTTTTAAGATTTTATTTTGGGTTTATTTTTGGTGAGCAAAAAGACAAAAAGTTCTGTAGAACTAACGCCCAAAATTTATGTTATTGTTAACATAAGAAAGTTAATTTGTTTATCGATATATCAACTTTCAATTTAATCACCAGTAATATCGGTCACATTCATTATTTTTATGGTTTGCGGTGTTGCCACCCACTATATTTGTTTTATTCATTTCGCAAGGCCTTAATATTTGAATTGGTTCACATTTGTTGAATATTCTCAAATACCTTCTTTTCAAAGAATCATAACTACGAAAGTAAGAGTCCTATTGAAAAACTTTCAATACATGTATTGATAAGAAAGAGTGTGGCCAATTTTGTCGTTTAAAAATTAAAAATTTTTTTTTGGGTATATCGATAATATTCGCATCCCAAAATCGACTTTTTATTACGCTTTTCAATTACCCGATCAAAAAATTTATTTTTGACTCAAAAGCAAGGCATCTAACGAAAAAAGTTACGTATGAATTTTTCAGAATTTTTTAATTTTTTTTTTATTTTTTCAAAAAATTTATGAAATTGAGTTTTCAGCTGTTAAACTCACGTTTGTCAGCACAATGCTAGGTGTTTACGTCGAACGTAAACAGTGTGCATCCTGCGTATCTGCCTGTCTTCAACACCCGCCGAACAGCGCTGTTGTAGTTTACTCGTTGTGCTAACAACGAGTAAAAACTCAATTTTGACATTTGCCACTTTTTCGCTTAACCCAAAAAGAGCAAGTCAGCGAACCCCCAGAAGTTTTACTTTAAATTCAAAGTTCAACATTTAAAACATAAAAACACAAAAACCCAACATACAATATAACACGCAGAACATCAAAAGACAACAGTGAACATCAACAACACAATCAACAGTGAAATACAAGAACCAAACTACACAACGGTGGACAGCTTACTCTACATCGTTGGACTATTTGGACACACAAATCATCTTTTATAAAACACAAATTGTACTGTAAAGTATACGTGACATTTTGTATTTTATTTCCGTTTTACCCATATTCAATCTACTAATTGTACAATAAACTCTTATAACGATTTAGAATTTTGTGTCCGTTCATTTTCACCCTTCACCCGTACACTAGGTTTACTTAAAAACAAGGTATCTACGAAAAAATTTCATATAACGTAAAATGCTTAGAATTCTTCAAAGGATTGGTGTGAGTTTTTTCAGAATTTTTGGACTTTTTTTTTCAATTTTTGACCATGTTTTGAAAATCATAAAATATCTCAAAAATTTTCTGAAAAAATTTACACGTATTTTTTGGAAAATTTCAAGCATTTTTTGCTTTATAAACCTATTTCTTAAGTTCCCTTGCTTTTGAGAAAGAAATCGTTTTCCTACCTCGTTATTGAAAAACGTAAAAAAGTCGATTTTTGGAGCGAATATTGTCTATACCTAGGCTGCTATATATATTTCTGGCCTAGGCAACACTAATATCAATAGCTAAAATCTGGCAACACCATAATAAGGTTTGACGTTTTTTAGCATAAACGTACTCAGAACGTTTTGACGTACGACCATCATTTGTGTTGTTTACAGTGACTTGAAAAAATCAATTTGGCAAAAGAATGGAATTAACTCGTGAACATTTTCGTGCGATCACAACTTTCGACGTGTATTATCATGAAAAAAGTGCATCGATGAACTTAAATCTTTGTATGGCGATGAAGCACCATCTTATAACACTGTGAGAAACGGGTTTAATGAATTCAACCGTGGCCGACGCTTGCACAAAGACGAATTCCGTGAAGGTCGTCCAAAAACGGCCGTTGTGCCAGAGAACATTGATGCCGTGCGTGAACTGATAATACAAGATCGTCATGTGACATACCGTAAAATAGAAGCATCTTTGGGCATTAATTCCACTCCAATACATTCGATTTTGCATGAACACTTACTTAGTTGTAAAAAACGTTTGTTCTCGTTAGAAACCACATAATTTATCAAACGCTTAAATTATCAATAGAAAAACTAATTTTCTAAACTCACTGTAAACAAAACAAATAGCACTTGTACATCAAAACGTTGTAAGTACGTTTATGGTAAAAAATGCCAAACTTTATTATGGTGTTGCCAGATTTCAGCTATTGTCTTTAGTGTTACCTAGGCCAGAAATATATATAGCAGCCCACGTACCATAGATAAAAAAAAAAATTTTTAAGCGCCAAAATTTTTGTAAGAATATGAACTTTATTTTTAAAGCACACTTGGGTATCCATTATCTTATGAAAAAAAAAAGTTATAGCTAAAAACCATGTTGTTTTTTTAACCAGAATAGGCATTCAGTAGAATCAAATGTGTTGCATTGGTTTTTCTCAAAATGAAAAAAAAAAAAAAAAAAAAAAAAATGATGCAGATAACGTTTTTAAGAGTCCATCTTACTTTTAAATCGGTTTCGGGATGAATCTAAATTTCAACCCGGTGTAAGGGTCACTGTTCTCTCATGGTAATTTGCAAACCAAACTTATCAGCTAATCAGAAAATTTTCTTGTAAGGTTTCCCAAAAGAGCTCAGTGGGAACTTTGAAACCAATGGCTCCAAGATGAAGCATGGTGTTTGTGCGGGAGTCTTTGCAGAATAGTTGAAATCATCTCAATCCTATCGCTTGTCAGATTCAGCTTGGGTTTTTCAAATAGAATTTGTATGCCATTTTCGAATCCTGCTAGTCATAATGATTCGGTTCGATATTCCAGACCATAGGCAACTCGAAGGCATCGAAAAAGCTGACGAACTGGCAAGGAATGGCTTTTCACTTAAAAGGAGAAAAAAAAAATAGTGCTTGCTACTCTATTTCTCACCAATTTTACCAGAACTTCAAGTCAGAATAGTGACAACTCCCTACTGAAGAAAATTTTACCAATTAAACAAAAGTAAATAAATATTGTAAAAAAGGCAAAAAGAGAAGTGATCTGAATAAAATGTAAAATAAAAAATAAAAAAATTTTAAAAAAAAATTACTCACACTAGGATTTGAAGCCGCTCCAAATATTGGAAGCCAAATATTTTTATGATTTGTCGCAAGCGATAAAAACAATTTGGGAGCAACAATTCGTGAAATGGTGCGTCGAACTTACAGAAATATTTGCGATGACTTGCTTTTTATTCATATCAAGTGAAATATTTTTCCTTGTGCTTGCTGCAAGTACTAATCACTTGGGATAAAAGATAAATGTTTGCTTGAAATAATAAGCATTTGTCATTTTTCAAACTGTTATAAAATACTTACTAAAAAGTTTTTAAAAATTTATTTGGGCTAGTTTATTCAAAAGCGCAAAAAAACTTAATGAAAGAAAACTTTTAAGAACAAAAGTAAAAAACTTTTACAATTTTTAATTTATTTTTAAAATAAATTTTTTTTTTTTAAGTTTATTCTCCATATGGGCTAATTCTGCATTGCGAACGTTACATTTGTTCGCATATTTTTAAATCCTAAAGGTGCTCTGCATGTTAAATTCTTAATTGACCTGCAGTGGTATGTTACCCTTTAAGAGTACTTTCAGAAGGCATTTAAAAATATTTCCTGGCTTGTATCAGTTACAATATAATCGTGCATAAAGTGCTGTTCGCACGTTACAAAAAACAGAAGTCGTTGTGGAGATCAATGTACATTTTCAAAGTTTTTTGCAAATTTTCCAGTATAAACGAAAAAAGCAAAATCCTCCAAAGAAAGAAGAATATTAGAGCATATCGAAACTGCTTTTGAGGGAATCAAAGAGTCCTTCGTTCGTACAAATATTTAATTTTTGTGTGTTGCGCACGTTACGTTGCAAATTTTACAATTTTTATTTTATATATATACATTAGGGTGCAGCACTTTTTCGAAATAATGGGAAAATTATAGGTTGCATCAAAGATTATCTTAGGAACAGGTCTTATTACAAAGACTGCATACATAGTTTTGGTCAAAACCCCCGAAAAGATGGCCCGTCCGGGGCTTGAATGAAGGTCTAAACGACAAAAATCATTGTTTTTTCGCAGTTTTTTTTATTTTATCTCAAAAACCACGAAACTATTGGTAGTAATTCTTCCTAAATCTCTGAAAAGGATTAATTTTCTACAGTTTTTGTTTTTTTCTCATTGCTCTACAATGAAGTTTTCCCTATGGAAGTCCCTGAATAAGTTAAAATTTTTTGATTCAAAAAACGGTTTTTTTTCTATAACTCAAGATACAAGAGACACACAAGAACTTTAGAGCTCAATAAATGTAGGAAATCTACTTTCCTATAGTTTTGCTTTGAAATCTTGATTCCAAAAGTAAACGGTTTTCCGCTGGAGGCCGAAATTTGTTAAAAATAATTGTGTACCATGAAAAAGCGACCTTTTATTGTTTGGTTTTAAAATATACCCAAAAATTTGATTAGAAACTAATGAAAACACTAAAAGCTTCTAAACATGGTCTTTAGAATGGAAATCAGATTGAAATTGCGCGAGATATGATAATTCTTACATACTTGGTATTTTTTGTAAAGTTCTAATTTTGGGTATTTTTGTTTCACAGTGTGTTTTGCATCCTCAACTTAAAATTTTTTTATGGTTATTATTTTACGTTAAGAGACGATAAGCTGCGCAACTTCTAAGACCAAGAATATCAAAATCGGTTCGTAGTTTCCTTGCGAATTTTAGCCTGAGAGTTTGCATTTTTTTCCATTTTTGTCAAATACGGCTTTTTTGAGTATGAGCGACTGTATACCCTAAATACCGTAAAAAATGTGTACTATTATATCCCAAAAACTAAAGGAAATATATTTTGCTATATTTTGCTCCTAATAGTCATCTTTCCACAGCAAATAGTTTGTGCCCTTGAGGCCGATTTTTGTGATAAAAAAAATCGAATTTTTAGAAATTTTTATTTCGAAGTGACCTTTTGATGTTTTGGCTTACAAATTTTCCAAAAATTTTAAAAGAACACTTAAGAAAAAGTTAAAAGCTTTCAAACGTAGTCTTTAAAAAAGAAATCGGTTGGAATTTACGCAAGATATAAAAGTTATAAGAGAGAGACATAAGACTATTTTTTTATTGTGCAGATATGACTTTTGGTTATTTTTTTGTGTCACAGAGTATATAAAAACTGTCATATCTCGCGTAAATTTCAACCGATTTCTATTCTAAGGACTACTTTTAAAAGCCTTTAAACTTATCTTAAATTTTTTACAAAAATTTTTGGAAAATTTGTAAGCCAAAACTTCAAAAGGTCGCTTCGAAATAAAAATTTCTAAAAATTCGATTTTTTTTATCACAAAAATCGGCCTCTAGGGCAGAAACTATTAGCTGTGGAAAGATGACTATCAGAACCAAAATATAGCAAAATATATTTCCTACAGTTTTTGGGATATAATAAAACACATTTTTTATGGTATTTAGGGTATACCGTCGCTCATACTCAAAAAAAGCCATATTTAACAGAAATGAAAAAAAATCAAAACTCCCAGGCTGAAATTCGCAAGGAAACTACGAACCGATTTTGATATTCTTGATCCTGAAAGTTGCGCTGTTTATTGTCCCTTAACGTAAAGTAATAATCATAAAAAATCTTAAGTTGAGGATGCAAAATACACTGTGAAACAAAAATACCCAAAATTAGAACTTTACAAAAAATACCAAGTATGTAAGAATTATCATATCTCGCGCAATTTCAATCCGATTTCCATTCTAAAGACCATGTTTAGAAGCTTTTAGTGTTTTCATTAGTTTCTAATCAAATTTTTGGGTATATTTTAAAACCAAACAATAAAAGGTCGTTTTTTCATGATACACAATTATTTTTAACAAATTTCGGCCTCTAGCGGAAAAGCGTTTACTTTTCGAATCAAGATTTCAAAACAAAACTATAGGAAAGCCGACTTCCTACATTTATTGAGCTCTAAAGTTCTTGTGTGTCTCTTGTATCTTGAGTTATAGGAAAAAAAACCGTTTTTTGAATCAAAAAATTTTAACTTCTTCCGGGACTTCCATAGGGCAAACTTCAGTGTATAGCAATGAGAAAAAAACAAAAAATGTAGAAAATTAATCTCTTTCAAAGACTTAGGAAGAATTCTTACCAATAGTTTCGTGGTTTTTGAGATAAAATAGAAAAACTGCGAAAAAACAATGATTTTTGTCGTTTAGACCTTCATTCAAGCCCCGGGCGTGCCATCTTTTTGGGGTGTTGACCAAAACTGAGTATGCAGTTTTTGTTTTAAGATCTTAATCCATGATAATTTTTGATGCACTAATTTTTTTTGAATTTTGCTGCACCTTAATATACATAGGCTATCGAAAATTGATGCAGCCCCTTTCCAACTAACTTAAGCACATTATATTCACTTGCTTTATTTGTGGAAAAGGTTGTAAAGAAGTGCAGTGCACACAAAAGTAAAATTTTTTCTTGGCACCGCATCTCACGGTAAAAATAAGCTGTCGTAGCTCAACCACTGCATCGATTTTTATGAAATTTGGAATGCAATGTTATTAAAGACTTTTTGTTATGTAGCTGCCAGTGCGACACCCCTTAAGGCGATAGGCATTTCCGCGGCTAAGCCGGTGGACCAATTTTTAGGAAACTCGGAATGGGGATTAAACCCTTAGAAAGCATATTAAAAACCTTTAGTTATTTAGTGGGCAATACCAGTCACCTAGTGGCAAAATGCGCTTTTGCGGCAACTTTATGATTTTTCTCTTGGTTGACCTTTTTTGGATATACCCATATGTTTTTGTAAACAATTTTTCAATAACGTGTGCAGTGAGGAAATTTAGACACATACTAAATAATATCCATTCTCTATTGATATTGCTTTTAAGGTTTCTAAAAAGTACTTGTGATTTATGGAGAAAAAAATAACATGACATTACACTTTGGGGATTAGGTATTTTAAGTACGTTCTTTTAAATTGCTAGTTTATAATTAGTTTTTTTATTTAGCGCCACTAGTTGTTTCCTAAGACACTGAATGTGTAATTATTTATTATGAGGATGTAAAGACAATATCTGTCAAAATATTTATGGCAGCATATGATTTTCCTCTTTTCTTTATTGTTGCCATAAAATAATGTTTTCAAAATCTGCCTTTGAGCAAACTGGCATTTCATTGCTGGCAATAAACAGTTTTAGTAGGTATGCAGCAGCAATATTAAATTACTTAATTATGCACATGTATTTTTTGATACCTGTAGTTTAATTGATCCTGTATCCAATTTCGTTTTTTTGCTTTTTGTCATAAATTAGTTCTCACTAGTCGTTGTTGTTGTTCTGGTTCATTTCTCTGGGGCTTTAATTAACAGCGGCTCTTTTGACTATCGTAATAGATCGATGCATAAAACTGTTAGCAAAATTGATTGGTACTGACGTTCCTTAAAATTCTTTGCTTGCTGTGGCTTTCACAGCTTGGACCATGTATTTTTGTTTTGCTACTTAGATTATGACGATTTAACTTTGCCAGCCTCTGCCGCTCAAAATATCAACTTATGGATGTCGCGCCCATATTAAAAAAAAACGTAGAATTTTATTGCCCGTAATTTTTGTTCAAAATTTTTTCTGTCCGACCAACAGGAAACGAGATAAATTGAATTAAACATATTTCAAGATGGTGGCTAATGCGCAAGGGTGGGGAGGTCACCTTTTTGACTTAAGCTGGTCCTAAAAACATTAAGCAAAAAAACATTGCAGTGCGCAATTATTTCTAGGTCTTCATACACTTTTTGACAACTTTACTGTACTAATTGATTATTGTTGGCTTGAGCTTACTGTTCGTTGTGTTTATGTACACTAGGCATGCGCTTATTTTACGATTTTCGTTGATGCCGCCCCCTGAAATCCTTCGAATGGTCAGAAAAACAAATACTATGAAGTTTCACGGTGATCGGAAAACGATAACCCGGCCCTCAAGAGAGGTCAAGGTCAAGTTAATGTTTCAGGCAAAAAATAATGAAAATTTTTTTTGAACTTAATTAAATTAGTCAAAGCATAATTTTATCTTATAGCCAATTGAAATACCTTTCTAACAAGCTATAATTGTTTAAAATCGGGTACTAAATACGATTTTTATCGCTTCTGTCCTACTAATGATGGTGACAAATTCCATTAGATGTCAGTTGATAGCTTACGAATATTAATCATTTGATGTAATTTTTAGGTAGGAATAACAAACTATTATAATTGCAACAATAAAATTTAACAGACGAGATATTGTTGGTAATATCTTAACATTTGATTAAAGTGAGCATCATCGACTGAAGGACCAGCTTATGAGAGTCATATTGGGTGTACAACTTAAAAACCGGAATTTTTTAGCGAAATTTGATGCTTTATTGTGGAAAAATGTTACAATATATTTTATTCAAAGTATTGTCCATTGGAAGCTACAACATTTCCCCATCTTTCAGGAAATTTATGAATTCCATCCCAAAAAAATTGCGCCGGCTTGGCGGCCAAAAATGAATCGAGCCAATTTTCGATATCTTGAACTTAAGTGAACCGTATTCCTGATAGGGCATTCTGCATTGATCGGAACAAATGATAGTCTGATGGTGCAAGGTCTGGGCTAAAAAGCGGGTGAGGCAAAATTTGTATAGATTTCCCATCCGTTGTTTTCCAGGTAATTTTTGACTGGGGCAGCAATATGTGGCCGAGCGTTATCGTGGTGGAAAATGATTGACTCATGTCTGGTCGCATACGTTGGCCGCTCTGCCTGGATTTTCTGCTTCAATCGGATCAATTGTTGACGATAGAGTTGAGCATTAATGGTTTGGCCACCTGGCAACAGCTCATAATGGATCACACCTACCTGGTCCTGACCAAGACGTTCTTTGTCTTCGACATCAAAATCACCACTTTCACACCGTCGAAACCACTCACGACAGCTTGATTCAGCTGGAGCATAGTCCCCATAAACTTTTACAAGCAAACTATGACTTTCCGCAGCAGTGTTCTTTGCAAAAAAATTACCCAACAGAACCTCCCGCAAATGCTGTCTATTTCTCCAATTTTCGAAGTTATTCATCTTGTAAAATAATAATGATGCACACAAGATAAAATTGTTTTGTTGACTGATTTTGACAGCTGTCAAATGTACCTTCAAAATGACATATATATAAAGTTCGAGCTTTCACAAATATTTTATCATACCAAACCTGAACATTTAATGATCTCGCAAGCCAAGGCAGCAGCTGCAAAATACCGCAAAAAATTGTGTTTCTCAAAGAACTGCTCAAAATAGCAAATTGCGAAAATAAACTCAAAATTTTTACCTTACAACATTCTGATAATAGTCTATTGATTATGTCCTAAAAACATGCCAAAAAAGAACTAAGGCGCTTAGGGTAAGCTGGGGTACATTTGACACCGGGGCACATTTGACTTTGCCATTTTCGGTGTGAACACGCCTTTCGAACCAAAAACATGAAATGCAGAATCATAACTTATTAGAGTGAAAGTAACATAATGAACTTTGGCAGTTCTCTTTCAACTCCTCTCGCTCTAATACGCTTTTTTAACTTTTTGTGCTTTTTTTTTTTGTAATTTTCGGCATCTTGCTCTAAGGGTTTTGCAAAAAAAGTTGTATTGTTTTTTAAAAGTAAGTATGCAAATTTGGTAGCACCAACCTTTATAATTAATAGAATAAAAGTGGTTTTTATCAAGGTCAAATAGTTTAAATTTTAAAATATTTTTAATTCTTCAAGAGATTCTGGGGCACATTTGACTTTTGCCGATGGGACACATTTGAAATTCATCCATACATATGTGTTTGTGTATTTTAAATTAAATTGGGTTTTTATTAAACCGGAAGTGGACTTTGAGGAGGTCAATTGAGTTTAAGATACCAACTTCAACAAATCCAGCCTCAACTTCACGTTCATGCACTAAATTCGTATTTGGCATCGACTTCTTACACCTTTATATAAATAATAATAATAATAAGTCTTCGTTAATACATACATACTTATTATTTGTATTTATATGAAAAAAATATATATATTAATATTTTGTTTAATGTTTTTGTGCTATTTTTGTGAGTGTCAAATGTGCCCCGTACCAGGGGCACATTTGACTTTTTTTGAAAAAGTTTAAAAATGACTCTTAATGCAGTTTTTTTAAAAAACTTTTTTTTCTTAGTTTTAATCCTAAATAATCAATGTTTCAGAAACAGTAAAGAGTTTTAAGATCGTGCAATTATTTTCAAAGACACAGGTCCTTGAAAATTTAGTGTCAAATGTGCCAAAGTCTCCCCTACGTGTTTTTATTACAGAAAGCGGTAAATGAGTTATTTAAGAAGAAAATACCAAGGTGTGCAATTAAATTAGTGATTGGGACTCAGAGAGGGAGGGTCAAATTCATCCTTTTCAGTTTTTTCAATATATCTAGCGAACGAAAATTTCGATATTTTTCGTAGAAAGCTTTTGTAGAGCAAAAAATTTTCAATGGAAATAGTTTATTTAAAAGATTAAAAGTGAAAACTACATACTCGTATGCAAAAAATGTTGAACTCCAAATAAAAAAAAAAAAAAAAAACAGAAATTTCGGATTCTTGTATTCTTTTACTCTTTTGAATATAACTTTTTTAGGGTCGCAAATATGTAAGAAAATAGCTTAATATAAGAAAAGAAGATAAAATTTCCTTTAAAATGCTTTATTAAAAGGTTTCTTGGGCTGAAAATTTACCGAAATATGGCTTCACGAACATGGAAATTTTGTTTATGAGGTCTGACAATAGTTTTTACTCAAAACCACGTTGTCTAACGAAAAAAGTGTGCAAGGCAAAAAATGTTTGGAATCGTTTAAAGAATACTTTTGATTTTTTTTAGAATTTTTGGGGACATATTATAAATTTTCAAAAAAAAGTTCCAAAAAATTTTCAAAAATCCCACGCGTATTATTTGAACGATTCTTAGCATTTTCTGCCTTAGGCACTTCTTTCGTAAGAGACGTTGGTTTTGAGTAAAAACTGTTTTTGAACGGTCCAGGTATTTATGCCTTCTGCGCATTTCCAAAGATCTTGTTGGTCTCGTAAGGCTTTAGGTGTAGACGGCATTTAACGTACGTACATCAGACCGGGTCGTTTTTGTATGAAGTAAAATAAAATCATCCGATATCGATATTTACCTAATTTTTTTTTGTGCACTTTTGATTCCACTGAAGGTCCATTTTGAAAAAAAAAAAAAACATGTTTTTTGGTCATAACTCTTTTTTATTATTTTTGTTCTTTTGGGGATATAGATAATATTCGCATTCCAAAATCGATTTTTTACGCAAAAGCAGGACATCTAAGGAAAAAAAAGTATATGTTAAAAAATGCTTCGAATTGTCCAAGAAATATGTGGAAAATTTTTTCAGAATTTTTGGATTTTTTTTTTTTAATTCTTTATTTTTATGACCAAGTTTCGAAAAATAATAACCCAGTGTGCCACACGAACTCGTTTCGGATCCGTAACGGGTTCATATTTTCGTACTCCTTATCCGTTACGGAATCCGTTATGAATCCGTTACTGATCCGTTTGCGGTAAGGATTCCTAAAAAAAAAACGAATTGTTTTTTCTACTTTTATGAATCCGTTTCGAACCTGTAACATACATCAAAAAAAAAAGAAAAATGGTGAAGCCCGGCCGAAAGGCGAACCCAGACTCTCGGGGTATTACATTTTCATACACAAGACGTTAGACAACTAGGCTATTGACCGATATGATGTTGACTTATCTGATGTAGACTTATTTGATGTTGAGATTTAAAGTTTGTATTGATTAAACAAATTTATGTTGTTTTTTTTACGTATTCTGTGTTCTCTCTTTTCCCTTATTTTGATAAAAAAATATTTTATACTCAAATTTGGAACCCAAAACATTTCTTCAAACAGAGTTTGAAAAGTTTACAAAAAACTATACGCAATAAAATAAAAAGATAAAAAAAAAAACAAATCAAAAATATTTTTTTTTATCATCATTTAAATTAATTAAAGCAAATCCGTTTTGAGTTCGCGTTAGAAGTATTTATGGATTCAAAACGGATTTACCCAGGTTCAAATCCTACCAAAGGTGGATTTTTATCCTTTATTTTTCTTCCTTTTTTTGTTTATATTTTTTTTTTGAATTGCTAATAAGCGCATCAAAACGTTTTTTTTCTGTAAATATACAACATTAACATATTTAAAAGCAAATCCGTTTAGAATTCGTTTTTACATATATTTTGGATTCGAAACGGACCCGCACTGCGGAACTACCCGCGTTCGAAATCTACTATAGGTGGATCGATAACTTTTTACTTTTTTTTTTTTAATCGCTAATAAGCGCTTCAAAATGTTTTTTGTTTTATTTGAACACAGCGTTTTGAATTCGTTTTTGATGTACGTTACGGGTTCGAAATGGATCCGTTACGCCGGATTACGTTTTCATACCTTTATGAATTCGTAACGGGTTCGAAACGGATCCTCATCCGTTTTTGTGCACATTGGAAAAGTTCAAAAAATTCGGAAAAAATTCACACTAATTTTTTGAACAATTTTAAGCATTTTTTGCCGTATGCACTTTTTTCGTTATATACCTTTCCAGTGTGGCAGATGGTTCATATCTCCGCTTTTTTACCCGTTACGGATCCGTTACTGAGAAGTTCAAAAAAAAAAACGATTCGCTTTTTTTTTGGGAATGTCTCCCGCCAACGGATCAGTTACGGATCCGTAACGGATAAAAAAGCGAAAATTTCAACCGTCTGGCATACTGGGTTGCTTCTGAGTAAAAAATCGTTTTTCCGGCCTCGTTATTGAAAAAATAAATAAAATAAAATTTTAAGCGCCAAAATTTTTGTAAGAGCATTATCTTTATTCCTAAAGCACCCTCGGGCATGCATTTTGTAATGAAAAAAATGTTATAACCAAAAAACCTGTTTTTTTTTTTCACCAAAATGGGCCATCAATAGAATCAACAGTTTTTTTCTCAAAAAGAAAAAAAAAAAAACAAACAAACACTTAGCAGATATCGTTTTTAAGAGGTCTTTTAACGTTTGTTTCGATTTTAGGATGAATTTAAGTTTCGAACCGGTCTTTCATAAAACGCTTTTCGCTCGAACTAAGCTCGAAACTAATTAGCTCGATTAGTTCATCAAAATATTTAATCGAAAACCATTTCTGCTTAATTATCTGACTGAAAAAATAAAGTAAGACAAAAGCAACGGTTTTGTGGGATTACCCAAAAAAATATTTAGGAGATTCCCGAAAACCTGTAAAAGCCTCGAAAACCCCGTAAACTCGTAAAACTGTCAAATTTTGTATTGATTTTGAAAAATGTTACGAGCTTACGAGGTTTTCGAGGCTTTTACTAGTTTTCAGAAATCCCCTCACTTAACAATATTTAAATTATAAATAAAACATTCTTACGGTTTTTAAAGTATGTAGTACAATTTTAAAAGTTTCTGGTTGTCAAAAATTCAGTTTCAGCTTAATGCATAAAGTAAATCTTTCACTTCCGTTTTTGGGAGAATGGAATTTATAAGCTCCACAGTTCGTTAGAAATTGTTTCTCCTACCAATTTTCTCATCACAAAACGATGTTATAGGAAAATTACAAAATGCTTTAAGGAAATATGTAATAGAAAACTTTTCACGTGATTTATGAAATGTATTTCTCTTAAAATGAAGAAGCACATGCTATTATTGTCAGAAATTTTTTTCAATCAATTTTTTTATCAATATCATTTTCTAATTCCGAAATATTTCTTCGAAAATTATGTGAAATTGGTTAATATACTATGAATTTCACATAAAATGGTTAAAAATACTTTCATATGAACTTTTATATAAAATTTAAACAAAAATAGTATAAAAGATTTTTGTATGGTGATGCTATTGAATTTAAACCAAAATAGTATAAGTCGTATTAATAGTTTATTTGTAAAAATTTTATACGAACAAGTGTAAACGGTTTGTATATCAAGTACTTAGTGGTATAGTTTGTATACCAAATTTGGTGTGGATTTGCATTCATTTCAATTTGTTTGGAATTTTTCACCCAAACTATTTTCTGTGTATAGTTCATCACGAATTTTTGGAATTCGCTGAAAATTGAGATTTCTTGGCTGTTTTGAGCCAATGTAAAGATATACCTTAATGCAGCTGGTTAAGTTACATTTAAAGTGGCAAATTATAGTTCAGAAAAATAGCATGAGATCATTTTGGTAGAATTTTTCTCAATAATTGTATATTTTTGTCTTAAGATATTGGACTGTCCATAGCAATAGTGTAGGTTTTAGTAGACAACTCCTGCTGCCTGTGCATGAATGCTTATTTGCTAAACATTATTTAATATCTACAGGCCGTGGCTTTTAATAGTCCGTCTTAACAGAATAACCAACTCTGTGGCAGAAAAATCAGTTTTGAAACTAAAAAATCACTTTTGACAATGATCAATTCATATAAAAACATTTAAATCGTTAATCGGTGATAATTTGAGTTAAAAAAAAACAAAAATAAGTCAATTCATATAGCTCAATTAAATGTTCGAACTGACAGCATATTTACACAAAAAACGCCTATTAAGTTTTAACAGGAAGTGGGCAATTTGAAAGAATCTTGTGCAAATCTAAATGTCAACATTGATAAAAAAACTTATGCTAAGAAGAATTTTGGTAATTTAAGAAAAATAAATGCGAAAAAAAATTTAACAACTTAATTGAAAGAGTTCAAAAAAATTCCTTTAATTTCAACAAAAAAGCCTACACAAACAGCGTAAGGTTCAAGCAACTGTAACAAAAGCTGTGCGCCAAAGAAAAAATTTTTACAAATTTATGAAAAATAAAAAGTGTCGAAATTGGCAAAGATTAAATGGATGATAAGGAATAGCAAATCAAATGTAATTAAATTAATTTAAAATAAAATTGTGTATGAGCGCGTAACAGGAAAAGTGTTCTTCTTTTATTTTCAAAGCAGCAATAAAACTTTTTAACTACATGCGGGTGTAAAAAATCAAAATTCTCACGTCCATTAACACTAAACTAAGAAATTGAAAGAAACGGATACGCAAACCGCAACTACAAAGATCTAAATCTATTTAAACCAATGCATTGAACTTCCTTTGCAATTGAAAGAATAATTTTGTTTCGTATGTATTAAACAATTATATCATACTAGGTGCTGTATATGTAACAATTATGACTTTGAGAAGGAAAAAGAAGAAAACAACAACAAAAATAATTAACCAAAAAAAGAAAAAGTTTTGATTATTGATAAAAAATTCGAAAAATAAATTGTTAAAGCAATTGTCAACAGTGATTGCAACTGTTGAACATGTGTGTTGTACAAAATATCAAGTTCGTTGCTCAAGTCTTTCGTTTGTTTTTATGTAATGCAGCTATACCTGCATCTGTATTTGATTTAGTTAAGGTTTTGTTATTATCAGCAAATTGCATTTGATACGATATGTTGTTGTTGTTATTATTGTTATTGTCAATACCAAATTGGTTTAAACGTAGATGCTGCAATGATTGAAAAACTTTCTACTGTAAATGTTGTAATTGATAAACTCAATGAAAAAAAAAAAAGTGTTAAATTTTGTGTTGAATCAAGTAAATACAATTAAATTAGTTTATTTTGATTTAATATTTTACGTGGCATAGTTCTTGTTCAAAGCGGATCTCTTACAGATCAAAAAAATTATATTAAGATATAAGAAAATCGTTTACTTATAGTGGCCTTGACGTACATAGAAGATCAAAAACAACCAATGTTGTAAGTTTCCAAAACAAACTGCCTTTCTAGTCTTTATTCTGGCTAAAAAGCAACTCCGTTTTCATAGTCATACTTGCATTTCCCGGTGTGCGTTGCTACACTTTCTGTTTTACAAAATGCGGGACCATTGGGTGAAAAAAGTTTTTTCACTAAAATGTTGTAAAAATTCATGAAACGCGTAGAAACACACAGAAAAAAAGAAAAAAAAATTTTTGGTTCCCGCACCCTTGGGTGAAAAAAAAAAATCCGAAAAAACTATTGATCCAGAAATATGCGCCGTACCCAAAAACCTATAAATTTTCACGGTGATCAGTCCAGCCCTTTGGGAGCCTATAAGGTTGCTTTTATTTATCTGCTGTAAGGTAAACTCGGTAGATTTGGCACCCCTAAGTTATATGACACCACTTTTAATTTTAATACTTGCAGTTTTTGTTGCTTTCAAATATGGACAAAATTTAGTATACAAGGTGTATTGCATATGGTTAGGAAGATCCTGGGAGGTGAAAGAGGAGGCTTAGACAAACAAAAAATACCACCTGGAGGGGAGGTTTTAAATGTACCTATGAGGAGTTAAAGGGTTAAAACTGATTTTCTGACTTGTTTCAGAAAAAAAATTTTCTTGGATCACCGTAACGTTTTAGAGAAAACATTTCTATGGCAAAGTTTTAGCTAATTGTAAAAGATTTTAGAAAGTGTTCATAGGGTTTGAAAGGATTTGGCAAAGTTCTGTACCTTTAAAGTTGATAAGTGTTTCCCCATTTTTTGACTTTGATGGCCATTTTATTATGAAATAGGTATTATTAACATACCCTTTTATACTTTTTTTTCGAAAACCTCATTCAATTTCCTTTAATCTGATGGTATATTTGTTATATCAATTTTTTGATTGAGGAAAGAGCAAAATAATCATTTTGGGTAGAAAAAATTGGCCAATTGGCGATTTTGAAATTTGAATTAGTTCCAGCCGTATCAAATCTCCCACTGTGCGTTGGTAAGTTGGATGTGTGGAAGACTTTGCGCAAGCAACTAAGCCAGATGATTGGATCCAATGCGTAATATGCCGTCACATCTCATACGAAAACATACAACAATTCTGGTAACGAAAACTTAAAAGCCACCTAGAGTGTTTTAATTTGATTAAACAATAAATTTGTGTTTCCTTTGAAAATTTCTTTTAATTCAGGTTTTATGCCATGCCTCCCGAGCTTAGCCCATAATTTATTTGGTGTTGATTTCATTTGATATTCAGCTATAAAGATTTTCACTGTTAATTTGGATGCCTAAGTTTAAGAATTTCAAATTTTCATAAGCTCAAATCGATGTAGTTTATGGGATCCTGGTGATGTAATTTATTTCCCTTTCAAGTTTTCTTAGTAGAATATTAAATTTCATATGTGGCCGCTGGTTTGATTTGGAAGATTCTACATTTTTTTTATTAACAAATTTGGTTTATGAAGTTAGTTTATTAACTGTTTTTTTTCTTTTTGCTTGTATAGTACTAATGAAAGTACCAACGCGCTTTTTCTAAATTGAAGTATGATAATTTTATATTGAACAAATTAAACAGTCATTTTTGCAATTTTTCAACAACAGACGAAAGCAAGTGTTAACATGGAAATTGATTACATATGTTTCGGCTACTTCCACATACATATTTATATATTTTTCATATATAAACATGTATATAGCCTCATCAGATCAGTTTTAGTTAAATCTTGCCAGAAACCGTACTCGAACCCGTGACTCCGGTTTTCTAATGAAGAGTTTACTCGTGACCTATAGCACAATCGCTTAAGCACCGCGTTCTCTTTCATTAGAAAACCGGAGTCACGGGTTCGAGTACGGTTTCTGGCAATATTTAACTAAAACTGATCTGATGAGGCTATATACATGTTTATATATGAAAAATATATAAATATGGATGTGGAAGTAGCCGAAACATATGTAATCAATTTCCATGTTAACACTTGCTTTCGTCTGTTGTTGAAAAATTGCAAAAATGACTGTTTAATTAGTTCAATATAAAATTATCAAATTTGATTTATGCTGACGTATGAGCAACATGTGATTATAAAGTGTTTCATGCATCAGAATTGCATTTCTAATTGTAGTTTATACATTATTTCTCGTTCGTTTGTATTCAAACCGTTTAAGAAAATAAAACCAATATCATGCAAAAGCTGCAAACTTCCTTAAGCCATCACTTTCAATATATTTTTAGTTGAGCTGAGCAGTATCATATTTTCATTTCAATTGCTTTTGTTTTTCATTTCAAAGGAAACAATCAATTGAGTTGTATATGAAACACTTACCGATGACAGCTTACAGTAAGCAAATGTACCATGAAAAAAAAACAGTAAGTTTTGACTACTACATAGCATATCTAACTCATTAGAAAGTGTCAAATTTGTTCTTATGCCATTAAGCAACTTATCCCAATTTTCTTAAAGCTTTTTTTACCTTCCACTTTTTTTTCTGAATATCCGCTATTGAAACGGGGAACCGCCTGTCAAAGCAAATCCAACACCGTAATGAAAACAAAGTTCTTAAGAAAATGATTTCATTGAAAAAAGAAAACACATAAAACCAACAAAAATCAAAAGCATTGGATGCGTGTTGACATGCAATCGATTTTTGGGTTCTTGAAAAGAAAACATTAAATACAAGAAGAAAAAAAAACAAAAAAAATAAAACTGGAGTATGTAGCAAAAAGAAAAACCGACCCAGTGCTCGAGACTAGGCGACAAAACTACAAAGCTTCTAGTTGCTTTATAGTCGCGTATACAGGTGCTTGTCGCGTGCGCATGCGCTTCTCACACTCATTCACTCACTACTTTCTATTGAGTGAAATTTCTTTTTTTGCTCAGCTGAGAGCATTTCACGTTATAGGAGTGAATGAGTGAATTTCTTTATTTTCTTTAATACTCAATTTTGCTCTTTCTCTTTTCCTCAGCACTTTGGCGATTTACTCTCTTGTGATCTGAAAAGTATGGAGTGTCGGCTTTTTTTTGTACAGTGGTTGCTGTTTTTGTCCTTGTTGTTTTTGTCAGATCCTTTTTGTGGTATTTTAAAATTGATTAGTTTTTGAAAAAAAAGTATAAAAAAGCAAAACCTATAAAAAATAAAAAAAATTTAAGTAAAAAAAATATGATCAGATTTTTAAATTAAACTTTTGCACTTTTACACAGTCTTAGAAAAAATAACAATAAGTACACACTGAATCAAAAGATTTAAGCCGCAAACACGTTTTGCTTTTAAACGGAATACAATTAAATTAATTTTCTGGATATTGAATTGAGTGACAATGATTCTCAATTAATGATTTTATTATGAGATTCTTTTTATATACTTACTACATAATTAAAGCCATATAAATAAAGAAAACATATTGATTTCATATTGTCAGAAAGTCGTTCCTTAGTTTCGCAGTGAAATCTTAAAATATTTTAAAAGAAATTAATTTTACTAATATCTTGCGCCTTATCTCATCCATCTGCGTTAAATAGTGAAATGTTTAGTTTTTGTATTTGCCACCCAGATATTATCGAACCACTTTGGTTTGTTCTCACCAAAAATATGCTCACATTCATCATTCGCTTGCCAAATAACAAACTGATAATTTTGCCAATCACTTGACAGTGTTTCTTAAGCCACTTATACTTGATCAGTGTAAAAGTGACTATGAATCTTTGAGTGACCTTCACAAACCTTTTGGTGTCCCATAAAATGAATCACTTAAGTTTATCTGGGCTTTTCTGAAACCAAAAATTTAAATTAAGTTAAAAAGAGTTAGAGTTATATAAGGTTTTCGAAAACAACTAGTTGGCAACTCTAAAATTTAATGTTGGGTTTTTAAAAAGTTTAAGACTAAATTTTTATTTTTTAAATAAATAGTTAAAGCGAAACTAATAAAAAAACCAGGTGAAGGGTTACTTAATAGAGAATAATAAAATGTTGCAAAAAAAAAACGACGGAGAATGATAAAATGTTGCAAAAAACGATGGAGAATGATGAAACGATGAATGAGGAAATCTTGCAAAAACAGTAATAACACAATGCTTTTTTTTTTAAAAAAAGTTGAAACTGGTGGATAGCCCCTCTGATTCCTTATTGATATAATTATATAAAGATAAAATAATATATTCAGTTATATAAAAAAACTCACACGGAGAATAATGCACACTTGCGTTCTTCACAAAATTTTTAAACTTTTTTAAAAATAAAAACACACGTACACTTATTATCGAAAAATCAAAACTGACTGAGCTGAAAATACACTGAATCTGCACTTTCTCTTCGCTTTGTGTTCTTTTTTTACTCAATATTAAAAAAATTTACAATTAGAATAAGAAAAACTGAGTGGGGATAGTCTAGATTGAGGGACAATTCTATATAAAAACTTTTTCGAAAAGTTCAAACAGATATACAGTATCTGAAATATATATGTAAATAATATCGCATAAGCTTTTTTTTTAGAAAATAACGTAATATGCAAAACGGGCAGATTATGTGCAATAAGGATCGGTTAAGGACATGAGGGAGAATGACTTTTTAACATTTTATAATCTAACTTCATAGTAAAATATTGAAAAATTATTTTGTTTTTGCAAGCTATTCATATAGAAACTCTTGTTAAGTATCTGTATTAAATAGTTGAAATAGCTACTTTTAAACTTAATGTTAAGTGTTAAATGGTAAATGTTAAATGTTAAGTGTTAAATGGTAAATGTCAAATGTTAAATGCTAAATGTTAAATGTTAAATGGAAAATGTGAAATGTTAAATGTTAAATGTTAAATGTAAAATGTTAAATGTTAAATGATAAATGTTAAATGTTAAATGTTAAATGTTAAATGTTAAATGTTAAATGTTAAATGTTAAATGTTAAATGTTAAATGTTAAATGTTAAATGTTAAATGTTAAATGTTAAATGTTAAATGTTAAATGTTAAATGTTAAATGTTAAATGTTAAATGTTAAATGTCAAATGTTAAATGTTAAAAGTTAAATGTTAAATGTGAAATGTTAAATGTTAAATGTCAAATGTTGAATGTTATATTAAATTTTTAAAGTTCAATGGTAAGCCCTAGTTTTCAATATATTGAAGAAGAACATAATAAAAAAGAAAAGATTTTATTCCTAAAAAACTTGAAAAAATAACAATCCTTCTGATTTGAGCACATTGGAATCATCGAAGTTTAATTTTATCACAAGATCTAGAATCACAATTGTTGCTTCATAATATTTTCCAAATCAAATATTCTTAAGCATATGTCTTTCATTAATCGCCTTTCAAGAACAACAGCCCTACTTCAAAACATTCACACTCATCTATTAATAACGTTAAATGCATATGTAAATTTGTTAATCAATTGATCATTAGTGACCTTATAAAAGTCTAATTAGGCCTTATTTTACCCAACTTAGAGTTGATTTGATTATATTTATTTTGAAAAAAAGTTCGGGTTCATGCTTAAAAATGCTTAAAATTTTCAACTTAGTTTTATTGATTACTAGATGAGTTATTAACGTTTGTCTTCTTCGCATAAGTAAAAGATGTTTCTAAGGTTTTCTTGAGTTTATTTGTGGCATTAGGTATGTGCTATACCTACTGCATCCAAGCGTGAAAGTATTTTCTTAATTGATTAATTTCTTTTTGTATTTACACCTTAGGGCATAATGCACACAATCATATGCTAATGGTATCACTAAAAAATTTGTATATTCGGTAAGCTTTGAAGAATTCATTTCCAAGTTTAGGCATAAAATTTTCAGGAATGTGGTGTAATAATTAGGAATAGTTTTGTTTTTTCGTTAAGTAATTAGATGCGTAAATGGTTACAGTTTGGCTAGGGAAATGTGCAGATCACACGTTGGGTGAAAAGTGCCTACAAACTACTTGATTTGTGAATACTTTAATTTTAATTTGATAGTTTTGTCTGGATAAATTGCAATTTAAAATATTTATGTAGAACGAAGGTTAGTTGTCACTAAGTAGAAGAAAATTTTTCATCAGGTATTATAAATCAATAATATTGCATACCATGCAATAATCTTCCTGCTATAATTCTATGTTCTTAATCATTAATCATACTTTTCTGAAAAAGTTTTTATAATTCCAGAATTCCTAAATTCATTTGTTGTTGAACTTCAAAGACACCGCGTTTCAAGATAGAATGAAGGTACCAAAAATTTCCCAATTTTGCTTTACATCTTTATTTAATGACAAATAAATGTTTATTGATTTCTACATAATTCTTTATTATAATTTTTGAAAAAGCTTTAAATTATGTACATCACGGCCTAAAAGATCTTTAGTGCAACCTCTTTTCCTATCAAAACAGTCTTAGGATATTTATGTATCTTATCATTACCATGCGGAATTTATTTTATATCTCCTATCAGGCTTAAGAGTTCCAGCACTATGGTATTGCAAGAACGGTACACATGTTCTGCTTTTTTCAAATCTCCTTCACACAGTCTATACCAGAGTCATTTCACATTTATAGCAACTATATAGAATTGCAAAATGGTCAAAATTTGATCACAAATGTATTAAATAATGTTGGTACCTTTTGAATAGTTTTAGTACATTTTTTGCTACCTGGTACAAAATAGAAAAACTTATTTATCGTCCCCGGAACAATAACAAATGTGAAATGAAAAGAAAACAAAAAAACATAAAGCTAGTGTCAGTCAGCTTTTTGTTTTTATCTTTGTGCTGTATCCTCTTTTGAGTTCTGCTTGGCCGCGTATATTGTAGTTATTAATATTGAAAAATTTGCGTTTATTTTTACCTGGCTTAATGGCAAAATATTAAAATAATTGTAACTTTGTGCACATTTACACACAAATACCTTTCTAATGGTGTATAATTTAAAGTCATGCTTCATTTCTAAGATAGTGAAAAAGGTAGGACAAATTTTTCTCTTGCGTATTAATATATAGATTAAGTCTGCATTGACGGTGTTTCAGTTAATTTTTTTTTTTATATATTAATTTTCCGCTAAGGTTTAAAATAGTTTCTATCTTCATTCGTTTTGGATTGATTAGCAGCTTGAATGCTCCTATGCTGTTAAGTATATTCAATTTTGGGCCCAACAATGGAACATAGCTGCGAGCACTGTTTTAAGGTATTATCATTCCTTCTCCATGCAAAGCTTTCGTTGTTGTATACACAGAGAAAACAACATTGTCAAAAGTAGCAGAAACGTGGTTGTTTTAGCAACGTTCCGATCCAAATTTTGAGCATGGCTTGTTCGTAGCAGTTTTGACAGCGCGCGTTGCTAAATGAGTTTCAACTTCGTTCGTGAGTGATTTAACAACGCCCGTTGCAAAATAAAATTCCAAAAAAAAAAATTTTTTTTTCAACATTTTTTAATTCAAAATTTTTCCTGTCAACAACTCATTAGCAGTGTTCGTTGAAAAAAAAAACTTTATAAATATTTATAAATATTTATAAAGATTTTAACAAAAAGCGTTCGTTGAAACAAATATTTGATACTTGCGCACAAAAACTTTATAAATATTTACAAATATTTGGCTCATAATTGGCTCACTTTTGTTCTACACCCTTTATATACTTAAGCTTTACTCTCCAAGAAAATTCTATCAGCAATTTATCGGGGACGTGAGCAAGGAAGACGATAGCACTCATGAGATTGATTTTTATTATGCAAACATAGTGAATAGTTATTGGGGATGCTTGCCCCTTTCTAGGAGGCGCTTAAAGGGTTTTGGGCGCTTGAAGTCATCTTTTAACGTCGTATTCGTATTATAATTAATGAAAAATTTTAACATAAAAAAGACTATTTTATATCCTGGATGTTTTAAATATTTTAGAAAAAAAAGGAAAAGCTACAATAATCTTTTTGCAACAAAAAATTATTTTCCTTGGAGGGACTTTTATGTTTCGACGCTTAAATTCTTTTTGTGGCTCACTTGAGAAATTTTTGGTCTATTCCAGCAGTCAATTATTTCGGAAAAAAAAACTAGACAAATTACAGTTAAATCTTAAATCTACACTACATTACTTCCGTTAAAGCACTTCCGATGAGAATGCAGTGATACAAGAACTTATGCTAGAAAACTTCCGCACAAAAGCGTGCGCCGGTAAATAGTTCTCACCAAAAGAAAAAAAAAAAAAAAAAAATAACAAGAAAGAACGACAATATAGCAGCGGCAAAAGAACTGTTGCTCACTTGCAAGCAGCAGCAAACACACAGCAACATAAGCAACAGCAAACATTCAAATGATTTAGCATACGGTGAGCAGCATAACCAACGACCGACCGAACAAAACTCTGCTTAACTGATTGTGAGCGTAAAAGCGCAATCATTGCCCTCCTCCTCGCTTTGTCATTAAAAACCCAAAAGAGTAAGAGCACAACGCAACGCATAGCAATGCGCGCAGGCGCACATTTCACTCTAAGCAAAAACATTTTAAGTGTAAAGCACATGGCAACGTTTGCTTGCTTTTCGTCGCTTGAGCGAAACTCATGAGGAAAGAACAACAAAAAATGAAAAAACCATAAACAATTTACTTCTTCTTTTGCTTTATTGCTATTTTTCGTTACATTTGCCGGTTGCGTTGAGTTTCTCTTTATGTTTTCTTTTACTCGGTTGCTTTTCCATCCCATCCAAACATTCATTCATTCAGTCAGTGCCAATGTTCTTTTACTCAGCTTTAAACTTAAGTTTTGAGTCATCATCGTTGTGGTGGTACTAACTTTGAGCGCTCTTAAGCTTTGAGCCAATAATCAGCCCAACAAGCATGCGCTCCAGGTTTTGGTAGAAAACTACTTTCATTCTATTGACGATAGCAGCTGGAATTCATAACCATTGCCATTGTCAAGGCGATAGCACGAGCAACGCGCTTTACCAAAGTAGAAAATTGAACAATTGAATTTCTTGGCAGCAGCAGCAGTGTTGGTGGTATCTTCTTTCTACGACACTAGCGTCTTCAGCAATAGCAGCAACAATAGCTGGCAGCAGCAACATTTTTGTAGAAGAAAAGTCTTCAAACTTATATAACTACTTATTAGCTCGGAGTATGCTTTAGTTATTCGGTCACCTTTCTACGGTCAAGTTCGCTTTTCTACTCTCCTGCGAAACGTAAAGAAGAGAAAATAAAAAATTAGATTGGATAAAGCAGTTAATTGAATATTTTAAAAAATTCAACAAATAAAACGTCAGAAAGGAGACCAGCAATATTTTGTGAAAAATTTAAATTACTTTTTTATAAAACATGTTAAAGCAGTTGATTCTTACATGAGAACTACAATTTGAAAAACAGTGTTTTCAGCGCAATAACAATAAACTGAGCATTATTTAAAAAAAATATACAATTCAAAATTTCAAAGTTTTAGTGCAATTTGTTTTTAAAGCAAAATAATAATAATTTTGAGTTTTCAAAATTTATTGTGAAACATTTTAAGTGAAAGAAATATTTTGAAATCTCAGAAACAATACTGGCAGTAACTGGATTATTTTGCAGTGTAAAATTGCTGATTTTCAAAAGAAAAAAAAGTGAGTTTTATTTATTCTTAAAATTTGTGCAATTTAAATAGAAATTTTGATTGTGTCTGAAACTTGCTAAATTGAAATTGTTAAACTGCTATATAAAAGAGTTAAAGCACAAGCCTACGTATGTGAATTTCCAAGTTTTTAAGTTTATTTTGAAAGCTTCACGCATAAATCGAGCAGTTTTCTTGACGAAAATAAAATAAAAAAAATTTCAAAGTCTTTTGTTGTCCCAAAATTTTTGACAAATCTGCCCTTCGATGCAACTTACAACATACGAGTTATATTTGTTACATTAACCTTTGCATGTCCTTTACAATATCAAAGTTTGAGGGATGGCCGCTGTGAGAAATGCAATTTATTTTTGGTATTCATGCAGTTTCAGCTTGACGTATGAGTGACCTTCACAACAGGATTTTTATTTTAATTTTTTTAAAAATTATTCCAAATCTGTCAAATTATATTTAAACTATGGCCTTTCTTCAAGAAAATTCAAAAAATAATAAATGAAAAGAATAGTGTATATAATTTTGCCACAAGTTACGATTTTATCACCTCAATTTATTCAGAAAGTCTTTAAAAAATATTTTTTGAGTTTGCAAAAAATTAACTGTCGGTACTCTCATTGATTTTGGCAGGTTTTTGTGAACTTCTGTGATTTTCGAGGGACTTGCGCATTTGGTATGAGGTTCATTATTTTACAAAAATAAATCAAAAAATAAAAGTAAGAAACTTCTCCTGAAGAAACTTAAAACCCAAAGGAAACGTGGGGAAAATTATGAATTAAATTAAATTTTCGTTTTATTTGCATTAATAACCATTATGACCGTAGCCTAAGCTTTTCAGCATAACCCTAAAAAATGTCAACAATATATTGGTATGGTAATACAACTTTAAATAATAGCAAGAATCATTTAAACTGAAAAAAAGTTTTTTATTAGCTACCAACAATGAAAATACATTAATGGTTGGATGGCCGATCAACTGATTAACGCATTTTTCACAAAAAATTATTGAAAAATTGAATGAAAATTTTCACATTAACCATTCTGTGTAAAAGATTGAATTTGTTCATTAACTTTTTTTTTTTAAATCAATTTCTGTTTAGTCTGGATTTGCTAGAAAAATATGTTTGTAGCTAAGAAAATTTCAAATGTCATGAGTTCAATGAGTGGTTTTTTATTTGCTGGTTATTCTCCCAAAAAATTAGCACAGTTTTTGTCAACTTGTATGGTTTAGCTCTAAGCTTTCTTAATAAATCTAAGCTCCGATACAACTTACAATATATAAGCCATATATGTTACAGTAACCTCTGCATGTTCTAGACAATTTCGAAGTTTGATTAGAGGCCTCGAAAAAAAATGTTCTTTATTTGGCAGTTCTGCCTTTTAAGTTTGACGTATGAACAACCAGCAATTTTATTTTTCATCGATTTAGAGAATTTTTTATTATTATAGCTGAAATGATGAAATCAGTGCTTTCAATGCTTAAAAATTATTATTTGCTTGATATTTTTAGCTAAAAAAATTTTGCATATCATGAGATTAATAAACTGTTTATGGCTTTCAAGAAATAAATTTTGATTTATGTATACTTTTATGGCTTAGTAATAGTTTTTCTTAATAAATCTGCACTTCGATGTGACTTACGATATTTGAGTCATATTTTCTAATTAAATTTGTCCATGTCTAGTAATAATTTCGACGTTTTGAAAGTGGCCCTTATAAGAAATCAGCAAACATAATTTTTTTAATATGCAGCTTAAGTTTGACGTATGAGTATCCTTTAATAAATTATTTCAATTAAACAGTGCAAAAAATAATAATTACTTAATATTTCTAGCTAAAAAATTTCAAACATCATGAGATTAATAAACTATTTTTGGTTTTCAAGAAATAAGTTTGATTTTTGCATACTTTTATGGCTTGGTCAAAGTTTTTCTGAATAGATCTGCACTCCGATATAACATATGATATTTAAGTCACATTTTCTATATAAATTTGTTCATGTCTATTAATAATTTCGACGTTTTGAAAGTGGCCCTTATAAGAAATCAGAAAATATCATTTTCTTAATATGCTGCTTAAGTTTGACGTATGAGTAACCTGTAATAAATTACACATTTCAATACAATGAGTTATTCTTTAAATTTATGACATAAAAGTCACAATCAGTGCAATAAGGAATGAGTGAATTAGCTTTTTATATTCAGGGCTTCTTAGCATTTCATATTGCATGCCTTTTATTATGTTCTTGAATTAAACGTCATATTTATTTATTCCTTCAAGCTAAACAACAAATTTTCTAAAATTAACACTCATAATATAGAAAGCATACAATCTTAGAAACATTAAAAATTTTACAATAATTTTTAAAAAATTAGAATCAACGATTTTTTTCACTGCAAAATTACTAACAAAGTGATATCCTTGCAAATATGTAAAGAAGAAAAAAAACAAAAAAATTGCAACATTTCTAAAAGACCAATGTTACAGTGCAGCACAACACATAGCATAGCCTTGCCTCCGGCATACAATCATCAAGCCAACCCTAACATTCATCTTCCACACCATTTACATATCACAATTTAATTTGTTTGTGATATGTTGCAGACAGCTTCAACTACTGTTTATGCAACAAACTGTAATGCTGCAATGTAACGAAAAACCCCTCACATACCGCACAGCTCGGCAAATGCGTCAACGCGCACTACATGCTACGATTTGTAGCGACAACAAATTTGTTATAGGTAACTTAAGCTGAAACAAAAAAAAAAAAAAAAATAAAAAATAGAAAAAAAATTTATAATGAAAAGCCTTAAGTTATTGGTAGCGCTGCTACTACTCCTCAGGTGTCCTAAGAAAGTGCACTCTGCAACATTTAATCGTTGCTTGGCAAAAAATAGCGAAAAAAAAGAAAAGCTACACAATTTGTAAAATTCGCACAAATCAAACAGCGCTGCCAACGAAGCGATGCTGCCTTAGCTTTTCAATCCAAGTGCAATTATGAACATGTCCGCAAATTGGACTGACATACAAGGTACTACGACGTCGACGTGTGCCCGGAATGATTAGAATGCCAGCGTATTGTGACGATGGTGCTGATGATTAGTTGGTAAATGCAGTTATCTGGGTGCACTTGAAAAAATAAAAAGAATAAAATGCGTTATTTTAAGCAGCCATTTAAGAAAATTGAATTTCTTGCAGAGCATGCAATAGTTAAGAAAACTCATGTTGATAATTGCTTTTTGTGCATATCGAATAATAGTAATTAGCCACGAAGTTTAAAGCCAACAAAATTTTTAATATGACTTCTTGTTACTCATACGTCATGTTAGGCAAAATAAAGTATTTGTTTTAATACAGATCAATTTCCACGTAATTTTATTTATAACGCTTTATTAGACTTGATATTAGCTGCTTGAGCAATGTTACATATAAATTTTTATGTCAACAAAACGAAAGACTTAAGACACAAACTTGATACAAGAAATTTTGATTAACTACATAAATACAATATATTATGAACTTAGCTAAGTATTTCATATTCAAATGACATTTTCGAAACGGAAACATTGTCGAGAAATATTATTTAATGCTTTTTTTATTCAACTGAGTGTTTTCCTTTAATTAGCAATATTTTGAAAATGAAAGACTTAAGCAACAAACTTTCATGTATGAAACTTGTGTTTCTTTAACTTTGCGCAAAGTTTTAAGAATGTTTAGGTTTTGTATTTCATTGTTTTTTTTTTCAACAAAATTTCGACTATAAAATTGGTATTGTATTGTATTGTAAAATCAAAAATTTCTGCTGTGTATGCATCTTAAAATGCAGTTTTAATGAGCAAATGTCAATTTGACTTGAACTTGGTGATTGTTGGCGCTTCGCTGAATGTTGTTGAATAGCTGCAGTCAGCAATCAGTATAACAAAACTTAACTTTAACTTCCTACTGCCAACAACAACAACAACAACACAAGTTCACAAACAGTACCACAACAACAAGAACAACATAGCAGTCTTACATCAATCAGTGGTGCGTTCGTTGTTCATCATCATTACGTGCATCATTTGCGCACATTAGAATTTGTCTGTTTGTCTGCTGTATGTACACACAATGAGCAGCAGCAGCAACAGCAACTGCGATAGTGGCAGCAGCGGTTAATTTTGCGCAAAATTAATGCTTGCTAACAAATTACAATTGTTGCTGACCACATTACAGCAAACTATAGAATGAAGCAGCAGCAACTATTGCTGTCGCACACCACACTGTAATTCATTTGATCATTGAGTTAACTGTGCGCTAGTTTAGTTTATGATCAATTGTATTCAGTTACTCATTCAATTCATTTTGTCCAGTCAGCCATGCATTCATCTATCCATCTATACCTTGGTTGTGTATGGAAAATCTTTTCCACAAGTTTTCATTCATTCAAGAAACAAATTGTCTAACCGCACTTGTATGTCGTCGCGCTCTTTTTTCACTTCACATCTCAACAGCGGGAGAGTTTTAGCTTTTTTTTTTATCATTTTATAGAAAACTTTTACAATTTGTCTGGTTGTTGTTGTTTTAATTTTTATTTCCTATACAACGGATTTTTGTCTTTGATTCTGTCTGTTAGATAGGAAGTCGTTTATAATTTCTACACGCGTATAAATTGTTGAATTTGTTTGAGTTCAGCTTGTGTGCTTGATTTGTTGTTGGCGATTTTCATATTTCTATTTCTGTAATGTTTTTTTTTTTTTCTTTTTCTTCTCAACATAAACTGTTTTAGTTAATTTGTTGTTGTTATTGTTGTTTTGTAACAGAAATCATAGATATTTTTTTTTAACTGCTTACAGTTTAACCACTTCCGCTACGCTGGCAGTTACTACCAGTTAATGGATGTAGCTGGCAGCGTCGCAAGTTAAAAAAAATGGGGGAAAAAAACCGAGAAATTATTTTAATTGCATGCGGCTGTCATTAGAGATCTTAGAGATTGGGATTGTTCGAAGTTTGCTGATGATTGAATTAAATAAATCATTTATTTTACTTCACCCATTTTGGGCTAACTGTACAGTATTTTGTGCGAAACACCTAAAAATTATAAAAAAACCTTAAAAAAATGGTTTGTACTTCCCTTATCTTTTAAGAATCTGCAGTTATTTAGATTTATGATGATTTCGCGATGAATATCCAATTTATAATATTTACACCAGAAAAAGTATGAAATTTATTCCAAAATAGTTTAAAATTAATACTTTTTTAAATATTGTTCTATATAAATACTTTTTTGTATTAAAATTCAACTAAAATGTGAGCAATCAATGAATTTTGAACTAAGCTATTTTCTATAATTCAAAACAAGCTAACAAAGATTTTTTGTAAAATAAACATTTGTATAACTGACAAATTTTATTTAGGTGCGACTGAAATTTTTTGTGTACGGCTACATATGGGAAAATTTCATTTTAAATTTTCTTTTCTACGTTAATGATAAATTTAGTGTATACGTATAGATAGCTTCTGTAAAATTTTCCAATGAACACAAAAAAAAAAAATATGTAGCTGTGCACAAAAAATTTTAGTCGCACTTAAAAAAATTTTTCAGTTATACAAATGTTTATTCACTTATTTATAAGCTGCCAATTTTTAACTGTACACGAAAACAAATTTGGTCGTTTACAAAAAATTTTTGTTAACTTTCCTTGAAATAAGCTGAGTTCAAAATTCATTTATTGCACATTAAAAATTTTTGTCTATTTTTAAAACCAAAAAGTTTTTATATCAAAATGCTAAAAGAATTATTAATTTTAAACTATTTGGAATAAATTTTATACTTTTCTTGAATAAATTTCAAATTTTTTTTGGAAAAATATCGGGATTCAATACCAAAAAATTTTAAAATCAATAAAATCAAAAGGAATCAAAAGTAAGAAAAGCAAACTATCATTTTTAGTGTGTGGGGTTTCAATATGGAAAGAAACTAACCCAAGCCGTTTGAAACAGAAATGAGTGAGAAGAAAATCGGGAACTCAATTATCTCCATATCGTCGGCTGAGTATTATTTTGCCGTTAAAGCCGTTTCGTTGAAAAAGCAAAAGCAAATAGCTTGTGCTCATCTCTACAGAAGTTATGTGCTTTTGCTTTTTCAACGAAGTGGAGTTTACGGCAAAATAATGCTCAGCCGACGAATATGAACTAGAAAAAAAAATATGCTCATCAGTTTGAAACAGTTTCATTGCAAAATATCTTTCTTGTAGTAACGAAAATTTAAGTAAAAGGAAATTCGAAGTAAAACAAGTTTTGCAATTTTTAATTTAGTCTCACACAAAATACACTTTTTGGTATCAACAAAGTTTTTTTTTAGCTGTACAAATTTTAGTTGTGCACGAAAAACTTGATCGTTTACAAAAAGTCTTTGTTTGATGGCTCCAAAAATATGAGAATTCTGAATGGAAAGATAACAAGATAACATCCTAACATTGATACCCTAAGTGCATGAAGACAAAAAGGGAAGTAATATGGCTATGCACAAAAACAACATTTGCAAAAAAAGATCTTGAGCTTAATTCCAAAATATTAATTTTTAAATCACTTAATTCCGTTACTTCAAAACCATTCTAGAAAAATTAAAAAAGAAATGTCTAGATTTCCCTCGAATTGACAGTAAGAAACGATCAAAAAACAAATTTTATGAAAAGTCTAATTTTACATATGAAGCACTCCATGCCAAGTGTACCAAGTCTCCGATTTCGCTCAAATTTGGCAATATGGTAGATCCGGTGTGCAAAAACAACAATCCGGGAGGATTTGGTCCTAGTACCATTTGTTGTTAAAATACAGGGTGTTAAAGTTGTCGGTTTTAGTCATTTTCATGAAAAGAGTGTTTTTTCAAAAATTAATAGCTTACACTAAAGTTTGTAAATTGATAAATCTAAGGTTATTTTTAAGTGTACAAAATTTTGGTGAATAAAATTTTTTTCACCAAGTAATATTTTTTTATATAAAGAACATTTCAAAATGAATGGGACTATAAACTTAGATTTATCAATTTACAAACTTTAGTGAAAGCTATAAATTTTTGAAAAAACACCCTTTTCATGAAAATGACTAAAAACGCCTGTATTTTAAAAACAAATGGTACTAGGACCAAATCCTCGCGGATTGTTGTTCTTGCACACCGGATCTACCATATTGCCAAATTTGAGAGAAATTGGAGTGCTTCACATACCTATACAGTCAGTTAAAAAAAAAAATTTCATCTTAGAATTCCATAGATGTCTAAATTTATATTTGCTATATAGCAACATTAGGAAAAAAATATCTGTAGTTACTCAGTTTTAATCTAAACAACACAAAAACTGCACATAATCATTTCTAAATTAATTTATAGCTTTGCTTAAAAGCAGTTCCAAAGCTGGCGTATGATAGACAGGGTTAAAATTTAGATTCATCCCAATATCAACTTAAAAGTTAGAAGGACTCTTAAAGACGATATCTCCATCATCTTCTTTTTTCATTCTGAAAAAAATCAATGGAGCACTTTTGATTCTATTGAAAAAAGAATAATTTTAAACTTTTTTGGAATAAATTTTATACTTTTCTGGTATAAATTTCAAACTTTTTTGGAAAAATATCGGGATTCAATACCAAAAAAGTTCAAAATCAATACTAAACGGAATCAAAAGTTAGAAAAGTAAAGTATCAGTTTTTAGTGTGGGGTGTCTCAATATGGAAAGAAATTAACCCAAGTCGCTTGAAACAGAAATGAGAAAAAAGAAACTTGGGAACTTGATAAACTCTGAGAAAAACCAATGCACCACTTTTGATTCTACTTCAATAACGATGTCGGAATAACGGTTTTTTACTCAAAAGTAAGTTAACTTACGAAAAAAGTGTGTGTGACAAAAAATGCTTGGAATTATTCAATACGTGTGAAGTTTTTCAGAATTTTTTGAGATATGTATATTATAATTTTTCCAAACTTGGTCAAAAATTAAATTCTTCGACGGATTCTAAACATTTAACGTCACATAATATTTTTTCGTGGATGCCTTGGTTCTAAGTAAACCTAGCATTTTACTAACAAATGTGAGCTTAACAGCTGAAAACTCAATTTGATAAATTTTTTGAACAAATAAAAAAAAATTCCCAAAATTCTGAGAAAATTCACACGTATTTTTTGGACAATTCCAAGCATTTTTTTCCATATACATTTTTTTCGTTAGATGCCTTGTTTTTGAGTAAAAAATCGTTTTACTAACCGCGTAATTAAAAAATGTGCTAAAAAAAAATCTATAATTTTTAAACGCCAAAACTTTTGCTAGAATATGGTCTTTAATTCTAAAAAACACTAAGGTATTGTTTTTGTAATAAAAAAAAAAGTTATGACCAAAAAACACATTTTTTTTTTTAGCCAAAATGAGCCTTCAATAGAATCAAAAGTGCTGCATTGGAGTGAAGAAAACAATGATGTAGATAACGTTCTAAGCAGTTCTTCTAACATTTGAGAAATTTTTGGGGTGATTTTAATTTGCTTCATACAAAATCGAACCGGCTTACCGTACAATCATAACAGGTAAAAATTGTAAAAGAATGTTTAGCAATATTCTCCAAAGTATCTTTCGTTCATAAACGTCTAGATTACTCCAACATTGACAGTAAAAAGCAATCAAAAAATAAATTTTTGGAAATTGAAAATACATAATTTAATTTGACTTTGATTCAAAAAATTAATTTTTCTTTTTGAATAAATGTGAAGTTACGTGTAAACTAAACCAATGCTTTAAATAGTTTGTCATGTAGCATTCAACATAGCTTCCGCCCACTTTTTAAACAAAACAAAAGCATCCGTGAGCTTAAAGTTTAAGCTTCCACAAAGAGATGTATTGCTCAGATATACCGTCATAGAAAGAAACAAAACAAAAGGAAGGAACACAGTTAAAAACAGTAAAATCGAATTAGGCCATAAATTAAAAATGTGACCTTTTCTGATACTCTGTTGAACTCAACATAGTTGTGATGCGCCCTTACCAGTTGACCTAATTTTAATAAAAAATTAAAAAACACAAAAATCAACAAAGACTTTGTCAACACCATAGAATAAATAAAAATTAAAAAAAAAAGAGTTAGGGAATTAAGAAAAAATAAAACGGAAGAATACAAATTCTTGGACATTTAAGAACAAAGCAAAATATTTATCTTTTAAATCATAGCCGCGCATTCTTGAGATAAACTTTTGTAAATACTCTGTAGCTACCTGCAGATGGGTAATTATAATATGGGGCTATTTGTTTTAATGTTTTTTCTACTTAAATAAATTTTCAGCCAACATCGGCGTAATTACAGTTGTAGTAATAATAATAAAAATGTTATGTAAACATTTTTCGTACAAATAGTTTTACTGTTAAATTAATGTTTTAATTTTTGCAACTTTTTTTTTTAAATAAAATTGCTTATTTTTTGCGTAAACGCCCATTTTCAAAGTTCAACAATAGTTTTACTGCTATTTTTATGTTCATGTTTATTGGCATTGGCTTGTGCTTTGTTAACAATTTTTAGTTTGCATTCGACTTAGAAGAATATGCATGCAAAATTCAGGTAGTAAAATACGTTTATTTGAAAATTTTATGTGTAATAAATTTTTATGCTAAAATTTATGTAGTGATGGAATTATGATTATAGTTTATTAACTTTACAAAACTGCATAGATGTTATGAGCCACCCACCTTACATTAAATCTTAGTATTTATGAAGTGCATGAAATGTTGAGTATAGTTCTGCAATATATTGCACTATAGGACAAAAGGCGTACTTTTATAGTAAAAAAAAAAAGAAAATATTTTTTGTTTTGGTGGAAAATAATTTATAGTTCTTCAGCGATGTGTCAAAGTTAATGCATTTGCATTTGACTGCTATTACGTTAAAAATTCGTGATTTTAACTCTTTTTTTTTCAATTACTAAAAAGAAATTGAAATAATTTTTTTTTTTTAGTAAAATACCAAATTGGTCAACGTATGTATAATACTATTTAGTTTAAAACATTTATATATATTGTATGTGACCTGGTCTACGAAAAAGGGACTAACGTGCGAAAAAAAAAATTTTTGTGAAAACAACTGGAAAACAACTTTTAAAGGTCAATTTATGCGAGTCGGCAAAAAATTGGAAATTTTTTTTTTTGAGACGTAATTCCCCTTTTCATAGACCAGGTCACATATATTGTTTTTCTGTGGAAAATTCTTTAATACAAATGAAACCCCTGGTCTTTATTTTTTTTTAAATTTCAAACTTTGTCTTAAGCTTTTAAAAATACTAGAGTTCGCCTTGTGGCCGAAATTCGACCATTTCGAATTGACTATATTTTTATTATGTAAACTTTAGTAAACTTTTCGTAAAAGCAGAACCCAATTTTATTGATTACTGACAGAATACCAGCCAAATCATATAATGACATTACTTTTGTCTTTATAAAAATTTTTTAAATTTACATAGTATGAAAATAAAAAAAATATTAATAAAAGGTAAAATTTTCGATCAAAAATGCGCCGAACTAAAGTTGAACGCAGACGTATAGTTCCTTGGACACTTATTCATAGAATTGAATGAACTTTCACATAGAAGGGTAGCCGAGATCAGTTTTCGAATCGGCCCACCCTACGATTTATTTATAGATTTCTTCTTGTTTGATCCTCTTAAGGAACCAAAAACTAGTAAGATGGTGATATTGTTAACGAAAGTACCTGGAGACCAATCCCTGCGTAGTCAACAATCTGATCTTATTATATTAGTCGATGTTTTTATTCATAGCTATTTTTGTGATGAAACTTGCATATTTTCGCCTCCAATTTTCATGCTTTCGAAATGTTAAACTTACCGATGCACTATGGTTTTTTTTTTGGACAAAAAAGTGAACACAAAAATAATTCACTATAAGGACACATTTTGCTTAAGAAAATTAAACGCGAAGTTAAAGGTTATATGTACATTGACCTATCTGAGAAGATGCCCGCTTTTTCCAGCATCTGATCCACAAAATAGTGACACGGGTCGAAATCTCTTGAATTTTGAAAAAAATCGATTTTTCTGTTTAAAAATGTTAGTTATATTAAACGCAGGAGTACTAAATGAATAAATTTATATGCACTCAATCAAATCAAGTCAGATTAAATCAACTCAGAGTGAAAATGGGCGGTGCTATGCCCCAAAAAAAAAATTCGTAATATTCGTCATGTCTCCGAAACTATTAGACACAGAGAAATAAGATACGGTGTGTTTGTAACAGGCACAGAGCGAAATAACATCCACTGAAAAAATAGACAGTACCACGCACTTAAAATATAATTCTTATCATATCTCCGAAACTATTTGAGCTATAGGGATGAATTTCGGTATATATATAAAGGGTAGTGATTAAAATAACATTTGTTGAAAAAAAGTGCGGTACCACACTGTTCTATAGGAAATAAGTTCATTCATTTAGCTCTGCCTGTGGGCGTGGCACCACATATGTTTTCAGCAGACATTATTTGTCTTGATGACTTTTGTATATAAAGCGAATTTCATTCCCATGTTTAAAATAGTTTCGGAGATGTGATGTGTTTTATATTTTTGAGGCGTGGCACCGCCCACTTTTCTAGTGAATGTTATTTCTTCTTATGCCTTTTACAAACATACCGAATCTTATCTATCTGCGTCTAATAGTTTCGGAGATATGGCGAATTCGTTTTTGGGGCGTGGCACCGCCCATTTTTGTTTTGAGTTCATTTCATCTTAATTGATTTGATTGAGTACATATAAATTTATACATATATCACTCTTGCGTTTAATGCGACTAACATTTTTAAACAGAAATATCGATTTTTTCAAAATTCAAGAGATTTCGACCCGTGTCACTATTTTGTGGATCAGATGCTGGAAAAGCAGTCACATTTTTAGATAGGTGAATGTATAACCTTTAACTTTGCGTCTAATTTTTTTAAAGAAAATGTGTCCTTGTAGTGAATTATTTTTGTGTTCACTTTTTTGTTCAAACAAAAACCATAGTGCGATGAGAACAATAATAAGAAAAAATTTGGAAAGTATCGAGTGGTATAGGAAACAATACAAAAATATCAAAAACTCAAAATTTTCTTTGGTGAAATAGAATGCCCTAAAATAAATAAATGGGATATGCCACGCACCCATAATATTTCGTCTTTTGTATGGGAGCTGAAATATCTTATCATCAAAGGATCATAACTTGGAAAGTAAGAGACCTATTGGAAAAGACCGGAAGGATATTTTGATAAGGAAGACTGTAGCTATTCGATGCCATTAATAAAAAAGTATTTCTCATTTTCTTGTAGCTACGTTGTAAGACTGAACATAGCGTTTTCTTCAACTTCAAGCAAGGATATTTCAAACTTCAGCAGGTATAATGACAGTTCTGCTGATGAAGGCGGATTTAGCGTCAAAAAGTACATAGGACTGCATATAAGAAATAAAAAAGTCATTCCATTTTTTTTTGTGCCTGAGTAATTAACCAAAATTTTTATTTTGGTAACAAATGGGCGTGGCAATTCTTAAACAACGCCCACTTTCGTTATGTTTTAGAAACTCATGACCCAGACTCAAAATATGTTGTACCATTTGCAAGAAATAGCATTTAATGTGATTTACTCGTAAAGGAGGCTCCACGCGCGAAGGCGATATTTTGCCCACTTTCAGGTCGTAGGTGTCTAATAGAAAGTAGACTCCCTACAGTTAAATTCAGAAAGATTGTTTCAGTAGTTTCCTCTATGTAGCGTATTATATTTTTGTGGGCGGTGCCTTTCAACGATTTTTCCCAATAAAACGGAATATCACATATTAGTACTTGATTTCAAGTGTAACATCTCTTTAATTTTCATTTGATTATTTTCGAGTAATATTGAATCAAAATTTTCAGTCTCAAGAAGGGGGCGTGGCACTTCTTCGATGCCACCCACTTTTCGTTTGTTACAAGGCATTGATAAACAGTACCTACATACCAAATTTCATTAAAATACCTTTGCGAGAAATAACATTTAAAGTGTTTTACTTGTACGCCCTTCTACGAGTTTTTCCAATATAAAAACATTTCTCATATTAATCATTGTTTCCAGGCGTAATGCCTCCCAAATTTTTATTAAAATTGTTGGAGTAGTTTTCGAGAAATATTGAATAAAAGCTTTTAATGGTTAAAAAGTGGGCGCGGCACTTTTCGATCACGCCCCAATTTTCGATTCTTACAAGGTATTATTAAGCAGTAACCGCCTACCAAATTTCATCCAAATACCTTTTATGGTTTGTGAGTTATGACCAAATTAAATTTAAAATTTAGGGTGGTTCCACGCCTCTTCATGAATATTTCTAGGGTAATGACATTGTGGCGTTTTTGTCAGTTTAATGCAATGCGATTTTATTATCAAAAATTATTTAATAAATGGAGGTAAAATTATAAATTTGCAAGACCTTTTAATTAGTATTTGACTATGATTACCGTGACACTCATTACATTCTTACAGCATATACCACCTCTTAGTACATAGTTTTTAATTGAACGTGAATGGAAGCAAAGAAAGAAATCAAAGTTATAAATTTGCAGGCCTTTTTAGTTAATATTGCAAAATAAGAACTGTGACACTCATGACATTCTGTAGGTAAGCATATTTCAATTCTGTACAGTTTTTTCATGAATAAGCGTGGAAGCAAAGAAAAGTTAGTATTGCACTATAAGGAGTGTGACACTCATGACATTCTGTCAGCATTTATTATATTTATATAATTTTTTATTGAATGAGAATGAAAGCAAAGAAAGGACGCAAAATTATAAATTTGCAGCCCTTCGTATAAGGACTGTGTTGCTCAAGCGTCATGACATTCTGCAAGCATATTGCACTCCTATATACTTACTATTTATATTTTATGAGTGTGAACTGTTTTCTGTCATTGTATATGTGTAGTTAGATGGATTTGAATAATTCAAAAATTCAAAAAATTATTTTTTTTTGCTCAAGAACAAAATGACCTTAAAAAAAAAAAAAAATTAAATAAAAAGATAACACATACGCAAGTTTATCAGAGCTTTATCTTTTCTTCAAGTTTTTTTTTTTTTAATCTATCAATAAGCTCTTTTAATTTTTGACAATTTAGCCATTAACACTCAATTACGCTCAGTAATTTTATTAAAAAAAATAGAAAAAAATCAAAACTGTATTCTTTTAATAGTTTTGCTTTCTATTAATTGTTTTTTAATGAATTATTCTGTATATGCAACATTCTACTGTGCTCAATTTCAACTGATTATTTGAGCCAATTAAAGTGATATCTACTCTATATGAAGATACAATCAATTTATAGGCAGCAGAAAAGAAAGTTTTCACTTTGTTCTGAAATTCAAAAAAGTTCTCTTAACTACAGATGGATTTTGCTTAAAATTCTCGACAACAGCTAATAATTAGTTAACACATATAGAACCAAAAATCATTTGACTTTCAAGGCATTACCATCATCACTACCTAATGTTGCTGCTGCTGCTTTAGATTCTTGCTGCTTTTTGTTTCTTTTCTTTTCTATGTCAAATCAAAAGTTTCTAATGATCACACACAGTTCGGGTCGCACGAATGAAAGTAAATAGCCAGCGGTTACACTGAACGGTTGCATATGGTCACTTTGAATTTCTTCCACACATCACACATCGACAACAGCAACTGAATCCGAATTAGTGCAGCCAATGCTGGCTGATTGCTATCAATTTTGTGCGCTTTAATTTCATTATCATTATTTTTTATTTGTGTTAAATGCTGAGGAATTTTTTTGCTTAAACGCCGCCGCCGCATAGCATGGTAAAGCAAAAAAAAAAAAGAACTAAAATCCAAAAAGCAAATAAACAAAAACAGTAAACTGAAATCCGATCAACCAGCTGTGAAATTGTGGTTCAAGTGTTTAATTTATGCTGTTGCTTCTCGGTTGAATTGTTGATTAGTTGGTTGAACGTGTTGTGCCGCAGGGTTGTTAAACAGTCAACAGAGGTCGCGTGTTGTTTGTTGATTTTTTTTTTCTTTAATGTTTAATGATGCTCAATGCTACAGATGATATCTGTTATAAAATGCTGCAATCAAATAGTAAAAATGCATTTAACTGTCGTTTTTAATGCTAAAACATCTTATCGGCTGTAAAGATATGTTAATTATTTAAAAATCTAAGTAATTTTTGTTCATAAACTGCATAGTAAAGCGAAGAGAAACATATCAATTACTTATGGCCAACACTAAAAAAGCTATAAAAAGTCGAACAAATCATTTAAGTAACAGATGTTTATTGGGACCGTTTCACTAAAACTGAAAAAAAAAAAATCAATAAACTGACTTTGACTTAAAATGGTTAGGAAGTTAGCAAGTCTGCATTATAAATTATGTCCTTAGCTAAAAAATATTCTTGCTCACATATTTTTCGCTTAATAAAAAAAACAACATTTACGCGAAATAAATCATGCAATAGAATACTTAATAGATGTATCACACTATTCATAGTCAACGGTTAATTAAAAAAAGGACTGCAGGTTTACAACTTCTCTTCTATGCCCCCATTTTTAATCAACAAAAGACTATATAGATGTAAAATATGCTTGCAAAATGTCATAAATGCTTACATACTTTTCTTCTATTCTCATGCAATAAAATACTATATAGAAGAGCAATATGCTTGCGGAGTGTCATAAGTTCCTCAGTCCTCATGGTCAAAATTTAATAACCAAGAGCTGCAAACTTATAATTTTGCGTTGTTTCCTTGTTTTCATTCTCTTTTAATAATTCAATAAAAAACTGCATAGATGTTATATATGCTAATAGGATGTCATGAGTATCACAGTCCAATGTTAGCTAAAAAGTCTTGCAAATTTATAGCAATGCTACTTTTCTTAGCTTCCACGATCATTGATTTAAAAAAATATACAGAATTTAAATATGCTTATAGAATGTCATGAGTGCCATACTTTTCTTCCATTCTCATTCAAGAAAAAACTTTTTAGAAGTCAAATATGCTTGCAGAATGTCATGAGTATCACAGTTCTCATAGTCAAATTTTAATTAAAAAGAGCTGCAAATTCATAATTTTGCGTTCTTTTCTTCTTTTCATTCTCTTTTGATAAAAATTCAATAAAAAATTGCGTAGATGTAATATATGCTGACAGAATGTCATGTGTGTCACAGTCTTTATAGTCCAATGTTAACTAAAAAGGCCTGCAAATTTATAACTGTGCTACTTTTCTTAACATCCAAGCTTATTCATTAAAAAACTTTACAGAATTGAAGTATGCTTACCTACAGAATGTCATGAGTGTCACAGTCCTTGTAGTCAAATGTTAACTAAAAATACCTGCAAATTAATATTTTTGATTTTCTTCTTTGCTTTCATTCTCGTTTAATATAAAACTATGTACTAATATGTGATACACGCTTACCTACAGAATGTCATGAGTGTAACATTCCTTATAATCCAATGTTAACTAAAAAGTTCTGCAAATTAATAACTTTGATTTCCTTCTTTGCTTTCATTCTCGTTCAATAAAAAACTATGTACTATGATGTGATATATGCTGAAAGAATGTAATGAGTGTCACAGTTAATATAGTCAAATATTAATTAAAAAGTATTTGCAAATTCATAATTTTACTTCAATTCATTATATTATTTTTGTAATGGAATCGCACAGCATTAAACTTTTCCCTTTTACTTATTCAATTGGATGCTTACATTCCGTATTGCATACCCAATAAAATTAGTAACAATGAATTACACTACACATTTAAAATTTATACTTTACTTTTCTTACTATTGATTTCCTTTAGTGTTGACATTAAACTTTTTTGGTATTAAGTCCCGATTTTTTTCCAAATAACTTTGAAATTTATACCAGAAAAGTATGAAATTTATTCCAAAATAGTTTAAAATTAATACTTTTTTAAATTAACATTACACACTAAAAAATTTTACACTTTCTTGGAATTAAATCCCGATTTTTTCCAAATAAATTTAAAATTTAAACCAGAAAAGTATGAAATTTATTCCAAAATAGTTTAAAATTAATACTTTATGCAAATTTATAACTATGCTACTACTCTTTGCTTTTATGATCATTCATTAAAAAACTATAGAATTGAAATATGCTTACCTACAGAATGTCATGAGTGTCACAGTTCTTATACTCCAATGTTAAATAAAAAGTTCTGCAAATTAATAACTTTGATTTCCTTCTTTGGTTTCATTCTCGTTCAATAAAAAACTATGTACTATGATGTGATATATGCTGAAAGAGTGTCATGAATGTCACGGTCAACATAGTCAAATGTTTATTAAAGAAAAATTTGAAATTTATTCCAAAATAGTTTAAAATTAATACTCATTTAAATTATTTCAACTTTTAAAATTTTTGTTTTTCATTGTGTATTTGCTTAAGAATCCAAGTGTCTATTTTCCAGCTTTCATTACTGAGTGAACATCACATTCAACATGTCGTATGAGTAACGTTTATAACGTAGTTTAAGTTTCAAGCTGCTAACTTAGCAACGATGCAACTTGGAGCACTTAACGAATAAGTAATATTATTGCAAATAAGTGCAATTTAAAAGCAAGTGAGTGTAATAAATGGCCGCATGGATATATTCAACAATTTTGTCATTACTTGAATTCAATATTTTTGAGACAATTTACAAATATCTGTTTTCTTGAAAGTATTACTTCAGAAATGCCTTTAAGCATGTTTTAAAAAAATAAGACACTGTCATCAAAATTAAACATTTGTCTGCAACAATTACCACTGCAACATAAAAAGCTGCACACTCATTGCCGCTGAAAGTAAAAAAAAACTGAAATATCATTAATTTGTAAAAAAAATCTAAAGTGCCAAAGCAAAGTAATGATGTCATAAAAAAAGTTTTGCGCACACAGTAGCAGCAATTGAAACGAAAGTTGCAAGCTTAAGGTAACAAAATTAAGGAAATAAAATGAAAATGCTAAAGTCGAACGCAAATGACACATGCAACTTGCAGCATTGTTTCTATGCGCTGGAGACACAGCTACAGTTGTTACAAGCAGCAGCAGCGGCAGCAGCAGCAGCCATTGAGTTAATTAAAATTGCAAAAGCGAAACTTTTTACTCAGTCTATAGCAAGTATTTGTTTTTTGCTTGCTGACTGCAAGTAAATAAAAAAAAAAAACAAATAAAATCGAAAAAGTTGTAATATATACGACGAATATTTTCAACTTTTGCCATTGATAATGAAACAAAAGTAACAAAAAAAAAAAAACATCACTTTAAAAGTAAATTCTTGCTTTGGTTTTGCCATAGTGTGGTATGCCTGGCAGGTCATCATCAATGCAAGTTGCATGCTGCGAGCTTTGTGCATATCATGCGGTTTTTGCTTTTGCTGCTGCCATACAACGTATAAATAGTTTGACCTAAAAAACTGCAACAGAGCAACAACAGCGCTGCGTTAACATTTGCATTTGTGCGCTTTTTTAGTTTTGTTGTCGTGCTGTTTTTTATTTCATACATATATTGCAGATGTTTATGTGTTGGTGCATTTTGTATGCATGCATGCAGTTCCGCCGTCGCAGTTGTTGTACAACAAATGAAGTGTCTCTAATTAATTGTGCAGCTATCACTCAGTTCAGACACGCAGGCAGGCAAGCTGGCTTATTTCATTCAACTAGTTTCTTCTAACGATTTCAATTCTACCTCAACCTCTATAGATCATGTTAGCAACAAATACTTGTGTCATTCATGCCGCGTCACTTAGACGTTCAGTTGCTCATTCTTTCAGCCACATTCTGTGCTCTTGCGCGTGTGCTTGGCATATAGAATGAGCGAAATGCGAGCGTTTGCTATAAAAAGTAAAACGAAAGACTTAAGCCACAAACTTGATTGAAAATTTCAATCTTAAAATGTCAAATGCTGATTGTGATTTTTTTTTTCGAAACTGGGCAAAAAAGGAAATTAAAAAAACCAAAAAAAAAAAAAGAAAAAATTGCTACTTTCTACTTTAAATGAAATTTATACAGAAATTCAACAAAGTTTTGTATAATTTTGTGCAAATATTTGCTGCCCAAGAGAAATAAATGTGCACATTTCATTTATTAATTTTCGCAGCAGCACACACATAAATTATTGCATATATCTACATGTGTGTACATATTTTAACCATATGCTGCCATGACTTTGTACAATGTCAAAGTGGCACAAACATTTTCGCATGTCAACGTAGTAAAAGTGGTTTGGTTCACATTGCTTGTTACAAGGTTGCTGCTGCTGCTTTTTTCTCTTTCATTTGACCGCATTGACCAGGCCAGTTAGTGTACGAGTGCGCATACAAAAGTTTTGTACAAATCTAAGCCAACTGGACATCTTCAACGGAAGAGGATGCCGGCTTTTTGTAACAAATTTTTTTCGATTTCTTGATTTTTGCCTTTTAAATATTAAAAGAGAAATTTTTGCTATTGCTGTCTGATTTTTTTTTTGTTGGTAAATGCGCCTTGCATAAAGAAAGGATGTTGCTGTTGCTATCGCTGCAAACAAGCTGTGTAAAATCCAAAGTAACCTTTCGTTTGCTCTGCTTATTTAAAATTCCATACAGTCACTCACGATTTTTCTTGCTTTAGCTGTCACCAAGTCATAAATAGCATGCTGCTGTGAAGGCAGTAAATTAATTTTCGAAAAAATTTTTAAATCTGCGGAATCGGTGCAGCACAAAATGCTGTGTTTTCTAAGGTTCTATAACGATTAAAAGAATATATAGTATGGCTGAACTTTTCGATATAAGGAATTTTTTCGAATGGCTCTATTAAATTTTTTTTAAAATTTTGCTGAAAATTAAATGGCAGCAGATTGTAAACGAATTTTAAGCTTCAGCGAAGTTTAGATATCAAAAACGGTATTTTTTTCATAATTTTTTCCATACAAAAAAAAAAAAATGTATGACTTCCAAAACTGTTTTGTAAATATTTCTAATATTTCTTAACAAATCACATCTGAGCTGAGATATTGAAGATTGTTTAAGAAGCCAAATTAAAATTATAAGTTGACTTCAACGATTAACTGATAATGACAGGAAAAATAGTGTATGACTTCACTACAGTTATTAATGAAACTGTAGCTTTCAATACAGATATCGCTGAGGCGCCCGGGGTTTCTTTAACTCCTTCCCTCAAATCGCCTACACAACCAAAAATAATAAAAGGCGTACGAAGAAAAATTCAAAAAATTTCAAACACTGAGAATGTTACCGCCAATAATCAGGTAAAATTATTACCAACAGCTCAGCCCACTAACGATTGTCCATTACCTCCGCTCATGCAAGTCATGAATGCAGTTGTTAGCCCTGAGGCTCCTATTTCTTTGAGGTCTTTACCTAGAAAAAGACCCATTTTAATTTCACGATTGCACCGAGACACAACATGTGAAAAAAATTGGCAATAAACCAACTCATGCATCATTCGTCATTACAACGGCTTCATCTAATTTCGCTGCGAAGTTGATAATTAATATATTTCTAAGTTCAAGCCCAAATTGAATAATAAGATTTCTAAAAACGCTAAGGGCTCTATTCAAAAAATCTAGATAGATTGTCCCTTTACTATCAGAATGTAAAGGAGCTACGTTCTAAGACGCACGAAGTTTTTTTAGAAACTCAGAATTTCCCTGACGACATTAGTATTTTTACTGAGGCTTGGTTAAGCAAAAATATACTTAGTTCTGAACTGTTTGACCATAGTTTCAATGTTTTTAGAAGGGATAGATATGAAGATGGTTTCTCTCTTCAAATTAAAACTATCTCTATTTCAGACAAATTGTTTTTTTCTTTTAAATTTAATTAATATCACATGTCTTATTAAAATATTTTCTTAATCCCTAAGCAGCCATTCTTTAAATTTAGAAAATTCAAATAGCTCTAATACACAATTAATTACGCCATGAAACATTGTTTTTTTTATAGATATCGGAGCAAAGATAACGAAGTTTCTTTAAGGAGCCAAATTAAAAAATATGCGCTGACTTCAAAGATTCAATGACTATTTAGAAAAATGGCATGTGACTGAACTAAGCAGAAAGCTAAAATTTAATAAATCATCTTCATCTTTCGCCATTTAGCAAATTTTTCCTTAAAAATCTATATGAATACAATATGATTTATGCAAATATTTTTCAAATCCCTTAGCAGCCATTCTTTAAATTTTGAATTTTTTGAAAAGCACTTATACCCAGCTAATTACACCATTAAATATGGTTTCTTACAGACATCGGAGCTGAGACAGCAAAGATTCTTTAAACAAATAGAATTCAGTGAGAAAAATGGCATATATGACTGAACTAAAAATATATTATTGAAGAATTCATCCTTATTTCTAACGGCCATTTATTAAATTTTGGCTCTAAAAAAAAAGAAAACAAAAATGAAATGAATACCACATGATATACCCATATATTGCTCAAATGCCTTAGCGGCCATTCATTAAACTTAGAATTTTTAAAAAACACTGTTGAGGAAGTAATAGCGTCAGCAATCATTGTCTCTAGCTAGCATCGAAGCTGAGATCTCCCATTTTTTTTAAGCACCAAATTAAAAATTAAGCAAAAATTTTTTTTTTTTTTCAAATCCTTTTGTGAGAGCTTAAATTGTGTTCGTAAGCATAGCTTTTAATCAGATTTAAAAATGGCTGACATTTCATTAAAGCAGCGATTAGTGGCCAAGATAATAAGTTCAACATTATTTGCTCTGAAATTTCACTTTGCTTATGCGGCCATTCTTGTACTTTGAAATTATTTAAGAACGCTGTCAAATAACACAAATGTCACAAACAGTTTCATTTAAAAATGCATCGATATAAAATTATTTAAGTTTAAATTTTACATTAGAAGTTACTCATACGTCATTATATACAAAATCCAAATATTAAAAATATTTTTTATTATTAAAGTAAATTTTCTTTCTATGTGCAACAGCTGCAGCTGCAAAGCATACAATAAGTTCAAAAAAATACTTTGCATATGTTGCTGTTGCGAAAAAAAGTGCTATGCAAAAGAGCGACAACAACAAAAATCAAAAAAAAAAAAAAAAAACCAAATTAGAAAATGAAAAATGCAACAATTTTCTAACGATTGCCAAAAACACAGTTGCTTGAAATCCTGTTTTGCTGTTGTTACCGCCACTACACACAGCATCTCATCCTCATTTCAATTGCTTGCTCTGCTGCTGCTGTTGTTATTAGCATTGTTGGCGGCAATGAAAAGAAATTTCAAGGAAATCAATGCTGAAAATAAAAAAAAAAAACAAAAAAACCACAGCCACAAGTTTTCATTTCATTTCGGTTTCAGTTCGTGTCATCACTTCAACATTTAAACGTTCATTCATTTATTGCCTGGCATTTAACTTGCAGTATAAATATTAACGTTGTGTTGTTATTGTGGCTGCTGCGTTTGATTTTTATTGCTGTTGCCCCAGTGCTGCTGCTGCTGCTGTGATAGCATTCATTGAGGTCAACCCAGTTCGAGGCAATAATTTTCATTTTCTTTATTCATTGTGCCGGACGTTAGATGCAAGCTTACTCACCTACCCAATAACAAATGTTGCATGTTTTTATTGCTGTTGTTTTTATGCTGCTGCTGTTGATGCTGCTACTTTGTGCTGCAGTCAAAGTCATTGAAATTGTTGTAATTGCATTTAAGCACATGTCGCTTGTTGCTGCAGTTGTTTTTGCGCTTTTTTGCTGCAAGTGTTTGCTTGAATGAATGTGCAACTTGCAAATAATCAACACACTTTGGCATGGCTTGGCTTATTGCTCCTCTGCCTTGGTGGTTTGTTTGCTTTTGTCAGTTGTTGTTTGTGGTTTTTGTTATTATATTTGACACCATGTGCCACACAGTTGTTTATTGATGCGCTTGATTGGTTAAATTTTTGTTTTTTTATTTTTTTATTTTTGGGGAATTTAACTTCTTAAAAAATGTTATCTCAAGCAGCATTGTGCGAAAATGCTACTTAAAATAATTTGAAAAGCAATAAATTTTTTTCTCTGCCAGTTAAGCAGCTCAAAACCTAATTTTCTTAAAATACAATTTAGTATGTAAGTTTTATAGAAAACAATAAAATTTAATTTACTTCAGAAAAAATAAAACTAATTATGCAATATTTTTCTTCTCATTATAGGTGAGTTCATAAAAGCTGATTTAATTGGTAAATTTAGTGTGAGTAGTTTACATTCCCTTAAAATTAAGCCTTTGAACTTTTAAACTATCATTCAAAGAAAAAAAAAAAAAAAAAAAAATAGATTTAAGAAAAATATTGAAAATATTGGGGCATCGAAGCTTAGCAATGAAATATTGAAAATATAAGAAACTAACTTTTTGTTCTGTTGCCATTACTAATATAATGTTACTCATACGTCGTGCTGTGCAAATTGAATTTAATGAGCAAAGTCAAAATTTGAGCTTTCACAGTATGTTGAAAAAAAAAAATAAAAAAAAAATGTTGGAGCAAACTTTCTTTTGAGCAATAAATTGGCAATTGTTTTGCAGCCATTGATCAAATTTTGAATTCTCAAAAACCATAGAATGAAAAAATTGGAAGCTTGGAACTGAAACATTTGAAATGTTAAAAACTAAATTTTTAGTTAGTAAAATGTCTCTCATACGCCGCGTTGTGCAAAAATGATTTTAATGAATAAATTCAAAATTTTAGCTTTAACCCTTTAACGACCAGGTCTAAATACGCGAAAGAATTTTAAAATAAAAATACGACAAAATCGAAGTAATGGGAGTTAATAAAACTTTCATTCAAGTAAATGGGGTTCTGGCAAACATACTTGCCTTTAGTCGTTAAAGGATTAACAGTGTACAGAAAGTGTAATAGAAAAAAAAAACCTTTGTACAATAAAACATCTCCCACAAAAATATTTTTTACATCACATATGCAATCCAAATGTTTTTACTCACCCACACACACACACGAGTATTTTCATAATTGCCAATGATCGAATGCTCAAGTGGTCAAAAATTTCACTCTCATTTTATGCGCTGTAATGTGGCTGCTCGAAATTCAATACCCTCCAAACAACTTTCTATTGCACACACCGTCTAACCCGTAGATAAAATTCTACAACCTTTTAGATGAGATGCAATAGCAGCAGCAGCATCACCAGCAAGTAGTATCTAGTGTTCACATAAATAGCAACAAAATGCCAAAAAACACTAAGCACAACAGGCACTTTGCTGGTGGCAAAGATGCTCCTCGTCGTCGTATAACCACCAAAGCCAAGGAGTATGTGAACTTTAAAAACAAACACAGCAGCAGCAGCAGCAGCAGCCGCAAGTTAGCAACAACACTATATTGTCTGAATTTTCACTTTTTCAATGCAACAATAACAATAAAAGCGACTTAAGATTAGCCAATAAAAAAAGGAAAAATCATAAAAATAAAAATAAAAACAAAGAAATCAAAATTGGAATATCAATGAAGCTTTAGAGGATGAGACGACAACATTTGTTGCAACAGCAACATCAGCGCAACATAAGGCGGTGCAATGGCATCAAATGAAAACGAATTTTGTAATTTCAACGACCAAATTGTCAATACATTAGAAGAAAAAACCTGAAGAAAAAATTGACACACATACTTAGCGACACAAATACAAAGACCCAAACATACAAATAGGCGACGAGACTTTCCCCTTGTTGGAGCAATAAATAAAAAGCTTTTCATATCAAGCGAAGGAGTTGTGGCACAAAAATTTATTTATTTATTTACTGTTGCTGTTGTCATCATCATCATCCTCATTGGTTTTTTATTTTATTGCAACCTACACAGCAACAGCAACAATAATATCAGCACCAACAATATAAAAAATATAAAATATTTAATGTCTGCCATTTAAGTCCAATGACTGAAAATAAATTGTAGAGATTAAATGATTGTCTAGGGTATATTTGTTTAATTTTGTTATTAGTTTGTTGCTTAAATCAAATTTGCTTATTCGCTAGCAATTGGCTATGTTACAGGGTTTTGCCTGTACTTTTATTAGCAACATTTTTTAACATTTACAATATATTTCGACATTAGCAAAATTTTTCGATTTTTGCAATATATTTCGAATTGATGAACATTTTTCAACTTTTGCATAAAATTTTGATTTTAGTGACATTTTTCGACTCCCTGCACTATGTTTTGACTTTAGCTACATTTTTTGATTTTTGCAATATATATCGACTTAGCAACATTTCCAACTTTAGCATAAAATTTTGATTTTAATAACATTTTTCGACTTCCTGTAACATATTTCGACCTTTGCAATATATATCGACCTAGCAACATTTTTCGACTTTTCATACTTTTTTATATTTAGACTTCAGCAACATTTTCTGAATTTGTCAACATATTTTGACTTTAGCAACAGTTTTCAACTTTTGCAATATATTTCGCCTTTAGCAACATTTTTCAACTTTTGCATCAAATTTTGATTTTAGTAACATTTTTTGACTCTTGCAACATATATTGACTTTAGCAACATTTTTCAACTTTTGCAATATATTTCGACTTTAGCAACATTTTTCAACTTTTGCATTAAATTTTGATTTTAGTAACATTTTTCGACTCCCTGCAACTTATTTTGGCTTTAGCAACATTTATCGAATTTTGCATAAAATTTCGATTTTAGTAAATTTATGTTTACACTTCAGCAACATATTCTGAATTCGGTAACATATTTTGTCTTTAGCAACATTTTTCAAATTTTGCAATATATTTCGACTTTAGCAACATTTTTCAACTTTTGCATAAAATTTGGATTTTAGTAACTGTATTCGACTCCCTGCAACTAATTTTGAATTTAGCAACATTTATCGAATTTTGCAACATTTTTCGACTTTTCAACATTTTCTGATTTCCGATTTCTCGATTCTTGAATTTCTTTTCTAATGACCTTTTTTCGACATAACCTACGCTAATTATAATCTTCCATAAGAACATCGAAAAAAACATTTGAGATAAATTACTTCTATGAATGAAATAAAGCTCACATTGAGACATTTACAACGATATATTTTATATTTAATGGTCGAAAGTCAAATGAAGGAGTAATAGGAAAAAATCAAATAGCGTATTACTTAGAGGTCGAAAAAAAATTGTTTTTCCTTAAAATTCAAAACCGATAAGCAAACTTTTTTTTTTTGTTTGGGGATCGATTCTATCAAGTGTACATCCTGTATATATTTTTAAAAAATTAAGCTTTACAAAAAATTTTAGATGTTGTACCAGCTGCTTGTGCTATAAATTATGCCACATGGTAGTTGATTGTCTTGCCCGTTTTTGTTAACTTTTTCATGCGGCATCTGTTGCTGTCATTGTCATCATCGGCAGTGGAGTTTCACTCTTGATTGGCAGCAAGTTGGCAACTCTTGTCAAATTAATAACATGTGTACAAGAAAGTTTCTGTTAGAATTTTTTTGATGTGATGTGACAGTGGACAGTGGGAGCTTTTTCTTAAAATATCAAAAATATAATACACTGTAGATAGTTAAAGTTATATTGCTTAGTTCTTTGTCTCAAACAACACACTGTGCATTAAACTGTTACTACTTGGGTCCATTGTGAAATAAAATTTCTAGCAAAAAATTTAAGCTTAAGGTTGAATACAGATTTCATCCAGACAAGAAATGGAATTTTTATTAACGATTAACCACTGAAATGAAAACGACACGCATGTTTTTTAAGCGTCTTCTCCAAGCGCAGCATGTGATCTCTGCTTAAGTTGTTGTCAATTGTCAGCAGCAATGTTGTTAATAGTTGCAGTCGCTTAATATTGCTGTTGGTTGTCATTATGATTATTGTTTCCGCGACTGGATTTGAAAATTCTATATTATATGGTAAATGCAACAGTATTCACAAAGTTAGATATAGTTTTTAGATGTATTTATGTGTTAGTGTATTTTTAACCAAAATTTTGCGCAAAAAGGTGTTACAATGTGCATAGGTTTTTTATTTCAATTACATTTTCTGTACACTGCAAGGTTTCAATTTTTTATTTATTCATGAAAATCATTTTTGCATAACACGGCGTATGAGTATCATTTTACTAACTAAGAATTTATTTTTTTACATTTTAATGTCTCATTGGCAAGCTTTGATGCAATCTAGTTTGAATTTAAAAGGTTTTTCATTGTATTCATTCTATGCTTTTAAAGAATTCAAAATTTCACCAATGGCTGCAAGACAATTGTCAATTTATTGCACAAAAAAAAGTTTGCTCCAAAATTTTTATTAAGTGATTAAAGAATTCATGCATTTTACAGTCTGGTACAACTGTGCAAAAGAAAAAGTTTTTGAAAAATTGATTTTTTGTGAGTTTTGGTCGAAAAACTAAAAGAAACCGAAAATTTGTAATCAAAGTACCCCCTGATAAAACTTTTTGACATTTTGTATGTTAGAAAAAGTTACTTGTTGGACATTTAACTGCAATGTTAGCGAAATAACGATTTCTGCATTAAAACAGGAGCTATTGATAGAAAACTGAAGAGTCTCTAAGAGGTTGATAAAAATCGTTATACAGCTAGCCCCATCGGGGGTCTTACTATGATATGGTAGCACTATCTTCACAGTATAGCCAAGTTTTGTCCCTATCACATTATTTTTTTAAATTGTTGCACAGTGTAATAAATGTCGTTTGAATATCACGTATGTCGGCAAATATCTACTTTACACTATAGTTAATAAATCAACACAGCGGCCAACAATAACCATGATTTCTGAACTTGTGGTCAACATACGCGTATAATGATAACTATTTTATTTTGTTATTAAGTGGCAGCATGTTTTACATAAGCATTAGCTAAAAAGTAAATACAACAATGATATAAAACATTTGAATTTTTTTAAAAAAAAAAAAAAACAAAAAACATTTAAAGAAAGCCGCTAGAGCGTTAGCATTAGAATGTTACTAGTCGGTTGTTGTTACTGTTATTGATGCTTCTGCTTTATCTTCTTCCTAAACATGTTGCATTCATTCTCGATATGATTAGGGAAATTGCTACAAATTAACCTTAATTGATTGTGTTTCTTGCTGTTGCTGTCCATGTATGCATTTGTTTATGTGTTTCAAAGTGCCTTTTTTTATTAACTCTCTTTTTGAGTTGTAACCTAGTGAACTATTTTTAATATTTGGTAGTCGATTTGTAGTTTTTTTTCTTTTTTTTCCTATCTTGTTCTCAGTTCTTCTTTATGTCTTTACATCATGCATTCAAATTGCCTTCTATTCGTAAGGTAAAGTGCGCTCTAATTTAGTTAACTGTAATGAGTTGTTGTTAGCAATATTTTATTCCCTACATCATGCTGTTGCATGATTACCCCCTTTTTTTCTTTAGTTTTTTGCTATATCTTATAATGCTCATATATAGTTGGTACAGGGGAAATCTTTTTGTTTTAATGTGGAAAATTGAAATTATCATTAAGGTTTTCTCGTATATTGCTGGCATTTGTAAGTTACTTCTTTCGCTGTTGTTATTATTGCCGTTCATTATGATGGGTACTTTTTGAATTTTTTGAAGAGCGGTTTCATTAAGTAGTAAAAAAAAAACAAACAATTACATTGCAATATACTAAGGCCAAACCCTGAAAATTTTAAACTTCTACAATATTAAAAAATTCAGATAAAAAAACATTTTTTTGAATACTTTTGTTATATAAAAAAAACCTACACACAGAAAAAAAATTGTATTTCCAACAACTTCATGTTTTGTTTCAAGAATTTTCGTTGGTTGAAATCTTCCTAACAACTTTTGCTCTTGTTTTAAATATGAAATTGTTATATGTTTCATAAAACGAAAAATTGTTGAATCAAGTAAAAAGTTCTTGGAAGCTTAAGAGCGGAAATTGTTATTTCAAAAATGAAACTGTTGACAATGTTTAAGAACGAAATATTTGAACAAAAAATAAATGATTGTTGAAATGTTTGTGGTTTTATTAGTACTTATTTATTTGAAATATATCTTACAGCAATAGGAATGAAATATATACAAAGACATTGGATGTCGTATGAGAAGAAGCCGAGAGAAGTACACAGCGTTTTCATACGTGGAACTCCTGCTTCAAAGGCAGAAAAGGACAAAATCTTTGCATCTTATCGTGACTGGCGATGGAAAATGGTTTCAGTACGAGAATCCCAACAAAAGTCGTGAGGTGAGCCAGGTCTATGCATCGACATCGTCCGCAAATCCAAATACATATCTAGGATTCGAAGCTTCTCTGTATTTAGTGGGATCAATAGAATTCAATTTGTTATGATATGCTGCCAGAAAGATGGGAGAAAAATATGTTAAGTGATGGGGAAAACTTTGAGTGAAATTTTTCGTACCTTTGTTCGTTAAATAAATCTTTTTTTGTTTTAAAAAGGATTTTTTTATTTTTTTTCTTTCAAAACAGAATGTTTGAAGTTTTGTTTTTTAAAATATTTTTCATAATTTTTTATGACAAATGTGTAAAAAACTAAGTACCAAGAATGAAATTGTTGATTTAAGAATAAAATTCTTATTTCAACAATTTAGAAATAACAATTTTTTAAGAAAGAAAAATTGTTGTTTTAACAATCTTTTTTTTCTGAGTGTAGCATTTCCCGGTGTGTTTCAGAGATATAACATTTTTTAAGGGCGTGACATAGCTCATTTTTCCTTTGTACCGATACCCTTAATATATGCACCAAAATATAAACTGTCAAATGTTAAAAGGGCAGAAGTCAATAAAAGGCAAAAGTAATGTCATACACATAATGTGCCAGAACAATACGTTATTTGATCAATATTATTTTTTAGACCCAATGTTATCAATTTCACACTTTCAAGAAAACTTTCTGCGAAAACACAGATTAATTTTATTAATTTCTAACAAAATGACAGCAATTTAATACTATGACATTACTTTTGCCTTTTATTGACTTCCGCCCTTTTAACATTTGCCGATTCATACGTATCGTAGATGAATTAAAATTTTTTTTTGAAAAAACGAAAAAAAAAAATGTTGGTTCCGGCATCGAATGGGGCTTTGCTGGGTGAAAAATTTGTTTACACTAAAATGTCGTAAAAAGTCATGAAACACGTAGAAAACACAAAAAAATTAAGAAAAAAAAAATTTTTAAATATTTGGTTCCGACTTCCAAAGAGGGCTGAAAAAACCTCGCCGTACTCGAGTAAACTAATGACGCAGAAATACGTGCCGTACCCGAAAACCTACATTTATAAATTTTCACTATGATCGGGCTAGCCGATGTCTGTAGGTTCTTTAAGGAAAATACAGACATATAATTTTTCGCTTTTCTATGTATGGACTAGTTGCTCTAGGAGCGACTTCGTTCACCCGTTCCCAGTGCCCTTTATAATTGAGGAGAGGCCGTATCAAAGGGCCTAAGTACCATTTTGGTAAAAGTAATGTCATACTTTTTATGTGCCTAATAGTCTGTTATTTGACTGTTATAATTTTTTCATTATAATGGCATCAATTTCACATTATCAAGTAAATTTTTAGTGAAAACAGAAAACAATTTTATTAATTTCTAACAAAATGCCACCCGTTTCATATTATGACACTACTTTTCGAAATGGTACTTAGGCCCTTTGGTACGGCCTCTCCTCAATTGTATTTATCTAATCTCATTCATCTCCGTCAAACAGTTTCAGAGTTATGAAGAATTTTACACATTTGTGACCGTCTAGTGTAAAAGGTACCTTATCTTCTTCACTCACAAAATTTAGCAGTACAGCGAAGGATAAGAGATAGGGTAAATTTTACCGTTTTTCAGTTTAGGGCGGAATTCAGTGCTAAGCATTTCCATCATCAGAATTTCTTTATCTTGTACGGTTTTTGAGATATATTTATCTAAAAGTTCTTAAGCACTATTTCTTGCTTAAAATTTTTTATAAATAAAACCTCATATGAAAGTAAACCTATACTGGCCCAGAGGGGTAGTTTTCTACCCCTGAACTAAAATAAGGATTTGTATGAAACAAGAACATCGCCTCTCACAATAACCGAAAGTTTCCAAGAAGACCATTTTTGAAAGAAAAATTTTAATATTTATATAATCAAAATGCTAACATTAGCACTCTTCTCATGTTGCCAAAGGATGGTAATTTCAGTATGTGAAAAAATTACTTAAATTGTGATTGCCATTTCTGCGATATCCGATGTCAAAATTGCTGGGGTAGTTTCCTACCCCTTGGGCCAATGTGTGTATATACTTTTCGGATAATTTCGAAGTTTTTTGAAAGCTACGACATATTTTGCTGAGCAATTTATATTCTTATTCAGAATTCCAATGGTTTTTGACATGCTCAAAACGATGCAGTATTATTGCTTTAACACGTCACAATTTTGCGATATTCTTGTTTCAAAGTGAAAAGTAGCTGTGTTTTGTGCGGTTAGCCTTGTGGTGTGCAATGTGGTTATTTGGTTACCTTGTGATAGACCATTAGAACATGAATGGATTCCGATAAAACCTAATGAAATCCATAGAACATAAAACAGTGTTAAAAACTATTTATCAGTATAGTATACATTCTTTTTCCAAGCATTTTTTCAGAATTGTTTTGGAGCTGTTTTAATTTTTTTTTTTTTTTTTGACCAAATTTTGAAAAATTATAAAATGTCCCAAAAATTATGAAAAAATCATAAATGTATATTTCTTGAACAATTTTAAACATTTTTTGCCTTACATACTTTTTTCGTAAAACGCCTTAGTTTTGAATAAAAACTGTTTTTCCGAACGGATAAACAAAAATTCTAAGTTTGAGTGGCCATATTTCGGTCAGTTTTTGACATAAGAAATTTTTAGTTAAATCATTTGAAAGGAAATTTTATGTTTTTTTTATGTCGGGCAATATTTTTACCTATCTCTGACCCTAAAAAAGATATTGGCAAAAGAGTAAAAAAAAAACACAAGAATTCGTTTTTTTTTTTGCTTTTTTTTTCTCTTTCATTTCAAAATTTTTGGTATAAGAATTTTTTTTTTTATTTTTTAAATAAACTATTCCGATGGCAAATTTAGTTTTCTACAATACAATTTGCTTCGTTCGCTAGATATTTCGATAAAACTGTAAAGGCTGCATTTTCCGCTCCCTTTTTCCCAATTTCCACCCTCTAGTTTAATAGCACTCCGCGGTTTTTTCATCTTTACTGACCAACTTACCGATTACTGTAGTAAAAACCCATGAAAGTCTTACTTTCTTTTAGAATGACCTAATCAAAAGTCTTTATTGTATACAGTTGAGAAACTGCATTTGGGCCAAAAATCACGGAATTTAAAGTAGCGACTATTTTTAAAATTTTGAATAAAAAAGACAATTTCTTATCAACAACAAAAAATTTTCTTAAATTCGAAAATGTAAGTATTCACACTACATGTCTACAAATTCAGTTCAAAAAGCTAATTTATATGCAATGCAGACAAACAGACAGAGAAAATAATGTTTACACCAACAATGACAACATAGTTGCTTGGTGTCAGTAGTACTAAAAATGAGCAGCAACAAAAACAAATCGGAAAACCAATTTTTGTTAAGTTATTTATAGCACAACTGTCGGTCTGTCTGTCTGTCAGTTAACAGTCTGTTAAGACTGACTTCAATAGAGCACCGTGCACAAACAAATAACGCCATAATAACAAATAGAAACAACAACAGAACAAAAAAAAAAAAAAAAAAAAAACGCTAGCAGACATTGAACTGTAACACTTTCTTTTAAGGTCATTTACCATCAATACTATTTGTCTGTGTGTGTGTATGATAGCTTCTATATAAGGTGTTATCGAAGCCCATAATGATGCCATAAATCGCGTCAAATGAAAGCAATAAAATTGTTTATTAAAAAAAGAACTAAAATTTAGTGATGATGTTGCTGATGATGATTTCTGTATCATTTGTGTTAAGTCAAAGAATTATGACCATGTTATTTTCATAGCAAACAGTAAAATCTGTTAATTATTCTTGTGGTGTGTGAGCATTTAATTTTTTATGCATTTCTATGCTTTTTTATGCATTTCATATTGTATATGATAATTTACTAACAACAACGCACAACTGCTGCATGCGGCATAAAAACATTTTACTTGTAATATCGATTTAATCATTTCTTTTGTTTGATTAATTGCTTTGCACACCCTGAAGTGATCACGGCGTAGTGATAAAACATTTTATGTGATTTTTTTTTATCAATGATTTTTTTCAGCTTCTTCCAATAAAATGAAATCAAATGTAGAGATCGAAAGTTATTTCGTTTTTTGCTTTTCTCATGCTGTCAGTACTTAGTTTATATTTGAGGGTCATTATGGCCAGGATTTCGATTTTTTTTTGTCTCTTGTGCATTGTATTTTCTTATTATTGTCACGATTCTTGCGCGCGAATGGATGCTGCAGTTATTGGTATGATTGTAATTAAATTGTGGTAAAGCTTTTTCGGTGCATTTGCCGCATTTTTGGGCGAAATCTTAAGGTTTGCTTGTTAAGCGCAACAATGATTGCTACGTTAGATAAGCGCGCTGATGATGATGGGTTTTTAGTTTATATTTTTGGCACCAATTTATTGCACTTGCAGTGATAAAAAAAGAGAAATTTTCAAGTTTTTTTGAGCAACGCGATATATACTTTTTTAATTAAAAAAAAAAAAAAATATTTTGGTTATTTCTACGCAGGCTGCTATATATATTTCTGGCCTAGGAAACACTAAATGTTGCCAGGTGCAATCTAACATTTTCATTGGAAAGTTTGACATTTTTTAGCATAAACGTACTCAGAACGTTTTGATGTACGACCATCATGTGTTGCTTACAGTGACTTGAAAAAATCGATTTGCTTAAAAAATGGAATTAACTCCTTAACATTTTCGTGCGATAATTTTTCACAACTTTCGACGTGGATTATCACGACAACAGTGCATCGATGAACTTAAATCTTTGTATGGTGATGAAGCACCATCTTATGGCACTGTGAAAAACTAGTTTAATGAATTCAATCGTGGCCGACGCTCGCTCAAAGACGAATTCCGTGAAGGTCGTCCAAAAACGGCCGTTGTGCCAGAGAACATTGATGCCGTGCGTGAACTGATAATGCAAGATCGTCATGTGACATACCGTGAGAAAGAAGCATTCTTGGGCATTTTTTTTATTAGCATACATTTGATATTGCATGAACACCTGGCCGTAAAAAAGATTTGTTCTCGTTGGATCTCGCATATTTGACAATCGTTAAAAAAAGGCTCGTGTCGATTGGTGCAAAGAAATGTTGAAAAATACGTCGCGGTGCTTCAAAAGTCGTTTATAAGATTGTCACAGGTGACAAATCATGGATTTATGCGTATGAGCTCGTAACAAAACAGCAATCGACCTTGTGGGTCTTCGAAGACAAGCCAAATCCAACGAAAGTTGTTCGTGGAAGAAGCACTTTGAAGCAAATGGTCGCCTGTTTCTTTGCAAAACTGGTCATGTGGAGACTGTTCAGCTTGAGCAACGTAGGACGGTCAATTCTGAGTGGTACACTACAATTTGTTTGCCTGAAGTCTTTGGAGAAATACGATAAACGAACAAGAGAAGACGAATCATTGTTCACCATGACAATGCAAGGTCTCACACATTGGCTCAAACTAGCGACTTTTTGACCAGCCAATGATTTCTTTTTATTCCCGCATATCAAGAAAAAAATGCGTGGTCAACGATTTTCGTCACCAGAAGATGCTGTTGAAGCGTTCAAAAACCATGTTTTGGAGGTGTTTCAATCAGAGTGGAAAAAGTACTTCGACATGCAAAAGTGTATAAATCATGCTGGAGAATACTTTGAAAAACAATAAAACCATTTTTGATGATAAATATTCGCATTTTCATTATTAGGCCAGAAATATATATAGCAGCCCACGTATATGTTAAAAAAAAATCTTTTATGTCAGAGATTATGAAAAAAAAACTTTTGCTTTTAGTTTTTTATTTATTTTCTATAGCTTTTTTTTAAATTTTTGGAATAAAAATCTAACAAAATTTTTATGAATTTAATCAATTAAGCTTATTCTGTAACTTCATTTAATAAAAAACATAAAAAATAGCTGAGCACGAAAAGAAAAAAAACATGTTTTGGTAAATTTTTCGGGATTCACTCAAATACTGCATTTGGAATAACATGACGTATGACAAATGCCAATTTATATGCAACATATACATATATTCAACAACTTGTTTTTTAGTTGCGATATAACTTACAAATACAATGTTGCAATGGCTTTAAAACCTTAAAAGTTCTCTACAGTAATGCAAATTTTCATTGTTGGCCGCAAACAGTTGCAATATTTATTAGCTCTACACTGAAGTTCACTTAAATGATTATTTTATACTTAAGACATATTTTGCAATACTATGGAAAAAATGTCTCAAATAATTGTCAAACTAAGTAGCAATGTTTCTTGCAACGCAAAATGTTGTAAGAATGTTATACATATATTTTTTTTGCTTTTTTCATTTTCCACAAAGAAATCACCCTCAAAAACTTAACCCATTTATGCGCTGTCACAGCAACTTCTCACCCACAAATGTAACACAACAGCAACCATGTCAACAGCAGCAATAGAAAAAAAAATCCAACGAGTAAAAACAATGTTCACCTACTTTTCTACTGCTTATCGCTTGCAGATATGCATCTCTGCAATCTTTTTGCAGTTGCTGTTGCTGCTGCTGTCTGCCACATTTGTGACAACAACATATCGTTGTAACAACAGCGACGACAATGACGACGACAACGACAGTAACAGAGCACAGCAACAAACAAAAAATGTTGCAATGTTTACATATTTTTGTGCAGCAGCAGCATCAGTGATTGCAACACTAACTAGCTGTCAGTAGACATTTAGGTGCCACACTGATGTGAAAGATTGCTGCTCGCTTTTTTTTTACTTTTTCTGGCAACGACAAAAACACTCACCCCTTTTTCCCACTATCACTGTTTTTTGCTGCTGCTGTTGCACTCAACTCAACTCAACAACTTTTAATGCTGCCCATTTTTGTGCTTAAATTCCATACATCAGTTGTTGGTTTTTATTGCTATCGCAGGTAGCGCATCACATTGGCACAATTGCTGCAACAGCAACAGGTGACATTGGAATAATTTAGATTTTTTCAACACTAAGATACGTCACGGTTGCAACAATTTATTTGCCTATATTTGCACTCGTATAAGTAGTAACCATGGTTCCATTGTTTTTGCTTCATTGCTGTTGCTATTGCTGCTGTTTGTGTCACAATTTGAAAATTGCTATTTAAGTGGCATACACTATTGGGTCTTTCATTTAGCTGAGGTTTTTCTTTTTTTTTTGTGCATCTATTTTTTTTTTGCTACCTATATTACATAGCGAAAGTTGACCTAGTGAGGAATTCTATTTCAGTTTTAATTTAATTTAATGATTTTTTTTTTTTGTTTAAAATTCAAAACTGTTTACGAAATGCTTTGAATTATGGTAGCTATGTAAGCTTAATATAAAGCTATCATTGGAAACACTGTTGTAAAAAGTATAGACATTTTGGGATATCAACATGACGTATGAGTAACATCGAATTTTTACATAAATGTATTCTTGAATGCATACAAATTTTTGAATAAAAAATTATTTAAAAAATTTTGATATAATTTTTAAAGTTTCTGCTTATGTTGTGTACTTTTTTGCAATGTTTTGTACAATAATCTGAAAATTCTTGGGTGGCCGCTCATTATTTATTATTAAAATTTCGATATAATTTTTTAAGATTCTGAATTTTTTGTATTCTTTATTGATTTGTTTTGTACAAAAATCTAAAAGTTCTTCAATGGCTGCTTATTATTTATTGATAAAATTTCGATATAGTTTTTTAGGATTCTGATTTTGTTGTGTTCTTTATTATTAATCTAAAAATTCTTCAATGGCCACTTATTATTAAAGTCGAAACTTTTTTATTTATAAATGTATTTCAAGAATTTATAAAAACTAAAAACTCACAGAGGTCAAAATTCGACCACAAATGTATTAAATACAATAGTTTTGGTACTTTTTGGATACTTTTAGTACTTTTTTTTTTTTTCTGTACGAAATAGAAAAGCTCTTATATCATCAATGGTATAGTTCAAGCGAAATATAAACAAAACAAAAGACATGAAATCAGTGCTGTACTTTTTGTCTTTCTCTTTGTGCTTTATCCTTTTTTCAGCTCTGTATTTTGTTGTTGTTAATATTGAAAAATTGTAATTTAATTTTAACTGGTTTAAATTCAAAATACTAACATAATTTTAACTTTGTGCACACCTACACACAAATACCTTTCTAATGGTGTATAATTTGAAGTTGTACTCCATTTCTAACATATTAAAATAAGATGGACAAGTTTCTGTCTTGCGTTTTAATACATAGATATTTTGCTTTGTGCATATAACTTTCAAATCAACTTTGTATAAAATTGAAAAAAAACGTTTTTAATTTAACCATTTTTGTTACTACAGGTTGACAAAAGAAATTTGTATACAATATATTTTCTACAAATTTATATGCAAAGCAACTTAAACATTCAAACTTTTGTCTAATTTTCAACGCTCCAAAGAAGCTGCTTATTTTTGACAATTTTACTTTTCAGTAGATATTGCGCATATGGCGACTAACCAATACAACATAATACAAATGCAAAAATGTCTTGTTTATTGCGCCAAACATGACTTGATCAAATATTCAGTATTCAATCATGCTACTACTCATGGCACATTCATGCTGTGCCGCATGGAGCAGCAAATGCTATTTATCGCAAGCGCGTAATTTAGTACTGAATTTTCGCATTGCGCAGTAGTAACTACATTTTTTTTTCTTTCTTGTCTTCTTGCGAATGAAAGTTTTTCCGCCAAATTATGCAAATTAATACAAGTTTTGTCAGAGTTTATAGAATTTCTTTTTATTTTTCGCTTTTGTGACACATTGGTTTTATTGGGTTTTTTGTAACTTTTTTTTTCAATTTTGGTCATAAATGTGAATTATTCAGTAGTTTTGTTTAGTTATAGAGAGATCACATTTTACTTTTACTTTGTCAGCGTGGCAGCAATAAAATATTTGCTGTTATTTAGTTGTTAATGTGCTAAATGTTTTGTCAAATAAAAATTGTAGTGCAATGGTTAGAGGTTAAATATTTTGGTACTTACTTCGTTGTGTTTGGTTTCGTTAATTTAATGAAACGCTGCAGTGGTATTTTATACTTCAATTCATTTACCAATGTGACACACTTACTTAATCTAAGCTCAACTTTACTGGAATGAATTTATCAAATATCCATTAACACACTAAAAAATGATAGTTTTACTTTTGATTCCCTTTAGTATTGATTTTAAAATTTTTTGGTATTGAGCTCCGATTTTTTCCAAAAAAGTTTGAAATTTATTCCAAAAAAGTGTAAAATTTATTCCGAAATAGTTTAAAATCAATACTTTTTTTGGCATTGTTCTATATAAATACTTTTTGGTTTTAAAATCAAACTAAAATTTTTACTGTGTACAAAATTTAGTGATCTCATTTGGTCTTGAAAATTCAAAAAAAGAACTAAAAAGTTGTGAAGAAAAGAATGAAAATAAAATGGGGCAGTTTTAGTTTCAAAATAAATAAAAAAATTTATATTTTACATTTTGGCGCCCAACGTGGGGTGTTGATTTTCTACGAAAAAGTGCGGCAGAGTTTTATAGTGCGCAATTGGAATGTCTAGACATTATAAAGGACATTTAAAACAATAACGAAAATAAGATATGGCATTCATAATCACGTAATGTCAAATGAAGTATTATTTCGATTCTGTTCTGAAGAAGACTCTGAAAATGGAGAGTTTGTAGTTCATTTAGACTATTAATTTTGTTCAATCATCACTAAAGTCAAACCACCGGGCATTACGGTGCAAAGAAAACAATTAACCAAATAAAATAACACTATTACTGATCATGAATGCTTGTAAAAATTACAAAACGTGCAGAAAATTGCATTGATTTCAAATGATACAAACCTTCAAACTTGAAATCACACAGTAAAAGTTTTAGTTTAATTTTAAAACCAAAAAGTATTTATGTAGCACAATGTCGAAAATAGTATTAATTTTAAACTATTTTGGAATAAATTTCATACTTTTCCGGTGAAAATTTAAAATTTTTTTGGAAAAAATCGAGATTTAATACCAAAAAAATTTAATTTAATTTTAAACTATTTTGAAATAAATTTCATACTTTTCTGGTATAAATTTCAAACCTTTTTGGAAAAAGTCGAGATTTAATGCCAAAAAAATTTTAAACTTTTTTGGAATAAATTTAATACTCCTTTGGAAAAAATCGTGACTTAATACCAAAAAAGTTTAAAATCAATACTAAAGGGAATTAAAAGTAAGAAAAGTATAGTATCAGTTTTTAGTGTGCAGGTGGTTTACTTTACACAGTTGCATGGATAGATACCAGCGGATTCTGATTGTTGAAGATTAATGCAGTAGATGAATAGATATCACTTTTCTTTGAAAGAAGCAACTGCAGTAAATTGTGCATTAACTTTATTGAACAAAATCTTAATTAGTAAGAAAAGATCACACAGTTAACGAAATTTTCAGCTTAAATGAGAAGAAAATAAAACAAATGAATTACAATTTATACTAGAATTGCCTAGTGATCAAAATTTGACCACAAATGTATTAAATAATTTTGGTACTTTTTGGACACTTTTAGTACTTTTTTTTTGCTATTTGGTACAAAACAGAAAAGCTCATTTATCATCCCTTGTATGATACAAGCGAAATATAAACAAAACAAAAATTTTGAAGTCAGTGCTATGCCTTTTGGCTTTCTCTTTGAACTTTATCTTCAGCTCTGTATGACACTGTATTTTGATGTTGTTAATGTAGAAAAATTTGCATAAAATTTTACCTGGCTTAAAGTCAAAATATTAACATAATTTTAACTTTGTGCTCATCCACAAACAAATACCTTTCTAATGGTGAATAATTTAAAGTCATACTCCATCCCTAACATAGTAAAAAAGGTAGGACAAATTTTTGTCTTGCGTATTAATATATAGATTATCATTTTTTAATTGTTACTGCCACTGAAATAAATTTCTTTAAATTTAAATTTATATCCAAAACTAAATTTTTATGTTTTTCTTTTTCTTTTCAGCATTTTCTTTAAAGCACTAAGCAGCAATTCCTAAGGTAAGCTACAAAATTTGTATATTGCACTTATATTCTCATTCTTCATTGCCATAAATTTATATTTTCTACTACCTCATGTGAAAGCAGTGGCATGGAACGTGATTTTTATTAAAGCAACTACATTAATGAACAGTTTACACTTCATTAAATCAATATTCTGAGCATCATACGTATAGGCTGGGTTAAACAGTTGTCCTAAAGGGCATTAAATACTTCAACATAAGCATTGCCGCGCACGCAATTTACTGGAGCAGAACTTTTACTGCAAAGCAATTTAATTGATAACAATTGCTTTTCCGTTAAAGAATTTCTTGTGTTGAAAAGCACTAAAAAAACTCAAAGCCGTACCACTTACTTTACTTCATCATTTTGCAATAAACACGTTAAAGAGCTAGATAAACTGTGCACGCATTTGTGCGTGCTGCGCATGCGTAGCTGCATACTTGGTTGCACAGCAGAAGTCAGTAAATGCTGTTGCTGTAAAAAGTCGTTGTTGTTTCGTTACTTGGTCAAGGTATTGACGAGTTGCATTTTTTATTTTATGTGCCATGCATCATTGTTCTTTTCTTTCTGTGGTGAAATTTTTTACGTTTTTTTTTTCTTTCTGAAAATTAAAGTTTAAAGTAACTTGGTCATGTGGCTTTTAATGGTGGTAGTTTTTTTTAATTGTGAATTTTTATTTAAAATTTTGCACCACAAAAAGTATACTAAGAGTAAAACGGTTACATTATTTGGTATTTTTTTCAGCAACAAATATAAAACACTTGCTTAGGTTAAACTTAAAAGTACTTAAAATTTATCAAACATTCTTTTATATATGAGTAAGTACATTTATTGGTTGAGCAAAGAGGAAAGTTCAGAAAAGTGAGTTAATTTTAACCAATTCTTTTTCATATATCATAATGGGAGTTATCGTGAATCAATATTCCCGCTGAATTTTTCTCAAACTGCAATAGAGAATGCACATTTTAATTGAGCGCCTCTCGTAATCTTTTATTTCAATTTCAAAACCAAAAAGTATGCCAAAAAAAAAATGTTAATTTTATACTATTTTCGTATAAATTTTATACTTTTTTTGGAATAAATTTCAAATTTTTCTGCAAAAAATCGGAATTTAATATCAAAAAAGTTTAAAATCAATACTAAAGGGAATCAAAAATAAGAAAAGTAAACTATAATTTTTTAGTATTTAGTAATATTCGAAGAAATAAAGTAAAATCAATTGTGAAGAAATCTCGTTGCTTAAAAGTTGTTTATAATTTTCAGAGATGCCAACTTCATTTAGCAATAAAGAGTTGACAGAACGTACCTGTACTTACAGGAATAGCATATTGTAAACTTTGCTATTTCACTTTGCTGAACCCACGTTGGACGCCAAATGTTAAATATAAATCTTTATAAAAAAAAAATTCAAAAAAATTCTGAAAAAATTCACAATAATTCTTTGAAAGATTCAAAGCATTTTACGTCATGTAAAATTTTTTCGTAGATGCCTTGGTTTTAAGTAAAGCCAGCAATTTGCTGACAAACACGAGCTTAATAGCTGAAAACTCAATTTTATAAAGTTTTTTAAAAAAAAAAAAATTCTGAAAAAATTCACACGTATTTTTTGGATCATTCTAATCATTTTTTTTTTCATACACATTTCTTTTGATAGATGCTTTGTTTTTGAGTAAAAAATCATTTTATTGATCGCGTAATTGAAAAACGTTAAAAGTCGATTTTGGCTGCGAATATTATCTATATCCCCTAAAAAAACGTATAATTATTAAACGCCAACAATTTTGTAAGAACATAATCTTTATTTCTAATTTTTTAATAAAAAAAAAGTAATGACCAAAAAAAAAAAAAGTTTTTTAGCCAAAATGAACCTTCAGTAGAATCAAAAGTGCTGCAGATACCGTTTTTAAGAATTCTTCCAACTTTTGAGTCATTTTCGGGATGAATCTAAATTTCGACCCGGTCTAATATATTGTACATAATTATAAAGTTTCCTTAACTTTAAACTCATATAGGTTTGTTCCGATATATTTTTTTAATTAGATATCTCAGAAATGTAATGTATTTCTAAACGTTGTAGATTAATAACTAATTTTCATTTGTGGCCGCACTAAAGTCTTGCAAATATTCAATCAAAAGCCTTCAAACTATTTGTATTTCTTTGCAACTTTCTGACTACTATTTTCATAAAACGAAGTATGATTAACTTTTATAAATATAAAAATTATAAAAAAACATTTCTTAAGCTTAAACTCTGTTCCGATACAAATTCTTAGTTACATATCTCAGTAAGTTTAGTATGTTTCTAAATGCTGCAGATTAATAAACAGTTTTCATTTGTGGCCGCTTAAAAGTTTTGCAAATATTCAAATAAAAGCCTTTAAACAGTTTTCATTTCTTTGCACTTACTTTCAAAGTACTGCTAAAATAACTGTCAGTCATTGAAAATTCACAAATACCCACCAAGAAGTCAACATAATCCACTCAATGAAGTCCAGCAACATAGAATAAACTTAACCAACAACTGCTGTGCCAATTCAATTCAAAATGTACTTGACTACTGCTACTAAATTATTGCCAATGCCATTGTTATATAATGCAACAATAAGCATATGAGTAACTGAGTGCTTTAGTGTGTTTGTGTTATATTTAGTATGAGAAATGTGCCATTAGACAATAAGACACAAATACAAAAAAAAAAGAGAAGTTATGTTGTCATGCAATTGCCATGTAGTTTGTTAGAAGCAGAAGAAAATCGACCAACAAACCAACTCACTGTGTATGAGTGTTAGCTGGCAGTTGTACCAACAGTTAATAAAAAAAAAATTTAACAAAAAACTATTGTTGTTGCAACAGTTTGCTTGCTTGTTTAGTGCAAATAAATTATGAAGAAAAAAAAAAAACAACAATAAATTTATTTGTGTGTAGAAAAGTAGAGCGCGCAGCCACATTTATACAAGAATTCTATGGTTCTTTACGTTGCTGCAGTTGCATTAAAAGTATTTCAGTGTTGCTTCTTCTTTTTTTTTTTTTGCCCACTGCGCTCGTATTTATTGTGTTGTTGGCCATTTTTTCAAATAATATTCATTGCACAATTATGATTTGCCATATATGTGCAAAAATTGTTAAAAAGCAGCGGCATCCTGTTCTTTTTGCTGCTGTAGGTTTAATTTTCTACATTTTGCTTTTGCGCTTTTTTTTCGCTTTTTGCTTTCAAGTGAATTGGTTTTCATATATTTGCTGTGAAAGCCATTTGCCATGATAATTGTTTTTCTGACGTTTTCTATAAACTTTTATAATTTTTAGAATTTCATAACATCATCAATGTATGAAAATACTTTGAAATTGCAATTCTTTGTTTCTTGTGAGAATATGTTTGCTTGCTGCTGTTGCTGTTGCTGCTGCCGTTTGATCTTGTGCCATTGCTGATTGATTTGCTGTAGCAAGTGTTGCAAGCAAGCAGGCATACATACACACATATGTGAGCTAGACAAATAAGTATACTTATATATGTTTGTTTGTTTGTTTGTTGTATGATTAGGCATAAGAAATCAATTTAATGTTGAGCGTAATTGCATTTTGCAATCAAATGTTGTGTAGGTATCTTTTGAAATTGGAGAAGTTACAAAAAAAATAATGAAAAAATGTGTGTGCGCTCACAGGAAGTTCAAATTGCGTTTCTTTATTTAATTAAAAAGAAGCATGCGCATTCTAATGAATTAAGTTACTTTAATTATATAAAAATAAAAAAAAAAAAACGCAATTTTGCAAACAAGTTTGTCGCTTTAGTCTTTTGTTTGGGTTTAACTAAATTTGTCGCTAGTTTGATGTATGACTGCCTCCGTCTACAAAAAAAATTTGCAAAATAATTAAATTTCATTTAAAATTTTAAACCGGTTTTCTAGTTTTATTTCATTAATAAATTGTCGACCTTTTTAAAGGTTCAAGCAACGTTTCTGAGAAAAAAATTTGAAAACAGAGGTAATGCAAATACGGATTAGTGCAAATATATCGCTGATGGTTACTTTTATAGAAGAGTTTTGCTTGACAATTTCGTAGCTGAAGCAATTTATTATAAAAAGAACTCAGAGTGCCATAGACTTACTTTATGTTAGCAATCTCTTGAAAACAGAGTTTAAAAACGTTTTTTACACTACAATTGCTCCAGCACAAAAACCAAGATGTTCTAAATAAGTAAAGTTCCAAGCTTGATAAAACAAAAGTATTTAATGCTTCGGTTACTACAATGTCTATCATTGATAAGATTGACAAGTTGTTTGAGTTGAGAAAGGATTAGATGAACTTTTTAGTGAACACTGATTTACAGAGTAAGTTGGTAGTTAGACGAACATCAAAAAATCAATGTAAAGCGAGTACAAAAATAAGCAAAATCATAGAAAGGGTCGATATTAAGATTCATCACGAAACCATCTTAACAGTTTGAAGGACTCTTAAAAACGATATTTGCACAGTTTTTTATTCCTTCCGAGAAAATCCAGTGTAGCACTTTTGCTTCTGTTGAAAGCCCATTTTGGTTAAAAAAAAATGTTTTTGGTCATAACTTATTTTTCATTACAAAATTGATACTCAAGCGTGCTCTAAAAATAAAAACTATGTTTTAACAAATATTTTTACGTTTAAAAATTACAAATTTTTTTGGGGGTAGAGATAATATTCGCTTCCAGAAATAGATTTTTTTACGTTTCTCGTGGTCGGGAAAACGATTTTTACTCAAAAGTTAGGCATCTAACGAAAAAAATGTACATGCCAAAAATTGCATAGAATTGTCCAAAACATTCGTGTGAATTTTTTCAGAATTTTTTGAGATATTTTATAATTTTTGAAAATTTGGTTAAAAAAATTATAAAAAAAAGTTTAAAAAAATTCTTTGAATTATTTGACGAATTCTAAGCACCTCATGTCTTATGAAATTTTTTCGTAGATGCCATGGTCTAGAGTAAATCTAGCATTTTGTTGACGAACGTAAGCTTAACAGCTGAAAACTCTCAATTTGATAAATTTTTGAAAAACTATAAAATCAGGTATGTTCTGAAATCCGATTCACTTCGGAATCGGAATGAAAGCAATTTTCAAGAACTCCGCATTTCGATAACTAACATCAAATCAGATTTATGTTTCGGTAAATCGAAAAAGAAACATTAGCAAATTCTTTTTGTTGAAACACAAATCCGATTCCCTCTTATTTGTTCGAATGCAAAGCTGTTGAAAATTGCTTTCATTCCGATTCCGAAGTAAATCGAATTTCAAAACATGCCAGAATATCTCATAAATAAATATATCCCATAATAAATCAGGCATGTTCTCAATTCCGACTTCGATCGTTATCGAAATGGAATCAATCTTAAAGTACTACGCGTTTCGAAAAAGAAAATGAAAAGGGCATTTTATTACAATAAATAAAATTGGTTACTAGTTCCAGTCCGATGCCTTTAAGCGCAGTTCCGATGTGGTGTTTTTAATGTCGAAATGCAAAGCACCTTAAAATTTAATCCATTCCAATTCCGTTCGAAATCGGAATTAAAAACATGCCTGAATATTCTTTCAAAATCGTTGTCGCTGAAAATTTTATTTTACCTTACATCCAGGGTATATTCACTTTGTCCTTCCGTTTGTAACGCAGAGAAGGAGGCGTGGCAGGTATAGAAAAGTATATATACTCTTGATCAGCGTCACCTCCTGAGTCGATATAATTATGTCCGTCTGTCTGTCTGGCTGGCTGTCTGTGCGTGGAAATACATTTTTTGGGAAAATTGAGCAAGATAATTCATTGAAATTTGATACTCTACCATTTTCAAAGCTAGTTCGAGAGATTGAAAATGAGCAAAATCGGTCAACGGCCACGCCTACCGCCTATACCAAAAATATATTCAATATGCAACTTTAGGAGTATTTTTAACGACAATGCAATCAAAATACACATAAGTATGCACTAAAAATAGTTATCGCAAGCTCTAGGCAAAAACTAGGCAAATTTGAATAAGAGGGCGTGGCACCTTCCATTCAACTAAAAATTTCAAAATGCTATACTGAAAGAGTTTTTTTAGATAATCCAACAGTAAAAACAAGCTACCAGCGAAAGCAGAGCGAAATCGGACAAGAGGGCGTGGCACCTCTCATATAACCAAAAGTTTTAAAGTGCTATACTGGAAAAGTTTTTTGAGATAATCCAACTGAATTTCACCCAACCACTAAGTGCTATAAATGTAAGTTATGATAAAAATCTGGAAGAAATTCGACATGAAGGCCTGGCACCATCCATATAAGCAAAATTTTCGAAATGCTGCAGTGTAGGGTATTTAATGTTTGGCCAGACCAAAGGTAATACCCTTACTAGTTTTACTTACTGCTTTTTTGAAAAAGTTAGAAAAGTATGAAGTGAGAGAAGATGATTTTTATAGATTTTTAATCGTTGAATCTGAATATTACCTCCGATTTGCTCCATCACGTCTGATATCAGACTTAAGGCGTTCATCCCCAAATTAGTCTAGTTCTTTCTGACAGCGGCATTAAATAACCCTGAGCTTCCTCTTAAAGCGTACTTTGTTTTGAGATATCTTTGATATATATAGGACTATATTCAATTTGCATACCTTTACTTCAATTGATGATATCTCGTAAACTAACGATCCAATTGGAAAAGTTAAAAGCACTTTTTAATAAAAAAGTTCAGGGCTATTCAGTGCCACTCTTAAAAGTGAACTAGATTATTTTCAAAATGTATGCCATATGTTTAAAGATAGCGTTTTGTGCACTTTAAATCAAGGATCACTCGGATCTTAGGCGTGATGGAGCAAATTGGAGGTCATTTTTTGATCTCATACTTTTTTTCATCGCAGAACTGCGTAATGTTTGATTTCAAAAACCGATGCTTAGAATTGTTAAAAAAAAAATTTTTTCAGAATTGTTTAAGTGCTTTTGAGTAAAAAAGCGTTTTTTCGAACGCGTCATTGAAAAATGGTAAATGTCGTGCTTAGGAGCACAATGCCAAGAAAAAACATTATAATTTTTGAGCGCCAAAATTTTTGCAAGAAATTTAGTTCCGTGAAAAAAAAAAAATACATTTTTAGCTAAAACCATGTTTTTTATACCAAAACAGGCCTTGAGATAATCAACTCGGTGTTTTCTCGGAATAAAAAGAAAATGATGGCGATACTGTTTTTAAAAGTTCTTATAAATTTGGTGCTGGTCTTAGAATGACTTTTTTTTGCTTCATACAAATCGAACCGGTTTAATATGCGTATGTGTAAATTTTAAACAAACAATTTTTTTTTCAAGCAAAAATTGACAAACATTCAATCATAAAATTTTGTTAAACATGCAACAATTTCAGACAGCAAAAAATCATTACAAAAAACCACAACAGCAACAATGTAATTTATGCATATCGAATAAGCAACAAGCACTTGTTGCTGTTGTTCTCAGCTTTTGGTCCCGTGATTTACTTAACCGAATTCTGCGCAAAGCCAAACATGAACTCAATTTAAATGAATCAACTCATAAGTTTTATATTTTTATTTGTATGTTACATGTGTTAGCCTAGGATTACGTGTTGCATTTAAAAAAAAAAAAAATATTTCTTTTTTCAATAATGTTGTTATTGATGTTGTTCATTACGAAAAAAAAAGAAAAAAAAACAGAGCAGACAACGCAATCGGCTTTATTTTTCTAGATCATTATTAACAAGCAGATTTAAATGAGGCCTGCTCTAAAACAAAATCTTTAAGTTTGTACAAAATCTTCAGAGGTAGCAACATCGGAGCAATAGGAACTAAAATGTTTATAAACAAAACCAAAAAAAAAGGCAGACGTTATATATATTTGCTACCAAACAACAGCAATAGCAGCAGCAACAACAAAAAAATCAATCTTAATATCAGACGCTGCATTTAAGAAGATCAGCAGCAGCAACCGCAAAATTGGGTCGTCGAGGATATGCTTCGCTAAAGCTTAAAATCTTGCTATTGTTTTGGTTGTTGTTGTTGTTATTGTATATAAATAGTTGATTTTTGTTTATATTGCGTTGTGTTTGTTGTCTTCTCTCCTACTAAACTACATTCCGTTTAATTTTCTATGGCAGCAATGTTGCCACTGTATTATACACCACCAACTATTTTTGCTGCAATATTCTAAAGTGTTGAAATGGCTCTTATTGTTGTTGCTTGCAATTTCTATTTCAATTGGTGGGATGTTGCGCATATTTTATAGAAAATTGCAACGGCTGACAGGCAATAAAATAAAAATTAGCAAAAATTTCACTTCGACTACATAAATAATTGTTATCATTATACTTTAGTTGAGGAGCAAAATACTCAGAGAGCAGGTAATTGCAGTGATTTGTATTGGCAATAAGTTTTTTATGCTGTTGAAATTTTCTTTAAAAAAGTAAAAAAGCAAAAAAAAAAAAAAAAAAAATAACGAAGAAACAAATCGTTCAAAAATTCTTTCATTTAAAATTAATTTAAAATTTAATTTAAACGGATCAAGAGATTTTTCAATATTTCGTCACCATAATGCTACAACTAGGTATCTCCAATTTTTTTGTTTTGAGAAAATTATATTTTAAGATTTTTGAGAATTTGAATTTATACAGACTAGAATCGCCCAATGGTCAAAATTCGACCACAAATGTATTGAATAATGTTGGTACTTTTTGGACACTTAGAACTTTTTTTTTGCTATTTAAAACGAAATAGAAAAGCTCGTTGCCACGAAATGCCGAAAACACCTGATCGACTGGTATATTGCGCGATGCAAGCAAAATTTCGACCATCCCATCATGACATTGTTTCAAAATTAACATTCTTAGTAATCTAAATACATCCTGGCATCAAAAAGTAGTATTGATAAATTTTAATCGCATGAAAATTACCGAAAATGTCCCCTCCGTCATAGTCCTTGTGCAAATCAATCCTTTTCCACCCTCGATTTAGCCAATTACAATATTCCACTGATGTTCTGCTTGTGAACATATTTAAGTTCCATAAGAAAAGATGCCCAATTCTGACTCTCCGATGCTCGCTGGTGGCATTATCACTATTGTCCCCAAGAAATCTTTCCATCCAAATGTTCCCATGTACTTGCTGCGGTCAAAAAAAAAAAAAAAATGACAAAAGTACGGAAAAAAAATCGATGTCCCCTCCGCACAGTGTTAGATTTTGCCAATCTAGGACGTCAGCCGTAATTTCAAAGATATCGAGTTGGAATTTTGCATATGTGCTTTAATTCTTTATGCGGAGGTTTAGTTAGATGGAAAAAATTGGACAAAATCTACTTGCACCACCCATACAAATGTGCTTTTTTTTGTAAAAAAAAATTGAAAATTTGTATTTACCATTTCAGTGGTAACTGAATACTACTGTCAAAAAATTGGAGTGATTAAAAAAGATAATATAAATTTTTTTTCATGATTTCAGTGCAATTGTTCATTATAACACTTCAGTCATTGTAAAAAATTTAGTCTTTGGGCAAAAAATGGGCAAGATTTTATTTCTTAAGTCTATTCTATGAATATGTATGCTCATCCTGTATGCTTTGTCATAGCCTAACCACGCCCAACTTGTAAGTTATAGTCTATGAAAGATTCAAGATTTTTGAAATTTGTCTTATCTTTTAGCTGATTATAAAATAATTTGATTAAAATACTTAAGTGCAAATGTAAGGGTTGTGTATAGCAAAAATTTTTAGTGAAAGTATTGACCTTTAATGCAAAAAACTTTTTGCCAAAAAACAAACGCACAACTTCAATCTGATCGCTCAAAGTTTTGTAATCGATGCAAGCTTGAAAATTTGTTTTTGCATGCTGTTCAATAGTACGTGTTTGATAGCTGTTATCATGCCAATGACATTTCATTTATTCTCTTTTATTTTTATTTTCGTAACAATTGGTGTCTTTTCTAACAAACTACAAAATATGATCGATTTTCAAGCACATTGTTTTTTTCATTTTGATGTCCTAGATTGGCAAAATCTCACACTGTGCTCCGTCATGGTCAAAATATTGTTTTGAAGTGGATTTTTTTTTTGGTGCATAATCATTGTGGAATGAAGAGTCTCTCAAACTTAATCGATTGTGCCCGGTAGCAAGAGTTAACGATTTGCTTTGTGTTCGTAATGCCCATCCGTCATGTGTCCCCTACGTCATGTATGTAAAAACCACCATATAGCAAATATCAGGAAAATCGGTTGATTTTTGAAAATTTTGTCTGCCATCTTGGATTCGCCGTTTTGAATATTGTAAATCGGACCACGAATTCGAGATTAACAACCCAAAAAACCGCTATGCACGAAATTTGGTTCACATTAGTTTATTTTTAAATAAAGTCCACCATATTAAATTTTTCACAGCCATATTGAGTATGGTAGGCGTCGTGTAGATTTCAGTTGTTTTTCAGACTACTTATGATCTAGCCGATGGAATCCACCGATTACTGGACCATTTCAATAACTTTTCAAATTCAAATTTTCATATTCCGAAGTTACAGTATTTCGTGACATTAATGCATATATTACAGGAATGGAGTCGAAATGTGTTTTGCTTAGAGGATTTAAGGCACGAAAGAGCTCTAATTGCATCTCCATTACAAATTACAAAACTACTGTATCATTTTTCAGGCAGTAATAAAAATCTTTTCAGCTTATAGATTACAGCTGGCCTCAAAAAGTCTTACATCTTTGGGAAGACCTGAAATGAAACGAATTGTTCGTATCCACTTCAGTTAATATCTTTTTTGTAAGCACGCTAGAGGTCTGGGTGCTCCTAAAAATGAGTTTTACAAAAGCTTTTGCTGTGAGATGTAGTTGAAGGAACAGGATATACGGAAAACCTTCTTTTATACTTAAAATAGTACAAGGTTGCTGGGTACTAAGTATTAAGTATTACATGGGCACAACTTTTGGTCTAAGTAAAACTTTAGTCTAGCGGAAAGTCCGTCTTTTCTAAGCTTTTATTAATTATTTGCAATTCATACAGATAGAATTTGTGGATATATAGCAAAACTTTTCAAGAAGATAAAAAACTAATTCGTAACTTAAAATTATGCAAGCATAAAAAAAAAACACAACCGATGACCTTTACTCGAAAATATCTATCTCAGCGTAAAGAGTAAAAAAATTCAGTTAGCCAAAAACATGACTATCAAACTTTAGTACAAATACAATGAACGTTATAACTTATTTCTAATAACAGTAACCAGGTAACCAGTACCTGCAACAACAGCGGCAGCAGCAGTTATTGTACATAGTAACAACAACAGCAACAACAACAAGATCAAATTGCCAGCGTAACTACCACAATTAGCCAAAAACATTTTCAGTGCACATTTTTCATGAACTGACGACAACGAGGTCTTAAAGAATTCTTTGTTGCAGTTTTAATGGTTTGTTTCTGGTCATAGTGCTGCTGGTGCTGCCTGTAGCTGCTGCTGACTTTTACTGTAGCAATAAAAGCGCTTTTTAATATTCTCGTAAAATAAAATTTAACAAGTAATTCGTGAGCGTGGGTGGCAATAGCAACTGCAAAGTAATGGCAGCAAATAATTTCTCAAGTTGTAAATAATTTTACAACTTTTTTTCTTTAAAATTTGTTTCAAGATTTAAATTTAACGGCTTTTTTGGCAAAAAAAAATAAAAGTGTTAAGTTATACCCATAATATTGAATATGTCTATAAATTTTAACTTAAAAAAGAAAACACAGACGTTAGAGAGAGATTTAGTCTAGTCACTCACTTTAGACACAAATGTGGCATTTTTTAATTTGTTCGACTTAAAAAACTAATTTTTGACGCTTTTTGATAGTTTTTAGTGAATATCTTTAAAGGTGGATATTTTGCGTACATACTACTTATATAACGACTCTTATTTGATAGCACAAATAATCTAATAGGGCAAAAATTTCTCAAGTAAGCCACTTAAGAAATTAAACGTAAAAAAATTTAAAAAAAAAATGTTTTGCTACAAAACTAGTAAACATATTTAACATAGACCAGAGAATAAAATGGTATTTTTCTTTTTTGGATCAAACTTTTTGCTTCGATTTGTTCAAAAAATACGTGCGAGTTTTTTCAGAAATTATTGAGATATTTTAAAATTTTCAAAACTTGATCGTAATTAAAAAAAAAAAAACCAAAAATTCTGAAGAAATTCACACCAATTTTTTAAAGGATTCTAAGCATTTTATAAAAAATTTTAATTTTTTCGTAGATGACTTGGTTTTGAGTAAACCTAGCATTTTGCTGACAAACATGAGCTCAACAGCTGAAAACTCAAATTGATAAATAAAAAAAAAAAATTCAAAAATTCTGAAAAAATTCACACGTATTCTTTGAATAATTCTAAGAATTTTTGTCAATTACACTTTTTTCGTTAGATGCCTTGTTTTTGAGTAAAAAATTGTTTTTTGATCGCGTTATTGAAAATTCTAAAAAATCGCATTAGTAGCATGTGAATATTATCTGTATCACCAAAAAATATTTATAATTTTTAAACGCCAAAATTTTTATAAAAACATAGTGTTTATTTCTAAAGCACCCTTTTGCATCCATTTTGTAATGAACAAAAAGTTATGATAAAAAAACAGGCTTTTTTAGCCCAAATGGGCCTTCAGTAAAATCAAAAGTGCTCCATTGGTTTTTCTCGGAATCAAAAAAAAAAAAAAAAAAAAAATGTTGCAGATTTCGTTTTTAAGAATACTTCTAACTTTTGAGTTGGTTTCGGGATAATTTGTTTTTGCTTCATACAAAATCGAACCGGTCTAATGTATTCTCATTATCTGAACTGAAGCAGTACATCGTAAATATTTTGATCATTTGAAGCTACATGATTTTCGTTTTCTTAACTTAAAAGTTATCAGTTGGTATTTTAACTGTCAACTGACTTTAAATTCAACTTTCTCGTATATTGTCAGCCCCACGTTGGGCACCAAATTTTTTATTGAAAATTTATTCAAACAATTTTTGTGGTTTTTCGTTTAGGAAATCATTAACTTATTTCATAATATGCAGTAGATTTGAATTCTTTTGAAGTGTTTTTGTCCAAAATTCGGTTTTGCGCTGCAAATACAATTCAATCTTTTACCTCAAAGGGTGATAACTCAAAAAGTAAAAGTGAAATTGGTATGGTCTTCAGGTGTTTTTTGATAAATAAGGTAATGGCTATCCGATATCCTTATTAAGATGGAATTACACCTTTTCCTGGAACTAAGCCATAAGCCTGAAAACAGCTCTTTACGAATTATCAAGCAGCGATACCTCAAAATTCTGCTGGTATATTAGCAATTCTGAGCTTTAAATCAATTAAAGTGTCAAAAAGTACGTAAAAATACATTTATTCATTTTGTTATTTTGCCAATGTTATTCACGTGAATTTTACGCTATACAATAGCAGCCAGCAATTATATTTGAAATTCTTACTGATCACCCAATGTGTAAAAAAGTCAAAATGGAAAAATGATGCTAAGTTACATCGGAGCCAAATGCTAAAATGATGAGAAGATCAATAAAAAAAAATGTTTTTCCAAATAGCAAAAGCAACTCATACGCCATGTCAACCTAAAAAAAAAATGCCAAGAAAATACATTTTTTTGTAATAGTTTTTTAGAAAACTTCTATTCACAAATCTTATAGCTTAAAATTGACATACAAAATAAATACTTTCTCATACAGCGTTTTCAGCGCACAGTTGTGCTGCGCTTACTAATGAAGCAACATTAACACACCCAACCGACAATATAATTAATAACAATTAAATGAAGAACATGACGTCTTAATCTACCAATTTATCAATCAAAATGTGTATTTTTATGTTTCCTGTAAATCATTCGTTTGTTTTTTTTTTAGCATCCTGTCTGGCCAATAATCTCTGTTGAAAAGTACAATTAAGTCTACTATGCGATAAAGATTAAACTTTTAAAATGCTACTTTCTACTTTTCCACAAATAAATATCAGGGTATTTAGCAACATTTAAAAATCAATAATTGAAAGTTCTGCAACATTAACAACACAACAATTAAAACATTTTATACAATAACAGCAACAAAACTATTTGTGTTAGTAAAACGTCAAAAGCTTTTTGTTTTGACTTACTTCTTGAAGATTTATGTGTTCTAACAACATCAACAATTGCTATCAATAAATGATCTATTGAAATAAAAGCATGCAACATGTTGCTGACTGTTCGCGAGATAAAGCAAATCATATAACAAGAATTGATTTTAATTACATTTGAATGTAGGTTTATTGGTAGTAGCCAGTTGCTACTAGTTATACACCAAAGTTGTGTGGTTTTTTTGCTTTTGCTCAGTTAATTGTGGTCATCAGCAATATAATTAGAGAGAGAGAGAAAGACGCGTTGTTTTCCAATTAAATAGTAACAATAAAAAAAAAATTATACAACAGAGAGTGGCAGCTTTATGGCAAAATAACAATAATAATTAGAAGGAATTAATGCTGCAAATCAATCATGCAGCATATGCTGCATCATTTTTACAATACTTATATTGATGATGGTGGTGATGTTGTTGTTGTGTGTGTTGTTGTTATTATTGTTATTATTGTAATTGCTAGTTTTTTCTTTCCTCTTGCTAAACTGTGGATTTTTATTAACATTCATTAGCTAAACGTTCGAAATTTACCTGGCATACAGATAATGTTTCACTAAAATGAGTATAAGAATGTAGAGTAAAATGATTAAGAAAATATCTAAGGGTTTTGTTAATTTTCAAAGAGATTAAAATAATTATAGTTTTTTGGCATAAAAAAATTATAAAGATGTCCATGGAAGAAAACCTTTCATCAAAGTATCGACATACAGTGAACAAAGATTTGCGGAAATCAGCAATAAAGCGAGACCTGTTCTTAGAAATTTATAATGGAGACTCACAAATTAAAAAAAAGGTGGAATGAAATTTTGATTAAACATAAGTATATACCTTTACAAAATTTTCGGCGGTGAATATAAATCCAAAGTAAGGCATATTTTCGACATATCCTTGCCTGAAGTTGCAAAAAGCGCTGTTTCATCTTATTCAACTACTAAATATTATAATGTTTTATTTCTTACAATTTTTCGATTGGATCCACACTTTCCGAATTAACTTCATTTGAATTAAAGGTGTAAAATTTTGAAGAGCTTTATGACCATAAACAGTTTTTCGCTGCAAATATAATGAATCAAAATTTTCAATTGCTTAAAAGTGGGCGTGGCACTTTTCCGATTTTATTCTATTTTTTTGCCATTATAAGGCATCGATAGTCAATGGCCGTGTACGAAATTTCATCAAAATATCTTTTAGGGTTCACGAGATATGACCAAATTAATTTTAAAGTTTAGGGCGGAGCCTCTTTATGAGTATCTAAAAATATGCATCATGTTATTTGGCTTTATAAGTATATACGCCACATTTCATTCCTATGCGTCAAACAGTTTCTGAGATATGTCAAATTTCAATTTTATGGGCGTGGCACCGGCCATTTTCCTAATGAGTGTTATTAAGCTTAGTGCCCTTTATGTATGTAAGTTCCAAACTTAATTTCTATGCGTCGAGAAGATTCTGAGACATGTCGAATTTTGTTTTTTGTGGAAGTGGCACCGCCCATTATTTTAGCTTATAACCTTTCCCTGATTTATAACAACATACTTTGAAAATTTCACCTAAATCGGTTTAACTTTCTCCACTTGTGTAGAAACTATATCCCAGAATAAAAAATAGGGTAATCGATGTTGATTCAAAAGTTATTAACAATATAGTGATGCCGTGCAAGTCTTTTTTCAGTAGTAGTGAAAAACAAGGCATCTTACGATATAAGTGTATGCGGCTCAAAATGATTTGAATCATCTAAGGAATACGTGTGAATTTTTTCAGAATTTTCTGAGACATTTTATAATTTTTCAAAAAGTGGTCCGAAAAAAATTCATTATGTTTCAAAAAATCTCACACTCATTGCTGAAAAAAGAGTTGCACAGTATCACTATATTGTTAGTGACTTCTTAACCACTATCGATTACCCCAATTTTTTTTTTTCAAGGTATAGTTTCCAGACATGTGGAAATTGCTCAGATATTTTTTATAATTTTCTCATAAGCAAAGAAGTTTCTTAATTTTTATGTGCATTTTTTGTCACAAACATTTTTTTCGTTAGATGCCTTGCTTTTGAGTAAAAATCATCTTCCCGACCGCGTTTAAAAACGTAAATAAAATCGATTTTGGGACGCGAATATTATTTATAACCCCAAAAACAATTTATAATTTTTAAACGTCAAAAATTTTGTAAGAACATAAACTTCGTTTCAAAACCAACCTTGGGTACCTATCAAATCAGCATTTTTTTATCACCATTCAAAACTTACTAAACTATTTCCATTAGAAGTCATTTCTCGCTGGTAATTTTAACAAACAAAAATTTTGTTAAATTTTGTAATTTTTTTAAATACGTGATATTGAAGCATTCTAGTACTTCATTATACACATCAAAACTGATCGAGAACATTTGGCAAGTTTATAGCTATATGTCTGTCTAACAGAGCGTATGAGTAACATTTCTTGCTTTATAATACTCATAGCCTTAAACTTAAAATCTGTGATATATTGCTTTCGATGAATGTTAACAACTATTTAGTGCTTAATTTTTGTTAAGTTCAAAGTATATAATTAAAAATATAAATTTAGTTGCTGGCCGTTAAATGAAAATGCTTAAGAACGAGCTTAAAAACAATAAGAAAAAATTTAAAATTTTCCCAACGTCTCGAGGTTAAGAAATTTACAAAAAAATTATACCAACAACTTTTGGCGTAGTTCTACTTTTTATATCTAAACAAATTTCTTTTATTTTACTGCGTTATGAAGCATTTTTGTTATTTAACAATCTGCCTGACTTTGATCTGCACTTGTAAGATAAGGGTCCGTCTATTTTTTGCGTTACTTTGGCAAGCAAACAAACAACGTTATTGTATAACTCTCATGTGCTATTAAGTTTTATATGAAAACATATTTTTACCCAGTTGCTCTTGCTTTTGCTGCTGCTGTGCTGAATGAACTCTGGCTCTTGGTGGTTATGTATTTTTACTACACAAAATTGTTACAATTTAAATTTATTGCATAATCATAGCTGTTAAAATGTTGTTGTTGTTGTTGTTGGGGAGCGATCCCTGTTGGTAGTAGCATTCAATTGGTCAATTTAGTAGTTGGCGCAGTACAGAGTGCAAGTAAAATTTATATCAGTTATTGCGGAATTGTTGATTTTGTTTGGTTGGTTTTTCTAATATTTTGTTGCTTAAGTGTACGGAAGTATTTGCTATGCTTTACTATATATCGATGGGGGCAAAGTGAATGACTGTAATCAAATTAATAGAGTCATTACTGTAATGAAATGTTAGAAAAAGTAATTTCTGTATAAATCAAAAAAAAGGGTCAGCAAGAGCTATGAAAGTAAAATTGATTAAAATCTTAAGAAAATTTGTACGCGGAGTGATTTAAAGGATTCTGTAGTATAAAATTTATAATATTGCTCATTGATATGTTTGTTCCAGTTCTTACAATCATATGCGTACAATAAAACTTATGTACTATGACATACAAATAACATGAAGATTTGCTAACAATTTTGCATTTTTTATTGAAGTTTTATCTGAAGTATGAGTGATTTTAATTGTCATAACAATTTTTTTTGTAATTTCAGAACTTCATATATTGTTTTGGATGTCGTTTTTAAATTTTATTTCATTACAATTGCATTCAACGCAATGCGCGCTGTAAAAAATATTAAACTGAATACTGGCCGTTATTTCATACCAGAAATACATAGCTTTTAAACGTTGTATATTCCGCATGTTGTATGTAAAAAGCGCCATAATTTCAATTTAATTAGAAATAAATTCCACAATTAAGCATTGAAAAGTATCAGATTATTCTTATTGCTTTAAGCAAGCAACTCAAATTACCACGGTAATCACTTAAGTCACAAAGTGCAATATCTCGTTTTGCATTGCACCATGCGCTGCAATTTCTGCAGTTACACTTTGTTGTGTGCGGCTTTAATGCTGTAGGCTGTTAATGCGCCAAAGCGGACACGCCTTCGCTCGCTTGCTTGCTTCCACAATTGTAGCACAAATACAATTACAGTTCGGCGAGAAGTTAAATTAAGCAACCACATAAATACAAAAATGTAATAATTTTATTTTCATTGCGAACAAAGAGCACAACAAAATGGCAAAATAATATCATGAATTTCATATTTAATGGAATCCCATGAGTGCTAATTTATCACCAACATACTACCGCATTCACCACCACAGAGCAACACGTTGTTGATTGCAACCTCACCACTGTCCATTCCGTGTGCACACACAAATTTTAACGGTTATTCGTTACTTTTGGGTGCAACAGCTGAATTTTGGTCAACCAACAATGCGGTTAGAAATGAAATTTATATATTGCAAATTTTAGTTCATAGATAAAATTGTAAAAGAAGTAGAAGAAAAGTAGAAAAAGCAAGGCCATACAACAAGCGCATCAGATTTGGTTTTAGAATTTTAGCATAACTTCATCGAATTTACCACTATAACCACAAAAGTTGCTGAAGCAGCAACAAGTGCAGCATGAAAAAAAAAAGAGGAAAAATGTGAACTTCAATCAAATGGAAAATTGCCGACGCTCATGGTGTTGATTACGTTTGTTGTTTTTGTTTTTGATTAACTTGTTATTGTTGTAAAATATGAAATTGTTTTTTAGATATTTTTTTTTTTTTTTGCCAAAGTAGAGTAGTGCAGCGCTTTTCTAGGGTGTGGCTGTGTTTTTGCTGACTGTTGTCGTCAGCTGTTTATGTTCAAAGTGTTGATTATTCTGCAGAAATACTTAGCTGCTGAAATTGTTTAGCCGAACAAATATGAAATGTTTATTTAACTGCAAATACACAAACATTTGCTTACTTTTGTCTTTGAGTGTTTATTCGAAAAACAAAAGACTTGAGCAACGAACCAGTAATAATTCATATTGTAAATAGTCACTTTGTTTATGCGTTCTCCAGGAGTTAAAGTAAAGTAAGTAAGAAATGTGGAATTATTTATTTAAATAATAAAAAATTATGTCTTTTTTTAATAAAAACTTGATAATATTTCTTGCTTTTTTATAAAGTATCATAAATAACCAAAGAACCATTTTAAAAGATTTTTGTTATTTGACTTATGGGACGTATGAGAAACTTTTTTTTTAAGCATTATAAATTTTGCATATATTTTATGAATCACGAAATTGCAAGTTTGATGCAATTTGGAACTCAGATGTCTCTGACACTTTCTTTACAGGCAAATATTTTACAATAAAATTAGTATTTAATTGCTGGCTGCTAGCGGTTATGGCAATTATTGTGCTTTGGAGTGTAAACATTTTTTATAATATTTTCAAAAAAGCAATTTGGGATGTGTAAATATCCAGCTAACATTTAGTTTTAAGTAAATTAACTTTTAAGAAAATATATTTCAAAGGGGTTTGAATTATGAAACGTATGAGATACATTTTGTCAAGCAAAACAAATTTTTCTACATTTTATAAGTCATGAAAATGCAAGTTTGATGCAATCTGGAACTCTGATGTCTTTAACACTTTTTCTCATAAGTAGGTAGGGTAAGGGAGGGAAATATGGACCACCCATCCTTCTTTTTTATATAAAACCCAAAATACATAAAACAAAACAGTTAATTTTATGTCATCCAGTAAAGGAAACAATTTACCTTTATTCTGATTCACTTTTAGATAAATATCTCATCAGGATTAAGAAAAAAAATTAAAAAACTGAAAATACTCAAAATGAAGATAAAAAAAAAGTGTAGTGTAATGTAGACCATATAGTCCATTTGGTACAGAAGTTGCATACAAAAATGTCACTTCCACATTCGGCACATTTTTCGTGACTCCAAGAACGTCAGATTACACATTCAACCCAATATTCGCCACGGCGATCTTCTGAGTAAAGAGTGTTACATTATATGCATTTTTTATCATTTTTTTTCTTTGTAGTTAACGAATTACGTATAATGACCATCAGACTCGTCATGAAAAAAATGATAAATACATTTTTTTTGAGGCTTTTTTCTTTGGTGGTCCATAATACCCACAGCACGTGTTGGTGAAATAAATGGTTTTTTTATCAAAATCTATTTTGGTTAATTAACTTATTTGTGCTGATTAATTATAAATGGTTCTCACTGACTTTGTATAGTTAACCATTTATTTAAAAACGCGATGTCTTTAAAGTGAAATAATGAAAAATACTCACTAGAAAAAAATTATCACTGATCTGCTTTTTAGAAAAATCAACTTTACAGAAACATGCGAATTCACCGAACGCTAAAATCGCCCTATTATAAGCTTTAGGTATTAGCGTTAAGTTTGAACATGAATAACGGTAAATCCTATGTATGCAGTGGGAAAAAACCGTGTGGTCCATATTACCCACGTAGTCCATATTTCCCTCCCTTACCCTAAATGTTTAATAGTAAAATTAATATTAAATTGATGGCTGCTATTGTTTACGGCAGATAGCTTTGCTTGACGTATGAAAAATTTTTTATAAAAACTTTATAATATGCAATGGTTTTTTCAGAAAAGTGGCCAAATCATTTTCGAACTTTTTATTGATTGCTAGACATCTTTTTCGTTTGAAAACCAAAATTTTTATATTTTTTCAAACGTCATGTTATATAAAAAAATCAGCACAAGCACTTCGACCAATACCATGAACAGGCAAATCAGAACCTTAAGAAACACAACAATTAATTTTTTCTGGGATAGGCATTATTTAATAACAGTTCTTGATTTTTTATGAAGTGCCACAAGAATTTTGTTATTTGATTTACTGCTAATGGCAACAAACTTGCCTTCAAGTGTAAACATTTTTTATAATAACTCTATAAAATGCAATATTCTATGAATAAATAATAATCTAACCAAGAATTTGTTTTTCATAAAATTAACTTTAAAGAAACTGAATTATGCAACACTGCGCTGCTATTTATAGAATTTTGAAAAGGAAAGCTTTAAATATACAAATTTCAAGGCATTTTGTTGCTTATAAACAAAAATAAAAAAAAAAATATTTAATTTATTATTTTTACTTTCTACTTTACCTTTTCACTTAATTGCTTAAACAAAAGGGCGTCAATCGATTTCGTCCTGCTTTTCTTAACTGCAGACCATTATTAAACTATTAATCAGGCGTATGTTTGCGCGTACCTACCATTTGTATTAATAAAGTTTAGCTTATACGCAATGTTACAGCATTTATTTGGCTTAAGGCCTTTAAAGAATCTCTTAGTTTGTGGCAACACATTAATAACATTATGTAGTAATTTTGAAAATATTTTTTCTAAATAAATTATAAAAAAAGCTTTCACCAATTTACATACGCTTGAAAATGAAACTTCGGCTTATTGTTTAAGGCCAAGTGCACGCCTTTCAACATTTTTAATAATTTAGCCTTAAGCGTAAATACTAAACTTAAGCATCTTTAATACGCTGAAGCGTTTACTTCTACTAAAGTTACTAAAAAGCAATATTTGTGTGGCAATTTAGCTACTTAGTTGCATATTTCAGTAGATATACGTATATAAAGTGCAATTTTGGTATTTTAAGCTCAGCGTAATGCACTCAAAAATGTTTATGATATTTTCTCATAAATTTATTTTCGAAAGATGTTTTCAAAGCTACCGCTTATGCTATACAAAAATATTTAAATTTCCTTCAAAAAAAAAAAAAAAAACAACGCAATCAACAAATAATTAATTAACTAATAATAACTTGTTTAAGCTGCCGCTAATGTCTACACTATAAATAACGAAAAAAATGAGAAAAAGAAAACAAAAGACTCAAGCCACAAACTTGCATACATTCATCAACATCATGCTGACACAATTTTCTGCTGCATTACAAATTGAATTTTCGTTAAGATCAAAAGAAAAAAAAAAAAAAAAAAAAACTGGACACACCAGCAGCTGTAGAACACAAAATGTACCATATTTTTATGCAAGAATCCATTAACTTGAGACATACGTATATTGACATATTGAAAGAAAATACAAAAAAAAACTAAAAAAATTATTATGCAATTGATAGCAAATCTAACAACAAATACCAGTATCATTATGCGTCATTTGTGCACGGTTGCTTATGTTGATTTGTGCCAATTGTAATTGCAAATGGTCAATGACATTTTGCGCTGCAGCAGCAGCAACTACACCCAACCCAATACAATATGTATATGCAAGTGACAGCTATGCAAAACTGTTGTGCAAATTATAGAAAATTGAAAAAGCAAAAAGAAGAATATAGACAGCAAGGCTGTTAGCATTCGCGCTCCATGGACAGACAGACATTTCGGAGACTCTTGGCTCAATTGTTGTTAACGTGTTTAAATTATTAGCCACGCAATCATCATAGTAGAGCAGCACTTGGCTGTGTATTTGAAGCAACAGGTTCGGTTCTTAACAATTTACAGGTTCAAGTTTCGCCTATTGTTTTACAGGTTATGTTACGGTTTTGCATTCAGTGCCGTGCGCAAATTTAAATATTTTTTCTTCTTCTATGCTACATACTTATATATCTACTATACATATTGCATAAATTATGTCCAGTTATAAATGGTACATCATAATATTTTGTTAGTAATTGACTGGCTACAACTTGGGTTGGCAGACTATGGTGAATGCTGCGGTTTTTACTTAATTTAATTATAAAGTAGTGCGCTATTTTGTTTTCAATACATTGTTTTAGTTGTTTTTCATAGACGATTTATGTAATGTATATTATTGGCTTAAAAGCACAATAACAATTTATATTGCATGTATTTTAAGTAGTTTGCACGAAAGACTTAAGCTGCGAACTTGTGTGATAATTGCTTACTATATATTTTATTTAAATTTTCAAGCAAAAATCTTATAAATCCTAGCCAATTCACTGCAATAATAAGTATTTTCTAAACCTTCAACTAAAATTTTATTTATTATAAAACAGTCTTTAAACAGCAAAAAGTTCGTTGCTTAAGTCTTTTGTTTTAACATGCGCTTTTTCACTTTTGTCAGCCATTTAAAATGTCACAGCGCCAATTAATAAGTATTTTGCACTACTACCATCACTGTTAGGTGTCTTTAACTATTAAAGTGCAAAAATCGCTAGCTTACCAATTTGCTTGTTACGAATTGGACATAAATAACGTAGGAAGCGTCGTTACAATTGACAGTCAAATAAGAGACAGCGACGGCGGCAGCTGCAGTGGCATCATTTAAAGAAAAGTGGGTTAATAAAATTTCATTGCACTGCACTGCATATGTGCACATGTAAAATGTCTAGCGATGGTTAATGTTGAAGGCGAAAAAAGACACTAATGGGCTAAAAAGCTGTACAGGCAGGCACATAAACAAATATTGACATAAATGCATACATTACATTAAGAAGCAAGCAGCGTTTGCCAAACTCAAAAATTGATTAAAGATAACCCAATGGCAGGTTAGAGAAAACAATTAAATTAAAAGTTTATCAAATAATACCATTTGGCAGGAAATTTACTTTGTAAGAAAATAGGATTTTTGGCAAGATGTTTACATGGTAAGAAAAACCAAATTAACTTTTCTATCTCCTTTTGGCCGCAAAAATAGAAATGCTTAATAAAAAGTACTTTTTGGTAGGCTTTCATAAAAAAAGCCGGATTTTTGGCAAAAAATCTGAAAAGTTTGCCAATAAAAACCATTTGACAGGTTTTCATGTAAAAAAAACAGGATTTTTGACAGGAAATATAATAAGTAAGAAAAAAGGATTTCAGACAAGATGATTATACAATAAAAAAAAACCAATTAACTTTTCTTGGGAGGAAAAATGGAAATGGTTACCAAAAAGTACCATTTGGTAGGTTTTTATAAAAAAACAGTATTTTTGACAGGAAATTTACACATATTTACTTGGTAAAAAAATGAAATTTATGACTGGATATTTAACTAGTAAGAGAAATAAATTATCCTGCTCATATCTTTTTTTGTTCAAAAAACTTGTAAATTTAATTAAAAACTACCATTAGATGGATTTTAAAGTTAAAACTAAAACAGAATTTTTGACAGGATATTTACTTTGTAAGAAAATGGGAGATTATGCACATAGCATTAAGCAAAATAACGCAAAAACTTCAACGCAGGCAGATAAAAATGAGCGCCAAATGCTGCTAATGTTCAGTTTATTACACATTTTCCCACTGAAAAAGCAGTTGGCATGTTTTCGCATAAGAAAGGGTCATCAATATTATAGCGCATAAACCTGATAATAATGTTAATATCCATTCAGAAACGATTTGCTGAAATTAGAGCTCTAAAGTTTTATTGAATCATGCACCTGCTCAACTTCAAGTCAAATTATCGGCAATAAGAATTCAAAGCAATAGTTGTGTAACACCACCTGCCTATTCATACCTATTCAAAAATCCAAACTTGTTTATTGTATGACACACAAAGTATGTAGTTAAACGCCATTAAAAACGTTTGCACCCCACTGTTCAAAAAGAAATTCACAAGTACCTACGCAAAGTCTGTGTCATGCAAAAATGTGAGTTCATTAAAAATGCTGCTACGATATGTGCAAACTTGTTGGCTATCAAATGTTTAAATGCAACGAAACATCACAAGGCACTTGCAATTAGTCAAGTTAACAGCTTGAGTGCAAGTTTAGGCCACAAGCTGTTGAGAGCTGTTACACTACAGTGCAGAGTGTTGCCATTGAATGTTGTGTTGCTGTGAGTGCGGGTGCGGATGTACGTCGGTTGTTTGTTTCTTTAATGTGCCCAGGCTCTTTTGTCTGTGTGTCAATAGTGTAGAGAGACAGTTAAATTCAGTAAATTAGTTCAGTTAACTACTTATCTTTTTTACTTCCCTTCAGCTGTACAGTTTGCTTTGTCTTTCAACAACAATATTTGATGTGCCATCCAGCTTCATTCCACTTAAAATGTGCAATTTTATGCATTTTACTATTTTTGCGCTTTGTGAATTGTTATATGCGTTATGTTGTATATACTTTGTTTTTATCGTCCATTGTTTTCTTTAAAAATGCGAATTATGTTGAAGATTTTTCTCTCTTTTTTACGTCTTTTTGCGTAATTTTGCTTAAGTAGATTCTTGTTGCCTTGACTTTTTTTATAAATATTTTAATTAAATGCAATTTACTGCAATTTTATTTGTAGAAAATTAAAATAAACCGTTTTAATTTTAAATTAAATAGTGCGACCCACTTTTTTGTATAATGTTGTGAAACAACAATTTGTACGGAAACGAATAGTAATACATAAATAACTTAATAGATAATTTATAATAATATATTCAAAAATGACAAAAGTGTAGGATGCGTAGAAAAAATACAGAGCAAAAAATATATTCAATAAGGTTCTGTTGCTCAGCGTTACTCTTCCCACTTTCATAGCTTTTTACAGCAAATGCAAGATGAGAATCATTAAAAAATTATAAAATTAAAATTAATTTTTGAAGTGTAAATCTGACGAATAACACCCCATATTCAATAAAGTTCTGTTGCTCAGCGTTACTCTTCCTCCTTTATACAGCGAATGCAAGATGTAGCAAAAGTAATGTAGTAATGTAAATGTGCTATAATTATTGCAAATGAATTCAGATGTTACTATGCCTTAAAGGTTTATATTGTACACAGATAAAGAATTAGTACTGCATCTTTAAATTTTACTGCAGGAGGTTTTTGCTTAATAAAATTGGGTAAAGTCCTCAAACTAAAACAAAAGACTTAAGCAGCAAACTTTTTCAATCAAAATATGCTGCTTTGTGATAATTTTTGAATAATATTTAAATAAAAATTAGCACATCTCATTAGCATTTCTGTCATTTCTTTAGCTATATAGTAAGACATTCAAATATCTTTAACATAAACGACTGTAAAAATTTGCACGGCTGATATTGGCACGCTTTTGCTTAAGAAACAAATTATTATTAAATTACTCGCACGCTTCAAAATGATCCACTATTAAAAGAAAACTGTCATATAATAAAAATACAATAAATCTGGCTAATAGCAAAATACTACGTTTACTGTCAAGACTTTTGTATTTCAATTGATTTAAATCTCAACACTTAAGTAGAATTTTATGTCACTTACGTTTATTGTCGTTGGTCGGTCAAAAGAAAGTCTCGCATGCGCACTAATGTACGTCATTTGTGCGCTTATGGCCTTCAAAAGTATCTATAAACTGTAAAATAAAATAAAAGAAGAAAACAATAAAAAAAAATTCAAGTGTCAAATCACTTAAGAATTTGTCAACATAAGTCGTCACATGCCGCTCGGTCATGCTGTCAAACATATTTTTGAATGTAACTTTCTTTAGAACCAGCGGGTAATATCAGCAACAAAACTCATAAACATTTCTGAAAGAAAGAGAAATTTTTCATGTTTTGCACTTATGTATATAGTTTCTTAGTAGAAATATATTTTTTGATTATTTTTTAAAGCACAGCACTTTAACACTTAATAGCCAGCGCTACAAATATGAAATGGAAACCCTAATTTCAGTTGCTTCTTTTTATGGTGCAACTCGACATGATTATGGCGTGTTTTTTTGCGCACATTTGTTCTGGTCTGTTATTTCCTTTGTGTTTTGTTGGTCATTTCTGTTTCCTTTTCTTTTCTTTTAATTTTTAATGTAATAAAATAAAGAATTCAGCATAAAAGTCAAGTGTTAATTTGTTACGCTTGCCAGGTTAAAATTCTGACAGAACGTGCTCTACAGCGCCAAAATGAAAGTTGTTAATTTTGTGATTTCATTATTGCGGCGCACATTTTTGATTATGCTTGGAAATAGTCGAATAATCGCTAGATTGAAATCAAACGATTTAATTACTGATTTATTATTTCTTTGCTAATTATTTGCGGAAATTATGCATGTCACTTAAACGATTCTTTTGATATTCTCACCCAGCTTATTGTAATATAAATTTTTTTTTAGTGGTATATCTATACCTCTAGCGGGATAACCATCAAACTAGTTGCCAAAGTAAACACATGAGTCGTTTGATATTTATGTTCAGTATTCTTTGGCAAATTACCGTGCTTAAATTTTAGCCATTCGGTGTGTTTTTGGCGGCATAACGCCAGCTATATTGGCAAAAGACTCAGCCGCGGTAGGCATCTGTTGAAAAGCCAATAAATGTGGATTTGGTGAAAATGAGCATAATACACATTTTTACATTAACAAAAGGAATGTATAGAATTTACTAGAAGCTTGACAAGTTGCTTTGAAGTAAATTAACAGTTTTTCATAGAATACCGTCGTAATTGAGTCTTCGCTAAAGAATAAACATGCCAACGTCGTTTTTAATCTAATATTTATTTTATTAGTAAAGACATGAGTTAAGTTTTAATAAAGTGTTTTATTGTTCACACTCAAAATCCTACATAACGAATGTACACGAAAAAAAGTAGTCGCAGTAAACGAAGAGTCTCGCGTTTACAGTAAAAGCAAATGTAACAGATGTAATCATCTTAGAATTCTTTGTGTTACATTTCTTCAACTTTGGTTTTTTTAAATTTTTAATGGTTTTCAAAATGAGTTCATCGAAAGAAAATGTTTTAGATTTAATAGTGCGCAAAGGACACAATTTTCCACATTTGTCTCACAAAGACATTGCATAAAGTATAAATATTGCAAAATCAACAATAGCTTGCGAACTAAAAAACTTAAGTGAATGATTAACTATGGAAGAGAAAAAATGGAAGTGTTCAAAAACAAGGATTTTAGATGTGGCTAAAAAGAGCATATGTTGCCCGAAAACGTACAGAAAGTTTGCAGAGAAAGAGGTTTTCAATCAAATAAAGTACTACTAGCACCATATAGGAACGATAGGCAAAACACAGCTGCCAAAACTCGCTCACGAAAAATCTACAACCGTTTTGTATACAATTTTGAATTCATTTTAATGGACGACGCAAATTAAGTCAAAGCTGGCCTTAACAGCTACCGGGTCAATTTTCCTTACTATTTTTCACAACAAAACCACCAAATTTATGTGAAAAAATGCTAACAGAAACGTGTGCTGAATATGATACGCCTTCAAGAAAATCCTGTGCTATTTTAGCCAGATTTGGCTAGTTGTCACTATGGCAAATTTGCAATGAATTAGTATGAAGAGAATGGGGTCAATGTTGTACCGAAAAATGTAAATCTTCCCAATTGCTCTGAGCTATGGTCGATGGGAAAATACTGGGCTATAACAGAAAATTGCTTAAAACGAAGAAAGTTGACAAAAATGAAAAGAAACTAAAACATAAATGGATTAAAATATCATCCCAGGTCACCCAAAGTGCAGAGCCTAATGATAGATGTTAATTCAAAGTTACAATCTTTTGCATATATCTCAACCAAATGAGCAAACCGTTTCAATTTTCTTGAGGAAGTACGCTTGACCTTAAAAAAAAAAATCTTTACCCCCAAAAAAACACATTTGTAAAAAATTAAAAAAATGATTTTACTTGAGTTAGAAGATGGATTTCGTTTAAATGATCGGCTTCTGAGTTGTTAAAGCACAGTGATATTTGATATAATTCAAATTGATATAACTATATCTTAGCCACTGCAATGTAAGCTCCCCATCCGGTGAGCATGGTCCAGTATAAAAGCAAGCTTATGCTGACCACAAATGTAGAACCTGTCGACCCACGTTGGGCGCCATTCTTATGTAATGGACTCCCACATCCGACGAGCTTAGACAAAGCTAAAAGCAAGCATGCATATATGCTGACTAATAATATAGAACATTGTATAAAAATCGCAGCCAAAGATGGACCCCATGTTGGGCACCATTCTTATGCAATAATCTCCTCTCGATCCGACTAGCTTAGACAAAGCTAAAAGCAAGCATGCATATATGCTGGCCAATAATGTAGAGCCCGGTCCATTACACCAGACAAGCGGCAAACAAAATAGAAACAATTATGCAGCATTAATCGCGTGAACATGCAATTGAGAGATATAGTAGTAGTAGTAGCATTAAATCATTTATTTACTCTCCAATACGTACTTTATAACCTTAAATATAACAAATATACAAAAAAGTTTAAATAATAATAATGGAAAAAACCACACTATTGACGAATGTGGTTGGTAAATTATTAAATTATACAACTTATGAATAATAAATTTTAATAATATGTTTCAAAATGCAAATAATTCTATTTTTTTTTATGAATAATAGGTCTATGGGAAAAACTAAAAAGCATGAAGGCAATCTAACAGGCATTCTAAGGCAGGCGGGAACAACAAAGAAAACTGCATTATCAAAATAAAATATGAAATATTTATTAGAAATTATCGTACAAAACGTTTATAAATATTAATGAAAAAATGTATTAATTTAGAAAAAAAAAAATAAAATTGCATTTTGAGCTCACATGCTAATTGTAATATAAATAATTTCTTTTTTTTGTACTGCTTAATATTGGTAAATTATTTGCATACAGCATGCAACATACGTGCAGAGTGTAGTTAAAATTCAAGGCGAAATTTCTAAATTATGTACTAGCAAACATATAGAACATTAATTTAAAACAAAAGAAAAGAAAAGAAAATAAAAATAATTTTTCATCATTTGCATGTCTGTGCGCGCTGCCTCAAATTAACCGGCGTTTTGAGTTGAAACGTGCTGCAGCAATTGCTTCATTACTTTTATGGGTTAAGAGGTGAATGCAAATGCATAGTAACAACAGCAACAATACAGCAAGCACTGGACGGTTAGCTGTTGTTGTGAAGAATTGATGGTAATTGAAAAATGTAGAAGAAAAAAAAAAAAAACGCAGATGTGAAAAATTAATGCATTAGATGTGCACTGCAATTTGTTTTTAAAAATAATGAGCACTTTTATGTTAATTAATTTATTTTAATTAATATCATTAAAAGTAAAAAATATGTAAATTTATTAAATGAGAAAATACCTACAGTGCCTCAAGCAATAAGCAATAAATTAGTAAGCAAACACACGCACGCACACACAATGCATCAACGCTGCAATTAATTGGACTAGTGACTAGTCTTCGACTACCTCCAGACAGGACTAGTACTAGTTCGACAACTAACAAATTTTTATATAATGGACTCGCTCTGCATTACCTTTTCGCTAGTTAAAGACTAGTTAGTTAAGACTGCTGAGCAATATTCTTTTTGGTCAAAAGCAGTTTGAATTTTTTTTGCTCAATTGTAGAATGCTGTTTTACAAAACCAAATTAGTGCTTGGGAGTTATACCTCTAGCTTCAATAAAACGCATCAGTCTTACTAAAATTTACGATTCAAATATTTTGGCAAGCATAAGTAGAAGACTGATGAAGCAATGTGACTTCGGGTCTTCAGCGATGTTCCGGGGTTTGAGAATCATTTTGGTCTCAGCGACCTTCCATTGTGTAAGAAAAACACGCTTCATAAGGGAAGCATTAAAAAAATGCATTATAAAAATTACTGCTTCAATTGGGAGCTCTTTAAGGATCCTAGCAGTGATCAGATTATAACCAGGTGCTTTATTGTCTTTAAAACAACTTATTGTAGATACTTCTTCAATTCTGGACAATTTCTTAATTGATAATTCCATTTGATGGATTTCTTACAGAAACGACGAAAATATGCATTCAGTTTCATTTTCTCCTACCACATCATGTGGACAGAATAAATTATTCAAGTGTTTTGCAAATAGCACGGCCTTGTCTATGGGAATTTTAGCCCATGTGTTATTGTGATTTCTGAGAAGAGGATTAAGAACAATAGTTTTATTAATTTTTTTGTTTGCTTTCCAGACAGAAGTTTTGTTCATTTTACTGTTGAAACAATATTTTCAGGTCTCTTGTTATTTTATTGAGACTACGTTTATCTGCCAGAAATCTCGTTCGATACCAGATTTTTCTCGCTAGACGTTTTTCTTCGAGTTTTCTCTCTAGTGTAGTTTTAGAACGACTTTTGAAGGATGGTTTCGGGGTTCTAGTGGTCTCCCATGCTGCATATTGTATGCTTTCAGTCAAATATTGCGTAGCTTCCATTATCTTCTCCTCACTTTTAATTGGCATTTTACTGTATTTTTTTGGAGATCTTTACGCAATTCTGTGAGAACTGGAAAATATTCATTGTAATGTCAATATGAAAATATTATTTATGCTTATTAATCATACATCATGTTGCATATTATTAAATAAATTTTATTATTTCATTCGTTCTTGAAAATTCAAGCAGAGAGCTAAAAAATTGCTAAATAAGTTTTCATCTTAAAAGAGAAAAAAAAAAACCAAAAAAAAAGTAATTTTTATTTGAAAAGAAATGAAGACATTTAAACTTTACATTTGGCGCCCAACGTGGAACGCCTTAGCACAAGTTATAAAGTTTTTTGTTACTAATTGGTAAACGTATTTTTAGTGCAAATTTCACAGATATTACTTTGTTGTAGTTGTAAATAATTAGTGATTTTATAAGCCGTTAAATTTTCGTGCACACATACAAACATGTATATAAAGTCCATATAAAGTCTACTACACATAAACTTTGTGAATGAGCGCAACTGCAGCGGAAGTATACCAAAGTAAACATGACTTTTGTGTTAACGTTGATGCGCTAATTAGTCTTCATGTTGTATATTCGCATATGGTAGTGGTAAGTGTGTGCCATGTCTATGTGTTTGTGTGTGTGCTCTAACTTACACTATGTTATGCTTAAGCTGTTAAATTAATTACATAACTCATTGTTGGGTACAGCATCTCTGCAGTTTGCCAGCTGCAGTTGCCAGTTTTTCCCACTTTTATTCTAATTTATTTTCTAATTAAATGATTTACTACTATGTGGGACAACATATCATAAACATAAGCTAAATAAAATGCAGAAAAAAAAAATTATACTAAGATTTCTCAGTTAAGATAAAACTCAATGAGTTTTTGATTTATGTAGCTCTTTTGCTGTATTTGTAGTAACAGGGTATTTAAAAAATTTCTGAAAAGAGAACCATATTGAAAAATCCAAGAGATTTATTATCTTTTTCTTTATTCGAAAGACATCGAGCCATTAACGTTATACTGTCTTTATATATCCCTTCATAACTTAATTCCGAAATAACATAAACTGGATTATTGAAAAAACATGTTTTTGGATTTTTTGTTTTAATTTTTGGGATATGAATAAAGGAAATATCGATATAGTTAAAATTGAATTGTGGAGACAAACTCGATACATGGCTTCAAAAATAGCAAAAAACTGTGGTTTTACCACTTTTTAGAAGCAATTTCGAGACCGGATTTTGAAATACCATTGACAAACATATCGAAAATGGCTATTTAAGCTTTCGTTTCATTTACTAATTTTTTTTACTTTTCTCAGAAGATCTATGAAAACTACAATAATATTAACATATTTTGCCAAAAAAAAGAAGAGGTGCCAAGGTTGCGATTTTAAAGAGCATGTCATTTTGCTGAGGAAACTTAAAACTATTGATTTCAGCAAAAAAAAAAGAAGAGGATACCCTACGTCTTCTCATTAAAATAGCTTGTTTGAACACCATGAGTAACTTAATTTAAAATATTAGTTTTCACCATACCTTGGTGAAAAATATTGATGAAATCAAGAAATGTTGCACAAGTTGTAAAATGTCATATGATGTTCAATTATGTTGACAATGTTGAAATAGTCGAAAATGTTGATAAAATCAAGAAATGTTGCAGAAGTTGTCAAATGTCATAGGATGTTCAATTATGTTGATAATGATGGAAAATGTTTGAAATAGTCGAAAAATATTGATAAAATCAAAAAATGTTGTAGAAGTTGTCCAATGTCATAGGATGTTCAAATATGTTGATTATATTTAAAATGTTGAAATAGTCAAAAAATGTTGATAAAATCAAGAATTTGTAATATGTTAAAAGATGTTGAAATATGTTGGAAAATGCGGATTGACTCGAAAAATATTGATAAAATCAAAAACTGTTGCAGGAGTTGTAAAATGTCATTGAATGTTCAAATATGTTGATAATGTCAATAAAATCAATATATGTTGCAGAAGTTACAATTTGTTAAAATATCTCGAAATATGTTGATTTATTTGGAAAATGTTGAAATAGTCGATTCCAGTAGTTTATCGACTCTGCGTAGCAGTGTGTATGAATTACTATAGTATCTGTTGATTTTCAAAAATTTTACTGAAATAAATGATAGTATTATTTTAAAATTGCATTTTCTACACAATTTTTTGATGCACCATAAATCTGGATAGATTTCCATAAATTCATTTCAGCAGTTTCTGAAATAAATGTACACAAACAAACAAAGTTTTACACTTTTCGCGAAAAAAATTAAAAGTAAATTTTCTCTTACACCCTGTATTCTAATAATGCTACATAAGATTGACAATTGACGTGAACTTTCTCACAATTAATGCATAGCTCTTTCGCTGTTATATTTCTTGGCTCTTTTCTTTGACATCATGCAGCAAAAGTAGCTAGACAGCAGCTGTTGCTGCATCTTTAACATGGCGCTGTATAAACGCAAGCAATTAAAAGCAACTCAACAATTATTTTACATTTATTTTTTTTTTTTTTTCATAGCTGCCATCTCAAGTTATAAGAAAAACAATAAAAATGCCAAAAAGAAACCGTTTTATTTTGATTTTTCCCCTTAAGATATATAGTGAATTTAAAACAAAATGGAAACAAAAGAATATTTAGAATTTAAATAATAATCTCAATTTATAATTAAAAAAAATTATAATTATGATTTTTCTTTTATTTTGCAGATAAATAAAAAAGTAATTTAGACAAATAAGACGACTGACGCGACCACTATGTTTTTGCGCAATTGTTCACTTTATTTAGTGCTCTTTCTGCTGGTCAGCGCAGCAACAGCCGCGCGTAAAACAAAACGTCCTGTTAAGCCGGCGAAAACATTTCCACGCACAAATGTAACACCATCACCACAAGTTGCAGTAGCAGCGGCAGCTTCCGCAGCGGCCAGTGCTACAACGACAGCGCCAACAACAACGAAAACAACAACAACCGCAAGCGCCATTAAGAATGCTGCCGATCTGGAAGCAGAGGAAACAAATTTGCCTTCAGCATCAGCGGCAGGAGCGGTAAATGACAGTGAATTGCCAAAACCCTTGAGTAGCAGCACATTATTGGAAACGGGTGGCACTGGTATTGGTACTGGTATTGGTGCGGATGCTAAAACGGATAAACCAGAGGCGTCTAGCGGCACATCAGCGCCAGCACAATCGTTGGGCTTGGCTGAGGAAGATTGTGATCCGGATATGATTGGTTTTGAGATAATAACAGGGTGAGTAAGAAAATAAAAGGAAACAAAATTTTGCTTGATCAAAAAAAATTTCTAAAATTTCGTTAAAATAAGACAAGAAGTCTAAATGTGAAAGTGGCATAATTTTAGCAAAATCGCCTCAAATGTCATTGCACACTTTCACTTGTATTGTAGAGATGCCCAAGGGGAAAAATATCAAGCACTTCTTAAGAATGCATTTCTGAAGCTCTTGTTCTTATACACACTAAAAATTTATTCTTTGCTTTTCTTACTTTTGATTTCCTTTAGTATTGATTTAAAACTTTTTTGGTATTAAATTCCATCTTTTTCCAAATAGTTTGAAATTTATTCCAAAATCGTATGAAAATTATTCCAAAATAGTTTAAAATTAATGTTTTTTTTTTGGTATTGTTCTGTTCTATATAAATACTTTTTGGTTTTAAAATTAAACTAAAATTTTTACTGTATACAAAGTGCTTACACAATGATTTTTAGTAAGGCTGCTGGAAGGATTTGAATATCAAATTCTATTGGGTAGACATTTTTGTAAAAAAAAATTTCTTACTATATACCCTTTCATCATATGGGTTTTTAATAATTTTCGAATTAATCAACATTTTGTTGACTTTAAGGCGATTTTTGTAATTTTAATGTTTCAGCAACATTTTGTTGTTTTAATGATCTAGTAACATTTTGTTGACCTTAGGGCAATTTTCGTTATTTTAATGTTTCAGCAACATTTCAAGAGCGATTTTTTTTATTTAAAAAGTTAAAGCAACATTTTTCTGTCTGTTAAGCAATTTTTATTTTTTTAATGTTTCAGCAACATTTTGTTGACTTTAAGGCAATTTTTTTTAATTTTAATGTTTCAGCAACATTTTGTTGATTTCAAGGCAATTTTTGTAATATAATGTTTTTGAGTAACGATGTCACTGAACTTTACCTTTAGCATACTTATGCTAATTTATGTTAAAAATATGAAATAAATAAAATAAAAAATTTTAAGAAATACGTATCATACTCATGACTAACACCAGCATGTGTTAACATGTGGCCCAAAATAAATGAAAACAACGGTGTTGTGTTGACGACAAGCCACTTTCAGTTTCATTTGCCGCTATGCAGCACGTTAGCGTTGTATAATTTTGGTTTTTTTACATTTTTTGTTTTATGGTTTTAATAATGAGCTGCTTTTATAACAAAAACAAAAGGAAATGCTGTAAACTCTGCTTAATAAAAGCATTTTTTTCAAAAATCACAATAATTACAATGAGAAAGGCAGACCGCGATATAAAAAAATTTGTGCTAAAGTGCTAAAAGTGTTAAATGACATTTTCTACTTTCATTTTCAGTTTTATGTAAAGTTTCGTATTTTCTTGTTTTTGTATTAAATAACTACTAATGGTCTTTACAGTTTTAGAAAGGCTTTATTTGGTTACAAAAAAACTCTAATGAATGTCGCTCTTCAATCGGCAGTATATGGTGCCCATAATGGCAGTCAATAAGAATCTAATTGATTTTGCATACAATTTAGATACTATAAGGGAGAGAGTTTCAAGAAATTGTATATTTTTGATCAAATTAATTCAACACTTAATTCTTGAAATGATACCTAAAAACAGAATCCATAAATTTAGAGATTTTTGTATGTCATATAAAAAAATTCACGAAAAACTTGCAATCGCTCATATTTATCAGACATTAAATATAGCAAAAATTACCCGCACTTTCTCCAAAACAAAAAGAAAAAAACACTACACGCCAGCATAAATTTTAACACGAAGAGGAACGCAACAGTAGAATTAAAAATTTTTGTTGATAGAGATAACATATTTTTGACATGTAGCGCGACTTCCTACTTTAAAATGTACGAAAGCGCGTCTCGTAACTTAAAAAATACTAATAATAAAAAACAATCTAAAGCGCATAATAAATTATTACACTGTCAATACAGTGGTGGGGGTACAGCATGAAAATGTTGCGCGTGCACCAGTAAATTTATCATCTTCTCTACAAGAGCAACATTTAAATTTATGTCTTCTTTTTTTTGTTTCATTTTTGCAGTTATGTTCTATCGGCGCCATCAAAATTGTTGGACACGCTGCCTGGTACACTTATGTTGACCGATTGCTTGGAGGCCTGCCAGATTAACGAATCATGCAGTGCTGTTAATTACGAAACAGGATTGTGTGTGCTATTCAAGACTACTGCTGATAAATTGCCAGGTAAGAAAGAGCTTAAGCTTAAGTGAGAGATGAAGTGAAGTGTAGCACCAAAAAAGGTAGGAGTGAGCAGTGGAGTGCTGCCAAGCCTTTTAAATGCCAGTGTCAGTTGGAAATCTTTGTCAAATATTCATATCTTGAAAAAAAAATATATTAATTTTCAAAATTATTATCAAAAAATGTTGCTTAATATTGTGCAATAGCGGTGTATTGCTCTAGTGGCCACTGATGACACTTGCAATTTATTCAAGCGCAATAAATTCTGCGTGAAATTATTATGCATAGTGCATTTCTTTGAAATTTTCGAAGTCATAATAAAAAATCTCATTTATTAGGGATATCTCCTGACTGTTTTATCAACATTTTGTTGACTTTAAGGCATTTTTTGTTTATGTTATGTTTTAGACACATTTTGTTTGCTTTGAGGCGAATTTTTTATTTTTTTTTTTTTGTTTCAGAAATATTTTATTGACTTTAAGGCAATTTTTGAAGTTCTAATGTTGCAGCAACATTTTGTTGACTTTAAGGCAATTTTTTTTTAATTTTAATGTTACAGCAACGTTTTGATGACTTTACTAAGGCAATTTTTTTTATTATATTTTAATGTTTCAGCAACATTTTGTTGACCTTATGGCAATTTTTATCATTTTAATTTTTCAGACACATTATATTAACTTTAAGGCAGTTTTTGTAATTTAAATGTTTCAGCAACATTTTGTTGACTTTAAGGTAATTTTTTTAACTTTAATGTTTCAGCAACATTTTGTTAACTTTAAGGCAATGTTTTGTAAAATGTTTGTGGCTTTAATATTTAAGCAACATGTTGTCGACTTATAGGCAATTTGCAATATTTTAATGTTTCAACAACATTTTGTTGACTTAAGACCATTTTTTGTCATATCCGTAGTACCAGCAACATTTTATTGACCAAAAAGCAGTTTTTGTTATTCTAATGGTTTCATTAACACTTTGTTAAGTTTAAGTCGATTTATGTATTTTAGTGGTTTCAGCAACAATCAGAAATGCACACCATTCATAATACGCAAGTTTAGTGTCAAAATAAATTTGAAAATTATAAGCATCTTATCAACTTATAATTCACTGCAACACTACTTAGAGCGTTACGTTGCAAAAAACTCGTTTTAAGCTGCTTTTCTTCACTTGAACTCTTATCTAAAATGACGCCGCTATTAGTGATAAAAATAAATTAATGCATGCGACAGCGGACGCATTGCACATAAGTATAAGCGACACATTGCCCGATGATGCCGTTTTGATTACACTCTAATAACCACCAAGTAACGTGCAACATTACATCACTATTTTGCTGGTAGGCTTGACGCAATAAAATGGCATTTTTAACGCATAAACGAGTTGTGTGCTGTATGTACACCACACCGTTTGTTGCCTTAAACCAGATTTATCATAAATGCAGCAGCAGAAAATCACCAACCTTCCTGCAGCAGCAAGTGTAAAAGGCAATTGTCGAATGGCTGAGTTGTAGTTGCAGTACTATAGCAACAGCAACAACAACAACAACCATCAAACTGGCTTCTTCTACCATATTGACTATTTTGTACGCAGCGGCGGCAACAAGCTGCGTGGTTTCCTTTTGCAAAATGCCCCAACAACACGCGCACAATTTTCTTCACGCCTGTTAAAAACGAACTTTAGGGGCGTGTGCGTGTACGCATTATCACTGACACAGGCACTTTTTTTTGTTGTTTTTTTTTTGTGTGTATGTGTCTTACACTACTGTTACTGTTATTAATTTGGAGTTTTATTTTTTGTGTTTTTTCAGGCTCACTTTCGCGTTCGCAATTTCCAGTTTTCACAATTTACGCACAGAAATCTTGTTTGGGCGTACGTCCTTGCTCGAAGGCTTGGTGCGTCGATCGTGTTCAAGGTTATCGCCTAGTGGATCGTGTCAAATCCAGTCAAACTGTCTATTCGCGCCGTGACTGCCTGGAATTGTGCTTGGGCGAAACTGAATTTACCTGCAGGTAAGTGGATTTTATGCCTTTGTGCAGCTGCGCATAGTTTTAGCAGCTAGAGCTAGAGAATGAAAGTGATGTTGTTGCTGCTGCTTTAAGGTGACGGCATAAATGCATAAAATTTAATAGTTTTATGCGTGGATGTTTAATGAATTTGTGTTTTTCCAGTTTTTTTTCGCTCAAAGTAAAAATAGGTTCAAGCAAGTTGCTCGCTTATGTCTTTTGTTTTAGCAATTAATGCTAGATATGTTAATGAAGCAGAAAAAAATATTTCATGCAGCATGTAGTATAGAGAAGATGAGTTACAAAAGGATGTTGTTATTTTGTGCATCGCACTATGGGTTGCTTGCGATATTTTCGGTTCAAAATTTGTGGAAAAAATTACTCGCATAAGTCTTATTAAGGGAAGAAACAAAACTTTCTGCAGAGTATCTTCAAAGGATTTGGTTCAAAAGGACTTGTACATGGCACCGGACAGTTGCTCGCATAGGTCTTTTGTTCATAAAATTGAGTGCTAGCACGTAATACAAAGTAGTTTCAAGAAATTTGGTTTAAAAAGGGTAGTTATACATCGCACTATGGGTAATTTTAATTCAAAATTCATAAAAAAAAATAAAAAAAAAAACATAAAAAAAGTTCCACGCTTGAGTCTTTTGTTTTCAGCATTTAGTGATCGGTTACACTATGCAACACAAAAATCTGAATTCGATATCAGTAACTTTTTTAGACTACTTTAGGGTTGCTGATTCCGAATCTGGCAACCGTTCTTTCCTATCACGTCTGAGATCCGAGTTATCCTTGATTTAAAGTGCAGGAAATGCAATTTTTAGATACATGGCGTACATCCAGGGAGCAGTGTAGTTAATTTCTGTCAACGACACTGTAATGAGTCTACTTGCACATGGGAATAACTCATAGCTTTTTGCTACTGCATTTATTTATAAGTTAATGATTTATCTTATATAACTTAAACTTTCAAACTTCTAAATATTCAAAAATTTATTGATACTTCATATGCAACCTTCTTACAAACAACTATTTTTTCTGCTTACTCTTTCATCCTTAACCTATGCCTTCTTTATTTCCTTTTGCTGCTCTTAACTTTCTTCCCAAATCCACTAAAGATCCGCGAATTACTATCGTCACTCTGGCCTCTGTGAACTTTCCGATATGGATCGTATTACGCTGACTGGTGCCAATAATGTTGAACCTTATGATGGCGCTGATTATTTGGAAAACAATTGTGCTGAGGAACCAAGTAAATTGTGCGAATTTAAGCGCATTTCTGGCAAAATTTTAAAGACAGTCGACTCGGTGTATCAAGATATCAATAATATTGATGAGTGTCGTGATTTATGCTTGAACTCACCATATAGGTATGTACTTTCTTGACTTAACAGATTCGCACGCTCATATTATACTTTACATAGATGCCACTCCTACGACTACAATGACACTGGTGATATGGTCTGTCGTTTATCACATCACAGCCGTGCTACATTGACTGATGTACTCGATCCCTATCTGGATGTACCAGAGGCAGCCACCTATGAACTCTCCTCTTGCTATAATGTCTCCATTGAATGCCGCTCTGGTGAAATGATCACAAAAATACGCACATCTAAATTGTTCGATGGCAAAGTCTACGCTAAGGGCTCACCAAAATCATGCGCTGTCAATGTTAATAATTCACTGGAATTTGACTTCCGCATGGGCTATAATGATCTCGAGTGTAATGTACGTCAGAGCGCCTATGGACGTTATATGAATGATATTGTCATACAACATCACGATATGATTGTCACTTCTTCTGATTTGGGTTTGGCTGTTTCCTGTCAATATGATTTAACCAATAAAACAGTTTCAAATGATGTTGATCTGGGCGTGACTGGTGAAATTGAATCATCGCTGAGCGAAGAAATCATCATTGATTCACCGAATGTCATTATGAAGATCACCTCTCGTGATGGTAGCGATATGAAACGCATTGCTGAAGTGGGTGATCCCTTGGCGCTACGTTTCGAAATTGTCGAACAGAACAGCCCCTATGAGATTTTCGTACGCGAACTTGTTGCCATGGATGGTACTGATAACGCTGAGATAACGCTGATTGATGCCAATGGTTGTCCTACAGACCAATACATAATGGGCGCTATACAAAAGTTATCGCTTAATCGTAAAGTGTTGCTCTCACAATTTGATGCCTTCAAGTTTCCCTCATCGGAGGTGGTGCAATTCCGTGCATTAGTTACACCCTGTATACCACGTTGTGAGCCTGTAATTTGTGACAATGATGAGAGCACAAGCAGCGCTGAATTGAAATCTTTGGTATCCTATGGACGTAGGAGACGTTCGGTGGTGAATGGCACCGATGGAGGTGAGTTGATGTTAAACAAGTTTTTTTTTTGTTGTAGTCTGCTTGATGTGCTCATGTAGGTCAAAAGCAGAGTAATGAATGCCACATTTTGTTATGTTTTCGTTTTTTTGTTTTCTTCTTATCCGCAGCTGAATTCCTTCTGAACAGCAGCAGCAGTAGTCAACGTTCCAAGCGTGATGTTAGCCATAAACCGGCTGATGATAACATTTTGTTAGTGCAATCGATTCAAATCACCGACAAGTTTGGCTTCAACCAAGAAGATGCAGATGCGTCGACAACAGAGACGAGAGAGAAGATTGGTTACGTTGGTGTGACGGAGCAGACACTGAACTGCTTGAATGGATATGGTAAGTTAAAATAATTGGCATAAAAATTTTTAAATGTAGCTTAGAAGTACCTGCTGTTGTGTCTTAACTTGCGGTAGGTTGTAGCTTTTTTTTCATTAAAATGTCAAAATTAAAAAGTTGCCAAATATGTTATTCCCTCGTTTGCTCTAGGGGAATTTGGAGTCTAAATAAAGCATCTCCATCTAATGCGTTCCTTTGTGATGACTATTAGCAGTAGAAAAACATAAATTTTTTAAGTTTTTCGACATCTTTTCAAACAAAGTGTTTTAATTCACCGTGACGTATGAGTGAATTTTTTTTTTGTTAAATTTCTTTGATTTTTATGCCAAATAACATAAATTCTATGCACTGAATTTCAAATACGCTTAAAGAAATCTCAAATTTATGGTTTTATTGTAAGAAAATTTAAATTTGATACATGGCTGCTCTATCTGTAACTCTAATTCTCGCACATCAATAAATGCTCTTTTAAAGAAATTCACAAAATTTCCGAAAATTTCAAATATTTTGATTTTTCACTTAAACATGACTTTAGAGACATAATTTAAAAATAGTGATGAGCAAAATTAGTCTTGGTCTGGACTCTTTTTCTTGGTCTTGGTAATTTTTCGAGAACAAAACCAAGACCAAGATACTGATATCTTTGCAAGACCATGACCAAGAATCCTATGGTCTTGGTCATGATAATCGTCAAGACCGAGAATGCTTTTCAGTCTTGGTAATTTTTAATTAATAGGTATTTCACGCCCGTGTCGAGGATAAAATCATCCCTCAATTTGAAATTTGGCATCTTAAAAACCCAACCGCTTTGAAAAAATATGGTTTCGAAATTTTGAATACTAAATAATTTCTAGAAATTGTTTCAAGACCAAGACCCAGACCGAGACCAAGATTTAATGACCAAGATCAAGATTGAATTTCAAACCTAGACCAAAACCAAGACTCAATGTGCAAGATCAAGACCAAGACCAAGACTGCTATGGTCTTGGTGTTGGTTCGCTAATTACTATTTAAAAATATACGAACCTACAGAAAAAGGTTTTTGAAATTTAAAGGAAAAAACTTATACAAAAATTTTGTGCAATACATTTTCTAATCATATGCTTTAACCAAACATGTCGTATGAGTAATTTTTATTAAAAATCTTGGCCAACTTCAAATTATTTAGTAATAAAATTAGTTCGATGCATTTTTCGACCCAAATATTTACATTGACACAATATTTGTGTTTTTATGATAAAAAATGTTAAGTTAGTTATATGGCCGCCAAGTTCTAATTAAACTTAGTAGTATCTGAAATGCATACATTTTTTATGGCTCTTCAAAAATCCTTTAGAGTATTTTTTTTATTTTCACCTAACGCAAATTCGAAATTTATCCCGCAAAAATTAAATTTGTTACAACTGCAATCAGCAACTGCAATTTAACTTTGCCGGCAAACATGTTGCCAATTAGGCATTTTATTGGAAAATTGTTGCTAACAATAGAAAATAGAAACAAAAACATGAATTGCTTCATCAAGGCCTGAGTTTTAGTAATTCAACTGCTATTTTACTGCTGTTTATTGGCGAAAATAAAACTACAGCTGTTGCACCATGCGCGAGGTCATGCATAATTTTTCGGCAGCTACACTTTGATTTCAGCTGATCTCTTCTCCCGCCACCTTCATACCTGTGGAGCAGTTAGCAGCAAGAGTTCTCGTTATGCCGCAGTTGCTAAGATTTTTGCGATTATTCTTTTATTGCTGCTGCTGTTGTAGCTTGCTGATCGCTTGATCCGCACCTAATGAATCAATTTAATCCACTAGCTTTCCACTGTTTGTCGATTGCATTTGTCTCGCTGTTCGCCGCGTGCCCATTCCAGTCGTCGATTTTAATGCATGCGAAATGAATTATGCGATTTTGATTGGATTATGTTGTAATAAAAATAACAACAACAACAATAAAAATATAGCAACGTCAGTAACAACATCGCACAATCAGCAGCAAAGCAATCCAATTGCAATCAGTCGTTGTATTTTTCATCATCATCATCTCGGGCTTTATGCCACACCATGCTGTGTCTAACTGTTGCAAAAATGAATTGGTCTCCATCACTTTGAGTACATATACGTGTGTATACCTGTTACAACCCCTACTCACTGAAGAAATAAAAGAAAAAATTCTTGCACTGAAAAGAAAAAAGTTCTAAATAACCGTTTAAAATGCTGCAAAAACTCTGAATTCCTTTGCAGCCATGTTTCTGTGATTAATTTTATGTTAGCATTATAAATTGGCAAGATAATGTACTGTATTCGTGAGCCCTAAACTATAATATAACTATGAAATTATATATAAACTTCTATGTATACACGAAGTATGAGTAACTTTTCTTTGCATAAATTTCGAAAATCCTTAGATATTCAAATTATTATAACTTTTCTTGGATGCAACATAAGAGGCTCAAGTTAAATTGTAATTGTGACTTAAGGTGTGCACTGCGGTAGTATCTAAATTTGATTTGTGGCCGCTTATTATAGATATAAGAAAACAGCCTTTGAATGAATATCACAAAATTTCACTCACTTAGTTTTTGTGTGTAATCCGAACAGTAGAAGGCAACAGCAGGCCATAAAATGATACACAAATCTGGCATTAGTAACAGCAGCCAGCACCACTCAGTCGCAGATCACGACCAGGTCAGTAGTTCAATATGATTCTAGTGCGCATTACTATTGGGGCTGCGGTATGCGATGATGTTAGTTGGCGTACAGCACTTGCTGCTGTTGGTGATGCTGCGAATGAAACTCTTGTTGCACGCTTTATGGTATCGTGCAAACGTGAACGTATAACAAATGTTGTGTGAAGAGCGCTCTGCTGCTGCTGCTGTTGTTCTTGTTGTTATAGTACCACCTGTCGTGTTGCACTCTTTTATTTTGGAGCAATTTGCATGCTTAACAATAGCATAATAACACAAAAACAAAAGCAACAACAACAACAAACATGCCAGCACAATAAAGCAAAACGAACGAGTCAAAAACGTCGAAGGTGCTGACTTGACACCTCGTTAGACGTTTATTTAATATTTTATTTGCGGTTATTGTTTGCTATTTTATTGCAATGGAATTTGATGTTGTTGTTATTGTTGTTGTTATGCTTCAACTGTTAAATTTGTGTTTGCACATGACTAACGGTTATTTCGTTTTACTTGCATTTGCCTTGGCAGTAAAAATAATCATTAGATGGCATGCAGCGGCAGTGTTGGTAAGCAAGTTCTTTGCTTAAGTCTTTTGTTTTGTTTTACATTTCCAAAGTTTGTTGACTGCTGCTACGCTTTTAACATAAATTGGCTTCAAAATTGTTATCAGGAAATGGTAAATGTAATTGAACTATGTTGTTCACGTAGGTGGTCGACAATTAACGATAACAATATAAATATAAGATACTCATATATGGGGAAATCTCAGCAAGTGTGACTTTCAGTGTGAACAGGTCTCGGTTCGTCGAATCAGCACACGTTGCATTTCCTATCCATTCTATTATGTTAAAGACACTTATAAGATGATGCTAAATACAAAAATATGCGTGTGCTACAGTCTGAAAGCTTTATTTTTTTATTTTTTTTTGCCGAAATTTTGAGTGTAAATTGAAAACCGCTTCCGTTATTAAGCTATAACTTTCTAGACGGTTCAGTGAATTGCTTGAGGCTTCCAGAATCTGTAGCATGGGTGCAAAGACGTAAGAAAAACTGCATTTCGTTGATTTACTTCCGGTAAAACGCTAGATGTAGCTCTCGCAAGTATTGTGAATGGTTTTTATCCAAAATCTGGTAATTTTCAGTTTCTAACATGCTGATCTGGAGGCGATTATTTTTTCGCAAAATTTCTCATGAAGTATTATTTCTTAATATTATGACTAGAAGATCTGGCTAGGTTTTTGGCAACACACTTGAGAAGATGCTTAAATGGCGTAATTGCGTTTAAAAAAATTTTATAAAAAAATAGTTTTAAGGGCACAACAACCCGGGGGCACAAAACAGTCTCAAACCTTGTGTAATCATTTGATTTAGGGCCAATTAATATGTAAAAAATCGCCGCCCCTCCACCCTACAAACGTGAACAATGGCGAAATTCGAGCAAATTTTGAGTGCTAACTGAAAAAACTGCTTTCGTTATTGAGCTATAACTTTTGAGGAGGTTCAGCGAGTTTTTTGGGGCTTTCAGGATCTTTAACATGTGTGTGTAGACGTAAGAAAAACCGCATTCCGTTGATGTGTCTGATTCGCTAAATTCAGTGCATTACCCTCGAAAAATGATTTTTGAAGATATTGGGGGAGGTGATCGAAAAAAGTCAGTTACGCAGGCTGAAAAATACTTCTAATATATCTAAGTAAAATTGATAATTTGACGTCCAAAATAAGGAGCCACATGTTTAAAAAATAGCTTGTTTTTTTCAAAAAAGTTACACTTTCTTAGATTTCCCCATATACAGAGTACGTAGCTTTGAGGTAACGAAGCTTTTGAGAGGCGATTAAATAGGTCCAGAATAACAAAAAATTGTGCATATGAGGGGGGTCTAAATGTATCCTAAGGAGTTATAGGGAAAAGACTGATTTTCTGATTTGTTTTAGAAAAAAAAATGTATTTCTTCACCTTAGCGTTTTAGGGGAAAATTTTCCATGGGAAGCTTTAAGCAAATTGTATGGAATTTCTAATGGTAGAATTGGCTTACAGGGTTACAAAAGATTTGAAAATTTCTGTGCGTTAACATTGAAATTTTAATTTCTGTTAAAATTTTTTGATTTCGGCCACCATTTTAGTATGAAAAAAGTCCAATTAACTTACCCTTTCATAATTTTTTTCTTATTAATTGTTATATTTCCTTTAATTCGATAGTATATTGGTTATAACAATTTTTTTAATTAAAATATTATGCCACCTACAAAGAAGCGCCACATAAGCACCAGCAAAATCATTATACAAAAGTTTCAAACAAAGAAAAATAGAAACGCTTCTTGACATTAAGTCAACAAAAGCTAATTGTAACATTAAAATAAAACAAATATTTAGATTTATATTGTCAGTTAGAAGTTAAGAAAAAACAACAACAAGATAAAAGTACATTTAACACAATAAATATAATTACAACAAGTGGAGATACAACTCGCCTTATGCGTAAACATTAACAACAAAAGAAAGTTGTAAGCTATGTTGCAGCATTAATGTTGCTGCTGTTGTGGCTGATGGTGATGCCCACCAAGAAACTGAAATTAAAAAAAAAGAAACTGAAATCATAAACCAATTATCATCATCATCAGCAGCAGCAGCAGTGGTAGCAGCAACTGTTGCCTTAAACGTGCAACAATATTTAGAATTTGGATCAAAGTTCTAACAACAAATCTCTTGCATTTAACATTCAACACGCATGTGCGCTTAAATCCATCATAATTGTTATTTTTGGTAAATGTGTAACAATTATGTGTGTTGTTGTTCTTATTGGTTAAAGCCAGATACGACTGTTGACCAACTTTTTAACAAATGATCTTTCATGTTGAATTTTTTTATTGATATTTTAACACACATTTGAAGACACACAACACTGAAAAGTTATACGGTAATTATGACATATTTCGTTATGCGTGCCAGATCAGTGATTAAATTCTAAAGTTTTTAAATTTTTTCTACTAGCAATTTGATAGCTAAGAACTTAAAGAAAGTCTTAAAGCTATTATGATAACTTAAATGAAAAATTCCAAAATAAACTTTTAATTCGATCGATTTCACTATTTTTCTTGAAAGCATCAGAATATCTGATTTTAATGACATTTTTAAAATATTCACACATTTTTGTATAAAACTCAAAGTTCTAATGAAAAGTTTCTTATCTATCAACATTTTTCGAAGGGATCAACATTTCTCCGACTTTATCAAAATTTTTTGATTTCATCTACATTTTTCGACTTTATTGACATTTTCTGCCTCCGTCAACATTTTCTGGCTTCATCAACACTTTTGAAAGATATCGACATTTATCTGACATTTTCATAATTTTTCGACTTCATCAATATTTTTTGATTTCATTAACATTTTTCGACTTTATTGACTTTAACTGACCCTATCAACATTTTACGGCTTCATTAACATTTTTCGATATCAACATTTCTCTGACTTTTTCATAATTTTTTGATTTTATCAACATGTTTTGATTTCATCAACATTTTTCGACTTTATTGACATTTTCTGACTCTATCAACATTTTTTGGCTTCGTCAACATTTTTCGAAGGTATCAACACTTCTCTGACATTTTCATAATTTTTCGACTTTATCAACATTTTTCGATTTCATCAACATTTTTCGACTTTATCAACATTTCCTGATTTCATTAACATTTTTCGACATTATTGACATTTTCTGTCTCTATCAACATTTTTTGATTTCATCAATCTTTTTCGACTTTATTTATTTCTCTGACATTTTCGTAATTTTTCGACTTTACCAACATTTTTTGACTCTATTAATAATTTCTGGATCCATCAGCATTTTCGGGCTTTATTAACAATTTTCGAAGATGTCAACAGTTCTCTGACTTTATCATAATTTTTCCACTTTATCAACATTTTTTGATTTCATCAACATTTTTCGAATTTATAGACATTTTCTGACTCTATCTCTAAAATTTCTCAGACTTTTTCATAATATTTCGACTTTATCAACATTTTTTGATTTCATTTACATTTTTCGACTTTATTGACATTTTCTGCCTCTATCAACATTTTATGGCTTCATCAATATTTTTCGAAGAAATCAAAATTTCTCTGACTTTTTCATACTTTTTCGGCTTTATCAACATTTTCTTACTTCTTCAGCAGAATATTTTCAAAAATTATTGACTATTTTTTCTGTATGACGGACTTAATCACTTTACCTTAACTCAACAATTTTTTTTGGCGCATTTGAAATTTTTCCGTGATATTTATTGTGTACCATAAAAATCAACCACGCACTTAAATTGCAGCGAGAGCTCAAGTGCAACACAACCAACAATAAACAACCATAGCAGAGCGAGTGTGCGCGCGCAATCAGTACCACTTTCACCACTTGGACAGGAAAATTAGAAGTTAAAATGTACGAATGGACACAACAAGCAGAAGTGGTGTTGTAGCTAGAATTTTACTGCTGTTGTTATGCGTTTTTAATGCTACTCAGATTAAGCAAAGTTTATGCGCATGTATGTGTATGTGTGTGTGTGTGAGTGTGTGTGTATGTGTGTGTGTGTATGGGTTTCATCAATGAACATCAACACAGCTTGTGAGGGAAAAAAATGCAATTCATGCAGAACGTTGTTGCAGGTTTGTGTCTTAAATCTTTTGTTTTCATTGTAAAAGAGATAAAATGCGTTCGTTTGTCCATTAAACTTCAAGGGCGTCCCACTTTTAAATGCTTTTGGGATGGCTGTCAATGTTGGATATATAAACTTTAACTGGCACAAGTGTTCACTAACATAGTTTTGTTTTTGTTGTTCGTTTTTTTTTTTTTTTCGAGTAAATTTAAGTGTTCCGCTCTGCTTTCAATAGATTTACGATTAGTTTGTTTTTCTTGATGTTGTTGTGAGAAACTTAATGCAAACATTTATGTAGTTAAGAAACTTGTAATTATGGACTTATGGATTTAGTTTTTTTTTTTTTGTGTTCTTAATATTCAAATTTCTCATCACATTGCATTATTTTCTTTGCCTTTTTTTACTTACAGGACTTGTTATTGCCTGTGCACTGTTTCTGCTGGCACAACTCACTGTCATTGCTATCTGGAAGACGGTACAGAAACGCAACAAGAAAGAGCGATATTTGTATCAACATGAAGTCACAGTGGCAGCTCCATCACCAAGTGCCGTGAATTACGCCGCCTCCAACATGATCTACGGCGGCAGCGGATCACAGCATGGCAGTGGCAATGCAGCCGATACGCTGGGTAAACTATACGATAGCGGTATGACGGGACGTTATGGACAGCAATACTAGGAAAGCACGACGTTGAGCTATTAAGTAGTTCTGGCATGGTGAAAAACAAAAACTTAGAAGACAGACAGGGTGTGTCAAAAAAAAATAAAAATTTTAGGAAACACTTTGAGCAAACGAAATTTAAAAAAATCATCAGTTTAGTTAGTAATTTTTATAAGAATTTTTTATTTTTTATAAAAGTGCTGAAAGAGTATACATACATTTATTAAAAAAGAGACTTTTAACCGCAAGCAATGTAATTTTAGCTAAGCTGTTTAAATTTAAGTTTTTTATTTACGTAGCAAAAAAAAAAAACATTTAGCTTAAATTAGAATTTATAAAAAAATGCAAAATTAGCGAAATTTTTGATATCGAAATTTAAAAAAAAAACTTTTTAAATTTAATTATTAGTAAATAAAATGCAATGCGCTGCTTTAAACATGATTTTAGCTATAGTTTTTTGTAATACCTCAAAACTGTATTTTTGTGCAGTTTCATTTAGAAAAAGAAAATATAAAACATCTAAATCTAAATTCAAAATTTAACTTTGCATAAAATCATGTATTAAAATTGCGCATTGTTATGAAACAAATGAAAGAAATACTTAAATTAATTATTAAAAATTAAAAAAAATAATTCCACTTAGGTTTATTAATAATTTAATTTAGTTGAAGTAAGCCAGGCGCTTCAGAAAGCTTTACTTATACTCAACAATATAATAAACACAAGCACACACAGTCTAAAATATACGCACACTGCAATGGTAAAACTGCATTTTAAAGGACAACTAAAAAATATCAAATCTTTTACTTCTGCGCTGCATTTAAATCCAACTGCAATTTTGTGGCAGCTTTAGTAGATAACACACAATAGGACCAGAATTTCAAAAAACAATTTCTATTACCAATAGAAAACACTTTTACTAACTTTTTCTCAGAAGAACTCCACTTTTTAAACTGTAACTATATTTAAACAAAAGCAAACAAACATATATAAACAAATACATATGCTCACCACCACACTGATGTTTTTGCCAAAATTTCTAAAATAGTTTTGTATCAAAATGTTTTAGAAAAATTTTTTAAAACAGCAAATTTATTTCCTTAACTGCAATAATTTATTTTCTATTTATTTATTTCTTAGCTAAAATTTATTTATTTATTTATTTATTGCAATAAAAAATAAAAATAAAATAATTTCTTTTTGTACTTTTTTATTTTTATTACACTTTGTATTACTATTTATATCGCTGCTACTCTCTTCTTTATGTAAGCTAATTTAAGTTAAATAATCTAATGTAATACGACCGAATGTAAGGTGCTTTTAATTAAATACCAATTTAATATTGCAAATGATTTTAAATGTGCAACTTGAATTTAAAAAAAATAAAGAAAAATTAATATATATCTCTATGTATTACTTGCATCTTTTAGTTTAAGCAACTTTTTTTATACGAAATGTACTGATTAAGTAAATAATAAAATAAATAAAATTATAATAAAATTTATACTTTTTTGTTTTACTTATGTTTATGTTTATTATATTAAGAACTGAAATCTTACCGAATAAAAGAACGAAGGAAACAAAGAATCAAATGTGTAACTTTTATTTGAAACGTTGATGCCATATAGCCTTAATCAGCTTTCAAAAGCTGGCTAGTATTCAAGGCTTGAAATATCCATACATATTTTCATTCTTCATTTTGAGTTCCCCATTATGCTCATCAACTGGTTTGCTCTTCATACGAAAATATAACTGTTATAATTAAAGAATAATTAAAAAAAAAAACTTGTAAAGATTCTTTTAAATTGTCAATAGTAGGATAAGGAGGGAAATATGGACCACCAATCTTTCTTTTTTAAATAAAACACAAAAAACATAAAACGAAACAATTAAATTTATGTCATTCATTAAAGGAAACAATTTACCTTTATTCTAAATCAGTTTTAGTTAAATATTGTAGCTCATCAGGATAAAGAAAAAAAATTAAAAAACTGAAAATACTCAAAATTAAGATAAAAAAAAGTGCAGTGTTACGAAGGTTGCATTTTATATTTCGGGATTGGGCAACCCTAGTGTTGCAATCTGGCAACTGCCAGCTCTATCGTAAAGTTTGACATTTTTGAGGTTATACGTACTCAGAACATTTTGACATACGAGTGCTATTTGTGTTGTTAACAGTAACTTAAAAGATTCATCTCGCCCAAAAAATGGAATTAAATCGTGAACATTTTCGTGCGATTATTTTTTACAACTTTCGACGTGGATTAACTCAACAACAGTGCATCAATGAACTTAATTCAATTTTTGGCGATGAAGCTCCATTAAGGACCAGTGTTTATCGATGGTATGGTGAATTCAACCGAGGTCGTAGTTCACTCCAAGACGAATTTCGTGAAGGTCGTCCAAAATCAGTTGTTGTTCCGGAAACTATTGATGCTGTGCGCTACTTGATATTGCAAGATCGTCATGTGACCTATAGTGAGATTGAGACAACCTTAGGCATTAGTGGGACCAGCATACATTCAATATTGGATGAACATTTGACCGTCAAAAAAATTTGTTCGCGTTGGAAACTCCATAATTTATCAATCACTTAAATTATCAATGTAAAAATTGATTTTTGTAACTCACAATATTATAAGCTTTAGGTATGAGCGTAAAGTTTGAACATGAATAACGGAAAATCCTATGTATGCAATGGAAAATAACCGTGTGGTTCATATTACCCACGTAGTCCATACTTTCCTCCCTTACCCTACTAGCTTGCGTCCAAAATGAACTTTGAATACCATTATTTATTTTGTATGTAAAATCGGCTGCTGATTCCGAAAATCACATTCTTATTTTTTTCTTCACTTCATTTTCGAGATATCGGTCATTTTCGGTTTTTGGACCAAAAAAAAAGATGGTTCCACTTGATAACAAATATCTCAGGAACCAATATTTATATTCAAGCGCACTCTTTGTTGAACTAAAACAAAAATGAATTTTCTATAAATAATATTCGCATTACTTTTTGGATATGGTTTGTTAGTTCCGGCGAAGTAAATTGATTTCTAAAAAAGAAATATTTTTTTTCGAAAAAATTTAAAAAAAGTCAAAGTCAACTGCAATTTTATACAAGAAAAAAGCAATTTTTTGTAATATTTTGTTTCTTCGTATTATAGACTATACACTTATAAAGAAAATAAGAAAATCGATTAGAAAATGGATAAGTTATATAACATTGAATGAAAAATGGTCGAATAGCATTTTTGCCTATTTTCCGTTTTTATACCACAAACCCGGGGTATTTTCACTTTGTCCTTCCGTTTGTAACGCAGAGAAAGAGGCGTGGCAGATATAGAAAAGTATATATATTCTTGATCACCTCTTGAGTCGATATAGCCATGTCCGTCTGGCTGGCTGGCTGTGGAAATACATTTTTTTGGAAAACTAAGCAAGGTAATTACACTGTTTTTACCATCAAAGTAAGCACGAGGGATTGTAAACGAGCAAATTTGGTCACAGACACGCCTACCGCCCATACAAAAAATATATTCAAAATGCAACTTTAGGAGTATTTTTCACGATAATATGCAACCGTAATACACATAAATACTACCGATTGTAAGCGCATGTCTGAGTAAAAACTGGAATTTGGACAAGAGGGCGTGGCATCTCCCATAAAAGAAAATGCTTCAAAACGCTTATTGAAAGCATTTTTTGAGATGGTCGAACTAAATTTTACTCAAACACTAAGGATTGCAAACTCTCAACGAAAACAGAGTGAAATTGCACAAGAGGGTGTAGCACCTCCAACACAAGCAAGAGCTTCAAAAGGCTATACTGGAAAGGTTTTTTGAGATAATCCAACTAAATTTCACTCAAATATGCATTAAAAACTATAAATGCAAGCACTGGGTGAACTCTGATGAGAGGGCGTGGCACCTTCCATATAAGCCAAATTTTCAAAATTCTGCAGTGTAGAGTATTCAATGTTTGGCCAGGCTAAAGGTTGCACCATTACCAGTTTTTATTTTATTTTCCATAAATTTGTATATTATACAGGGTGTATTGCATAAGGTACAGAGCTTCTGGGAGGCGATAGAGGAGGCCTCGACTAACAAAAAATTGCACATCGAGGAGGTCTCTAAAATGTACTCCAGAGGAGTTATAACTGATTTTCTGACTTGTTTCAGAAAAAGAATTTTCTTTGATCACCTTAACGTTTTAGAGAAAACATTTTTATCATAAAGTTTTACCTAATTGTACAAGCTTTCAGATAGTCTGTGTGAACCTTTAAATTTGATATTTTAATTTTTTGACTTTGGCGGCCATTTTAGTACGTAAAAGGTCCAATTATCATACCCTTTTATAAATTTTTTTGAAGTCCTCGTTAAATTTCCTTTAATCATACCATATTACGTAAAAAAATTTCAAGGAACATCAAATAATCTTTGATTCATGTAAAGAAGTTGATATATAAAGAAATGCGGTTGAAAAAACCGATTACACTTCATGAATTTCGCCTCTGAATGCGATGCGGTTTTTTTGTATCTTATATCTCCGCTACATGACGTTCGATCAAAAATATGGTATATAATTGTAAGTGTATTAACATGGGCTGCATTTCATTCATAGAAGTCATTTATCTCAAATGTTTTTTTTTCAATTAGTTGTACTCATTATCTCAGTTTCTACCACCTTAAGGTGCCAAAGGCACTTTATAGAATTGAAGCCCACAAAAAATTATAAAATTCATCTCTACAAAGTTTACCCAAATTGTAGAAATTGAAGAAGTTATAGCGAATCTAAACATTAGTACAAAGTATGAAAAACAGGATGTTTCAAGAACAAAAATTGCCCCCTAAAATTATGCAAGATATTTTTTTTTGTTTATTTGCATACTGTTTAAAATGTCATATGTCAAAAAAAAAAAATATTGCATAGTCCTAAGAGGCGACATTCGTTTTTGAAACATCCTGTTTTTCATATTTTGTACCGGGTACTGTACTTGTAGATTCGCTTTAACTTCTTCAATTTCAACAATTTGAGTAAACTTTGTAGAGATGAATTTTATGATTTTTTGTGAACTTTAATTCTATGAAGTGTCTTAGGCACCTTAGGGTGATAGAAACTGAGATTATGAGTACAACTAGTTGAAAAAAAACATTTGAGATAAATTACTTATATGAATGAAATGTAGCCCATATCAAGATATTTACATACCATAAACCTTTTATCTGCCTTTACTTCGTTTTCATAGCATACCATGTTTAAGGCATGTCAAATTTAGTCATTAACTTGACTTAGCTTATTTTCTCAATGGTTTTCATGCGGAATTTTATTAAAATCTATTTATTTACTAAATTGTAACTTTTTATTATTTTTATTAAGGAATTTACATCTAACTTTCTTTGTATTCATTATTTTGAAAAGCAAACAAAATTTTAAATTTATTACCAAACATGATGCCAAAAACCAATTTAAAGTGAAACATATTACTTGTGGTTTCTTGTGAATTTCCATTAGCATATATAAACATACTATCAAGATTTTCAGAAGAAAAGAACACAAAATTTTAATCACTTCATCAGAAATTTTTACAATTTAATTAATTTGTTAACATAACTGAGCAGCTGAGCAGATACAAATTTATTAACCTCAATTTATCACTTAAAGCGCAACACCGCAAATTTCACGCATCATGATAACAGCGTCAGATACAACATTGCCTTATAAAACCAAATACAAATATACAGCAAGTAAACACACTTACATAAGTATGTACACATGTACGTACATGTGTATTCACAACAAACTAGGTGTTAATTAAATTACTATCGCAAGCAGCCAGCCAGCCACCTGTAAGCACCACTGAATCATTATACGTCTATTTAACGCCTCAGTTACGCACGTCATTATTGTTGTAATTTTTGTTGTTGTTGCTGTTAAGCATAATAAAAATAAAAAAACTCAATGTTTGCTCGCGAATTTGTGTAGAAAAAAGTTTAAGTCATAAAAAAATCAGGTAATTAATCATTTCATAAAATTAACAAACGAGAAAACAGCAAAACTAACAGCAACAACAGCAGAAAATGATAAATCGGTGCAAAAGCAAAAAGCGGCAACAACAACAACAGCAACTAAATAAAGACATCATCAACACCTCACATAAAAAGCGTTGAAAAATAAAAACGCACGTCTTTTTTTTTCTTTAACGCCACACGTCTATACAAAAACAAAAAACCTCGCATATTTAAGCAAAACGCCCATACAAGTTAACAGCAACAACAGCAACAGCAACAGCAACATAAATGACAGCAATAGCAATAATTTTCTTATATCACAAGTGACAACTTGATGGCAGCGAGCGAGCGCATCTCGTTTTGTCAACGCGCGCATGCGCAACGTGCGAGTACATACCATCAACAACATTACCCCGTTTTGGATCATGCGTGCGTTAATGAAATTTACGCAGTAGGATGCGACAAAGATTGTCACGTTTTGGCATAAAATTTAAATAAAAAATTATGAGATCACGTTGGAGAGCAAGCCAACCAACCAACCAAGCCAAATGTAAAGTTTTTTTTTTTAAATTAAAAAACCATTTAAAATCTCGTTGCACAAGCATGTAATCACCTGTTGATTGCTATATCTACGTTGAGCACACAGCGCCATGGTGGTCTAATCGTTTAATGCAGCCATATTTCAATTAAAGGCTTAAACGCGCTATTTATGTATCTCGTAAGCGGCGATAAAAGTTAATTTAGTGTTAAGGCGTTGCCAAGGCGGCTTATTGGCCTTTGCAGTAAAGTGCTACAGTGGGCTGGTTAGGAAATTTTCATAATAAAAAATAAGAAATTTTGCTTGTATTGGCTATGTTCATATAAACAAATCGGAACCCTCATTTGCTTCCACATCTTTATACTAATTACTTGTATTTTAAATATTAATAATATTAAGAACTTATTAAGGTTAAAATAAATAATGAATTTCTAGTTAAATAAGCCTACAATTAATTTATAACTAAGGATTTTTAGTAAAAAGATAGTTTAATGGCAGTCACATCCAACGGGTTTGACAAACTTATCGTGTAACCGCTTGGCACACAACTGGACAGAAGTTGCATGATTATCAGGTACAGCAGCAGCCCTGCTTCCAAAAAAATGAGTACCGACTGTCAAATATGAACGTTTAAAGTAAGCAGCTGATCGTGGATGAAAGTGGTTTGGTGGAATGTAAGCTCCGTCGATGGTATCGTTTTCTAGTTACCCAACCAGCAACGAGGTAAGACGTCTTCTTTGAATGTTTCAACCATCCTTGGATGAAACCGATATCTTTAAAGACAAACCAATACAGCGGTGGCGTGACTCCTTTGAATCTTGACATCTGGATGGAAACAATGACCGGCGACGCGAGCGCGACAAGTCCACGGGGAGGTAGTGGTGGCTCGACTCCTGGTTCAGTTGATATTGTTTTTCACGTCTTAGCCATATTTTCATCATCCATACGTAGCCCAATTGAGGAGTTATTTTTCAAAAGGGCTTATAACCAAAACGAGGCAAAAGTAATGTCATAATATTAGTTATCTGATACTTTGCTATAAAGTAATAAAATTGGATTCTGTTTTAACAAAAAGTTTACTCAATAGAGTAGAATTAATAACATTTGGTTAAAAAATTCATATCTATCAAATAAGCGATTATTATGCAAATAATGTGTATGACATTACTTTTGCTTCGTTTTGGTTATGAGCCCTTTTGAAAAATCACTCCTCAATTGTCACCAGTATTTGTGCCGTATTTCTAAGGTTATATTTGAATATGTTTTATGAGAACTTTCCATTAGAAACAAAACCAGTGAAATAAACCCAGTGCAGTGAAGTGTTTCTTTCCTTGGCGGGGAATACATTTTGTATACACGTAGAAAACTAAACAGTAAAAATTCATTGAAAATCCCAGTATTTTTTACTGATTTTTTCAGTAACTGCGCCCGTAAAGAAAAACCGTATTTTTCACTGACTGCACACAGTAAATTTTTAAAAAAATATAAAAATAAAAAAATATTATGTTGATAGTGTCGAACTTAAGACCTTTGTGTTTCCAGGTGACGCTCTAAGCACTGTGCTATTGTAGCACTTTCATTTCAATAGCTTATTGCTTAATTTAAATTATTTTTAAAAAAAATGTTTACAATCTCAATCAGTAATAATTGAAATGTATTCTAAGCAAATACTGCAGAGCTCGCTAGTATTTTTGCATGCGACAAGTTTTTACTCCTCTTTTCAATAGTTTTCACTGTTTATCTCTGTACTTTTTGAAGATTAAACCCTATATTTTACTTTTCTCCCATTACTTTTTCATGAAAATTCAGGAAAGTAATTGAATTACTGAAACAAACCGTAATTTTTTGTGAGATTATAATCACTTTGTGCTATTTGAAAATCAATTTTTCCAGATCATTTTTTTGAGTGTACGAACACGAACATGAGCACCGACGGCTACACTCCGGCTAGCGGCAAAAAAGGTTCGTAAGAATATTTTTTTAAAAATCTATGATAATGTTATCTAAAAATTTATCGAGTAGTGTTTGGTAGTTATTAACAAATATACGATTGAACCAATAAAATTGATTATATATGCTGCTCATTAAATAATATCAAATTTTCGATTCAACTATATGAAATATATTATTTGTTAATAACTAACAAATTTTAATGTATATAATGTACTGTTTTCTCGGGGTAGTAAGAAATGGTTTAGGGGAACTGATGCTATTGTGGTATAGTTTTTCAATGTAGTATAGGCGCATATCTCCGATTTGGGTAAGAATCTGCGAACGTGACTGCTTTTATCCTGTCAGAAAACATGGCAAAACCAGGGATGTGTTGCGGTTATGCACCAAACAAAATTTTTCCGATGTCAGTTGAACAAAACGTAAGTAGCGCGTGGTTGACTTTTTTTTCGGATTTTTTGCAAAAATATTTTCTTAAGAAAAAGTTGGTTTTTTTTTAAGTTTTATTTATATTCAATAAAGGTAAGTGCTAAGTATTGCGAAATGAGTGTATAACTGTGTAAATTCACCCATTTAATTTTTAGACTTTTGTAATTTCTAAAAATTGGCCAGTGTGGTTTAGTCGAGATTCGCTAATGTGATATATAAATATTTCTTGTTATTCTTAACATTATTTGATGGCTGTTTATTTTTTAATAAGAACTATGAGTCTGAGAATCAATGTAAATGTTATTATGAACTTATTTCATACATTTCAAATTTTATATTTGGTTATATTGTTTAAGTATACCACATTACCCTACTTATATGTACCACATTATCCACCAACTTTACAAGTACTGATCAGTATATATACCACATTGCCCTACCATACTCTTACATACCACATTATCTGCCAACTTTTTGAAAACAGCTTTTTTGACTTTTTTCAGATTTTGCTCAATAACTTTTTTTATTGAAACTGAACACATTTTATTGAAAAGTATTCTGTAGCCAATACATCACTGATCAGCATAAACAAATTTGGCTGTATTTGATCTACAGGTTCTCTTGCAAATTTCAAAAAAAGATTACCTATACCACAATGGCATCAGTTCCCCTACTGTAACAAATCCTTTTGAAAATCAACAAGGCATAAGAGTGTTAGCCAGCCTCCGTCATACCTTATACCTTTCAACAGCTCTGCATTCGAACAGATCAGATGGAATCAGATTTGTCTTTCAACAAATAAAATTTGCTAATGTTTTTTTTTTCGATTTACCGAAACATAAATCTGATTTGATGTTAATTATCGAAATGCGGAGCTCTTGAAAATTGCTCTCAATCTGATTACGAAGTGAATCGGATTTCTTATATTGATCATCAATTATTTTTACAGTAGCAGTAGCGCAACTATACTCAGTTCTAAAACTTGACTGCATCTGAGATAAAAGTATATTCTTATTTAAATACACGGTAATTTGCCTTGTCATTAGAGTTTCACACACTTTAAACAAACAAGACAAAATACTTATAAGCCTAAAATCACTTGGTTCACTTGTACATTAGTCAAGACGGCTATGGTCTTGGAATTATATCAGCGTTTTGGTCCTGGTCTCGAAAAATTACCAAGACCAAAACTGATTTGGCTCATCACTAGTCTGCATCCATAGTCCTTGTATTTCTTTATTGGATCTATGTGACAAAACGTGTTAAATTTGCCAAAATCATTTTTGCACTTGAACTTAAGCAATACGTGTCATAAAATTATATTCCTGTTGCAGATAAATAATGTTAAGAGGAAAGTGATTTTGCCTTCATAAAAAAAAAAATATTTTTTTACAAGCTTTACAAGCCCCCAGAAAATATTCTATACTTCAACAGATATACATATATAATTGCCAAAGGCTTCAATTTAATTATAAAGCTCAATAAAACGTATAATGATGATACCTATGCGTTAACCGTACTTACTTTCTAACTTAACATCATCTTTGGGTTATTGGGTTAAAATTTTAAAGAATTTGAATAAAAAACAATAAAAAAATTATAAACATTAATTTGCCGTTAAAGAATTTGGTTAGAAAAAAATATACTTTTTTTTTTTATAAATAATTTATTATTAAATGTGTGTTAATGATTGGAACGAAAAACGCCAAAAATGTTTATTGCATTAATAAGGTGCGATGCTAATGATCTTTCGATTAATGAAGTTTTTCATCATACTTACACGAACACGATATGAATGAAATCGTTAGAAAAAAAATATCATACAATGTGAAAATTCTTGTATTGATGGTTCCCTTGGGAAATTTAGGAAACTTTAAGTACTAATTAACAATATTATAAAATACCCTTAGGGAATGTTCTAAAAAACCAAAAGTTGTACAAATGTTTTTAATTTAATGTTAAGTGATGCAGCCGCCGGAAACATGGTAGACAGAATACAGAAAGAATTTACTTGTCGTAGAAAAATTTTAAAAAAAGGTGTGTCATTTGCAATAAGGTTTTGTTTTACTTTTTAGAATGGAAACTTTCTTGTGTTACAATTCGGCATTACAATTAAGCAATAAGTAATTTTGTGAGGACACAAATCGGAAGCCTTATTTGCGTCCATATCTTTTTAAAATTTAATTGTATTTAAAGTATTAATAATATTAAGAACTAATTAAGGTTAAAATAAGTAATGAATTTCTAGCAAGTCGAGAAATAATTAAAAACTAAGGATTTTTTTAGTAAGTAGATAGTTTTGGGACAATCGCAACCAACGGGCTTGACAAACTATAGTGCAACCGCTTGACAAACTGTTGGACAATAGTTGCATAATTATCACGTGCAGTAGCAGCCCTGGACCCGAAACAGTCAGTGCCAACTCTCAAATCCTATCGATAAAAGGAAAAGCTGATCGTGGATGAAAACGGAATTGTGGAATGTAAGTTCCGATGATGGTATCGGCCTCTAGTAACCCAATTGGCAACAAAGTAAGACTTGTTCTACAAAATTTCAACCATCCGTGGATGAAACTGAGACTTTCAAGCAAAACCCAGTACATACGTATCAGTAGACAATGACTAAGATCGTAGGCTTGTTTTCTGGAGAATTTGCTGACCTAATCCGAGAGCGGTGGTGCGGGCTGTCATGTAAAAAGAAGACAAATAAGGAAAGATAAGTAGAGGACAACGGGGAGGCAGCGGTGTCACGACCTTCTTGAATTCTGATGTGTGGACGGAAACACAGACCGGCGACGCGACAACTCCACAAGCAGGCAGTGGTGGCAAGACTCCTGGTTCGGTTGTTATTCACGACTTATAGATATCCTCATCATCCATACTTACTCCATTTGTCACCCGTATTATGTACTAAGCTTGTATTTTAATATATCTTAAGAGTGCTTTTCAGAGAAAATATAAAATGTGAAATAACACCAGGGAACTTGTGAAAAGTGTTTCTTTCCTTTGCGGGGAAATACATTTTTGTATACGATCCCTGGGCACCGATCACTACACCCTGGCTAGCGGCAAAAAACCAAAATCGCCAAGTAAAAGTTGCTTTTTTTGAAAATATCAACTGCTTATAAAAAAAAAACTTTTGAAAAGTAACCGAATCTTTATCTTCTAGGTGACTTTTATGGATAATGGAGAATTTTTTTTTTTTTTTTTTCATTTAAAACTTTTTTCTCAATGGTGATGGTCATTATATTTAAGGAAAATTTTTCTGAAATGAAAGTCAAATTTCACTTTCCCATACGTCCAAATTATTGAATAGCTTTATAGCATTATACAGTCAGTCAGACAGCACTTACAATCAGTTGTGCACCTATTTTGGCAACAATTTTACCAAATTCTTGCACCTTTAAAGTGCACCATTGATCAAACAAACGATAGATGGACAGACAAACAGATAGACAAATAACAGCGACGACAACAGAATACTTTCCCAAACAAGTGCAAAACTGGGACAGCACAAACCTTATGTGTTAAGAATGTTGCCAACATCACCCAACGCCAATCGACTATGACGGCGACGACGGCAATGAACGACACCATTGAAGGCCTACAGAGACAAAATCTATACAACTAAATTTCGAAAGACTGATTGTGCTGTTCACAATAAATGGTAAGAGAAAAAGAGATAGAAAGAATGTCACTTTGTTAAACTGACGCATTCAAACGCGTTATGCGATTTCGGTTTTTATTTTTTATTTTTTTGTTTGTTAAATTTGGAATTTTCAATGTAAAGATCGATTTTTTTTTCATTTGTGCGGAATTTCTTCCTTTCATTTCATGTTAAAAGCTGGTCACGACCATATCGATTACAAGTTGTTGTCTCAAATGCCATCGATTGAAAATCACTTGCAATAACAACAACAAGGGAAACGTAAACATAATTTCACTGTCGAAGAGCACTATTTTAACACTTTTTTTTAAATACGGAGATAAAATTGAAAGCAATAAAATTTAAGTGAAATTGTTCTAAGTAAATTCATATTTTTTTTTTATTCATAAATTTTACGTGAAATCTTTCAAGGGTGTAAAACAAAAAGTGAAAGTGAATTAATTTGCTTGATAAAATTCTTAAGAGGGAACAGGAAACTCAATATTGTTGGTTCTGGAATTTTGTTGTACTCCTAATCCTTTTCAGTTTTTTTAGCTTCGGTTCGCAGAAACATCACGATGCATATGTAGTATAAGTAAATGCCAAAGGGCTTGCTGGCTTCAAACTAGATTGTTCTAAAAATTATTATTATGAACTTCGATAACTCATGTGATTCAACTTCTCATATCATGTGGTTGAAATCATTTTGTGACGTCAGGTTCGGATTTAAAGCAACGAAGAAATTAACATACATCTTAAATTTTTATAAGATGTGGAAGTTAAAGCTGCTGAAATTAAGTTAAGCAAAAACTCTAAAACAATTATTTATTATTAATTAATTATTTAGTGTCATAATTTTCAGTTTCAAGGTACCTAAAACCCTAAGTGTATGCACAAATTTTAAATTTTTAAAACAAGCAAAATTCTAACCCCATAATGGGATAGTAAGGGGGCGCCAACTCGAAACCATCACACACTGCGTTGGCTAGTGGGCAAAAATCAAAATTTTTTGTGACTCAAAACCTAATAATATTAATATCAATCGACAGGCAATTGTATCAATAAAATAAAAACAAAATATTTTGGGGAAAAACTCAGTTTTGGCTACGCTGTGACACTTCAAAGTTGAGATATTTTTCAAAAAAAATCATGTTTTATTCACTTCGTTTTGGGTTCTCTTAAACAAATAATTATCAAAAATTTGTCTTTTGATTAAACTAAGCGAGTTAAAGTTTTTTATTGTGAATAATATTTGAGTAAATTAATAAAACTAAAAAATTTTGGAAAATATATAATTTGATGTATATTGTAGTGGTTTTAATACACGATATTATCAAATGAAAAACTTCAGAAATTGACAATTTTCGATGAAAAAAAAAAAACGAATCTTATAAAAATAAGTGCCGTTTTTTTTCTTAGTCTGCTAGTTCGAATTCTATGTAATCAAGAACTGCAAATAACTTTTCCTACTTCGTCCTACAAATATTTTTTTTCTTTTTTTTTTAAAATGCTTAAAACGAAAAATTTGTATGAAATATAAAATTTATGTTGAAAAATTTTTTTTTTTGTTTTTATTAACACAAATGGTCTCACAAGTACAAAAAACATTATTCCTACTACGTACATTTCATTTGTTAACATTAAACATTACTTTTTCATCATCGTTATATATGGACCTTAAGAAAATCGTCCTAAATACCTGGTTTTTAGCAAAACTATAAAGTTTACAACAAATTTGAGATCATTTTTGAGCTCAGCGACCTCAAATTACTTATAGTACTAAATTTCATCGATATCCAACCACTCCTTCTATTTTTGACCATTGCTTGTATGGGCTCAACGCACTGTGCATCAGTCCGATGTACATTATTCGTTATGCGATATTCGTACTCAGCGGCTCAAAATACATGGACTCTGGAGGGTGTACCCTCTGGGTCTTGCCATTTATTTTTTGTGTGCCTGTGTAATTTTAATAAAAGTAAATTTGAGGTTGTGACGTAATAAGTTACTCGCGGCACGTTTCTTACCTCTACATTTAAATTTTTTTCTGCACAACATTTCTTTGAGAATCATTATACATTTTTTTTATTTTTTTATATATGTAAATGAATCAATTAACCCTGAATTTATTAATTATTAAAATCAAAGTGAATTTTGTAAGTTAGCATGTATTGCTTAGTATAATAAAAAATTTCATGCAAACCCAAAAAATAGTTGGACGATATTGTAATAGATTAACTACATTATGATTACAAATACAAATACAATGATTGTGACTGCTTCTCAAGAGTAATTAAGTTTAAAGACCTTGGCGTATTCGTTGATTCAAAGTTTTCATTTGATACGCATCTTGAATATCTTATTTCAAAAGCAAACTCACAATTTGGCTTTCTAAAGAGAAACTCAAGGGAATTTTTGGATCCTTTGACATCTACAATTATTTTTAATAGTATTGTTAGATCCCTATTAGAATATGCAAGCGTGATATGGGATCCCTATTACGACGTGTCAATTAATCGTATTGAAAATATTCAGAAACGCTTTTCCAGGTTTGCTTTAAGACGACTTTATTCATGGCAGGACATGCCCTCCTATTGGGTGAGGTGCCGTCTACTGAATCTTAGTAGCTTGGCTGACAGAAGAGTTTTTAACAACGTAATGTTCATTAAGGATATAATTGATAACCGGATAAATTCTCCTGACTTATTGGCACTAATTCCATTTAATGTTCCAGTTCGAAATCTTAGAGAGTTAAATGTATTCTACACGTCTTTCCATAGAACAAATTATGGCCTTAATGAGCCTATCTCTAGGTGCCTCTCTAGCTGTAATACGATTGCAAATCAGTTAGATTTTAGTGTAAATAGAAATATTTTTAAGAAAGAGCTTGCTGATATAGTTAAGTTTAAGATCTCATGTACCATTAGTTCCTAAGTATTTGTATTTAAGATTTGTAATCTGTAAGGGTTTTGACCCGGTAGATGATATTAAATAAATAAATAAATAAATAAATAAGTACAATATGGCAATACCAGTAAACAGCTGTGACAGCAATCAGCTGCTCACCACACTGATGGTTATTGTCGACGGAAAATATTGTCATTCCGGGGTGACCTGCAGCGAGTGAACGTGGTAAGCGTAGTAGTTAGAGGTATTTAATAAAAATGCTTTGATAGTAGAACATTGGTCGTTGTGTATTCTATTGTATTGAGCAATGCCGATACTGCGAAGCTGGAACGGACATTAGGGTGGGTAGGACCACAGAAGAGAAACAAGTAAGGCAAAATAGGACCTCAAAGAGAGCAAGGCAGCATATACGAAGATAATATATGAATAAGTTACATTAAGCGTAAGAAATATGAAAATAAGAAGAACGAAAACCGGTGGTTGTATTCAGTTAAAACCTTGCATACATTGTTAACCTTCTCACCGCGAACATAAATATTTTGTAAAACGAACCTTAGCTACCGGCGAGCCAAGACCTTGGCTGTAGCAAAAACTTCGTCACCAGGTATCGGAATTAATTTTGATTTGATTGCATTACAATGCAGAGATCTAACTCTTAAGAACTAATGGCGACTATTTCAAAACTAAATTTTGTAATATTCACCCCCATTCCCAACTGTCGTTTCTAATTCGTTTTAGAGGCGTTTTAGTTTTTTTCGTCTCGTTTCTAAATTTGAAGTTTGGAAATAAATTCAAACGACCAGGAGTGTTAATCGAGGAGCTTATGCTTAGTTTTCCTGACCCCTTTAGAAACACTCCTCGTCGATTCAATATATATTTCTAGACTCCAAGTTAAGAAACACGGCGACGCACAGTGCGAAATTTTCAGAGTCTAGCGGAATTTTTTTTATATCTCAGCACATATAGCAGTTATAGTTATGAAACTTAATACTTGGATATATATTTAATTGGCAAAACATCATGCAAAAATTAAGGGGGATCAGACAAGGGGTTATTATACCCCCCATATAAGAAAATGCTTAAAACGTTGTATTTCAGCTCCCATACCAGATATCGCTATGAAACTTGATAGATATAACCATTTTCTTATCAAAACATCATAAAAAATTAAGGGGGTAACCAAAGGGGTATTTGCTGGTTCTTGCATTTTTATTCAGAAATGCTTCTAAATTTCGAGAGGATTCCCTCTATCTATTTTGTATATTATAAACTAGCGTACGAATAGTTACCTTTAAACTATGGAGAGTGTCAGATATTAGTGTTGGTGAGCCTATTTTTTCCAAAACAAAACCACCGATGGCGTCCGATATCGGTTTTTCATGAAATTTCGGTGTTATATGAAATTTTCAAAGACATTCTGGAAAAGGTTTAGTTTAAAAGAGGATCGCAAAATATCGCAGAAGATGTTTTGTGTTTCCAGTAGAGAATAAACCTACCTTTTAAATTTTGTAAGTTTCAAAATGGCAATTTGTGGTAACACCTTTTAAAGTATCCTATGAAGTTGAAAATGTAAATCTTATGAACTTTTTAAAAAGCACAATTTTCATAAACAAATCACACACGAGTAAGAAAAGATTCTGCAATTATTTGAATGCCAATAAGTGACAATTTTATTAAAAAATAAATGAAAAAATTTTCGCGTCCTACCGACTTACCGTTTTTATGTACCAATCTTTAAACTAAAACAAATCGAAAAGCTTTCTATAGTCAAAAAGTATGAATGAATAAGTAATGCAAGTTCCAGGTGCATTTTGCAGTTGTTTCGCAGGGTTATTCACCAAACTGGGTATGAGATTTTTGAGGTCTGATATTAAGCTACCGAAATTACTAATAATCTGATGCGTTTTATGTATTTCAAAAATTGAATAAAGTTCCGCTAAATCTCTGTGCGACGCACAGTGCGGCAAAAATGCAATTTCCTGGCCATAAGTCGAATAAATAACGATTGAACTTTCAAAAGAGGCGAACGTGTTTCTTAAAGATTCCTCAACAATATGTGTAAATTGACCGACTGAGACGCACACCTCCCATATAACCTAAAAATAATTTTGATCGTATCTCTAACATTTTTCATTAAAAATTGTTAAGATTTGGTAAAATAAGAGTATACCAATAACTAATGATATTAAAAAAATAAAAAATGGGCGTGGTCAAAAATCATGTACGCCCACCTCCCATATGATTAAAAATGAATTTTGATCATAACTCTTACATTTTTCAGTAGAAATTGTTTAAATTTTGTGAAATAAGTATATAAAAATAAGTAATGATTTTTGCGAAAAGGGCGATATCTCATGTACACCAACCATTTTTTTATCAAAAAAGTAATTTATTTTCAAATGAAAAAAAAAAGTTTTTCCTTACAAAAGTATCAATGTATTATTAAGTGTAATTTGAATAGCGGACAAAAGTGGAGGCTGCAAATTAAGAAAAAAGTAAACAATTCTTCAATCTATCAAATCATGCCAAAAAATTGCTGGAACTAAGCAAACAATGTACTTAAGAGAAATTTTGGGTTCCTTAGGAATATACCACTTTTACCGTTATTTTATTCTTTTACGAAAGTTAGTCATACACCAAAATATTCAGAAAAGAACAGAGTTGAACAGTTTTTTAAAATTGTAAGCAAAACTTGTCTAGCGATTTTCATTCGGCACAACTTTAATCACAATTTTCGATATCAAACAGTTTTCTATGTTCTGACGTTTATACGCTATAAAGTGTACGTCAAAACAATATTATTGTCTCGGTTACTGATATCCTGGACAATTGTTTTTCAAAATATTTTACGAAAACTTCCTTGAATTAAAGTTTTTTTTTGAATTGGATTAGATTTTGCCGCACTGTGCGACGATAAAAATTAAAACGCCTTAAAAACAAAATTGAAACGATAATTGGAAAAAGGAGTGATTATATTTATCCAGGAATATTTTTTTTTCAGAATTTTTTTTTCGCAACCAATAATTTTGTTAATAAAATTCAAACAAAAATTTGTTTATTATTTTGTAATGCGCATTTACAGCAATTCAGCGACCTTTGTCCACTCCTTCACTCCCACAATCAGGTATCTCAGGCCATTGGTTGTAATCATCTTTAAGCGCAAAACTAAATATGGCCAAACATGAAACCAAAAACTCTGATGTGCAAATAGAATAAAGGAAACATAGGCCACTACAAAAGCAACAACAACAAAAGACTTAAGCCAAAACCTTAACAAACATAGAAATGGTCAAACAAACAAACAAACAAACAAACAAATCCAGAGAGATAAGAATTTTCGTATTGCACCTTTTGAAGCCATTTAAATGAACATTTATTGCATTGTTCTCGGAGGCAGAATTGCAACAATAACAACAACAACTACAACAACAGCAACAGCACTTTGGTATCTCAGACAGGCGAAATGGACCTTCATAGAGAATTTTTGTCTAATCTAACACGTTTCGTTTGCCGGAGTTCGTTAGTTGGACATTTGTAAAGGTTGCGATTTTTTGGATTTGGAATATCGTTTTTGTTCTTTTTTTGGCTTGGTAACAAGCGTTAAAACAGTCAACGCAACAACTTCGGAATACTAAAGAATGAAGAAGAAGAAGAAGCAGCAGTAACAGCAGCAGCAGCATTTAATGGTCGAAAATAAACGTAACACAAAAATTAGACTGCGCAGATGCACGTTCGCTGATATGCAATTTATATATGCAACAACAACAACAACAACAACAGTAACAACAACAAAATGCATTTAATGAAACGACTGATTTTTTTAGTTTTGTTTCTTGTTAGCTGTATTTTGTTAGCGTTAGCGCTATTAAGTGCTGCCAAAAAGCAAAAACAAAACTGCCACAGCATTTACTGCAACGCGCGTTGTTACACAGATTCTCTGTTTTTTTGCCATTTTCACAAAAAAAAAAAAAAAAAAAACAAAAGCCACCTTAAATTAAGTGACTTAGAAAATTAAATTAACACATTTTGCGCTTAAATTGTTTCTAAGAATTAAAACAAACAAAACAAACAGAAAAAAAAAACAAAATCATTTTACTTTACGAATCGTTTCCTTATGCAAATGCGCTCTTTCAAAGACCCGTAATCGTAACCAACCGTGTTGGTATTGGTACAAATGTGTGTGTACTGGTTTGTTTGTAGAAGTTTTTAAGAAATGGTTTTTTTATTACTGCCCTACGGTGTTGTTTTATCGCATTTTAAAAGGCACTGCAATAGCACCAGGAAATGAAAGCCCATACCTACGAATGCAATGATATAAATTATTTCCCTTTGTTAGCGCGAAGGAGCAACAAAAGTAACCAACTGCAACAACAACAAAAACTATTCACACGCCCTAGCTGAGCGTTTGCCATGGAACAGTGCTTTTGAAATTTGTAAAATTTAATAAAAAAACACAATGTTCAAATCAATGGAACACAAAAAACAAATCACATTCTTTCAAAAATGCAAAAAAAATGCAGCAATAATAATCAGAAGTAATGATTTTTGTGGCCACCACTGTGCTAAAAACAAAGTTAAGTAAAAAGTGCTGAAAATAAATGCAATTCTAGCTGCTACTAGAACCTTTGAAAAGCTGCTTATTTCAAAAGCTTATGCAAACACTATAGAAAAAATAAACTTTAGTGCACCCTGTGCCAAATCAAAGCAAATGCACTAACCAAATATCATGTGGTGAAAAGAAACAGCGAGAGTAGCTGAGAATGTTGTATGTATTAACTAGCGGACGTCAGCCGTGTCGAAATTATTTTATGTTTAGAATAAATTTAACACAGTATACATATTAATTTAACCCATTGTGTCCCGTTTTTAAGGGTCTTTTAGACGTTTTTTTCCAAAAGCTTCGTTGAAATGGGCTGAAATCTTTTCCGAAAATATTCTAAAAAAATTTTACTAGGAGCCACCGAAAAAAAAAAAATCGTCCGAAAGCTGGCAACCCTATATGGTAGCGCACATGTACCAACGACCCCTGATAAACACGAACATTAAACAACTTAAAAAATTTATAACTTGATAACCGTAAAAGATACCATAATTTTGAAGGTTGGTGAATAATTAAAATAAAGATTACTTTTACATAAAAAAATTTTAGCAAAAACAAACTAGTAAGGGTATTTCCTTTGGCCTGGCCAAATATTATATACCCCACACAGAAGTATTTTTAAAATTTTGCTTATATCGGAGATGCCAAGCCCTCTTGTCCGATTTTATCCAGTTTTTGCTTAAAGCTTCTATTTATAATTCTTAATGTCTGAGTAAAATTTAGTTCGATTATCTCAAAAAACGCTTTCAGTATACCGTTTTGAAGCTTTTGCTTATATGAGAGTTGCCACACCATCTTATCCAAATTTGTTTTCGCTCAGACCATGCGCTTATACTTCTTAGTATTTATGTGCATTTTGGTTGCATTATCGTGAAATATACTGCAGAAGTTGCATTTTCAATATATTTTTTGTATTGGTGGTAGGCGTGTCCGTTGACCGATTTCGCTCATTTTCAATTCCCCGAACTAACGTTGACGATGGAGGCCGTGCACCAAATTTCATTGAATTATGTTGCTTAGTTTTCTTAAAAAATGTATTTCCATACACAGCCAGCCAGCAAGCCAGACAGACGGACATGGCTATATCGACTCAAGAGGTGACGCTGATCAAGAATATATATACTTTTCTATATCTCCCACGCCTCCTTCTCTGCATTACAAACAGAAGGACAAAGTGAATATACCCTGGGTAGGGTATAAAAAGGGTACACCAATCCCCACTTTTTTCCACTTAAAACAGGCGGAGCTATGAATTTTCAAACATGTGAGTATCTTAAAGTTGGAGCGTACTTCATATGGCCGCCATCTTGGATTTTTTCAGAATTTCGAAAATAATTTTACCGCATGTCAAATAGCTAGGTACTAACTTTCACCAAGTCATAAAAATCGGACTATTCAACCCAAATCTTAATCGATTACGTAAAGATTGACCATATGGCAATGGCAGACACGATGTTATGACTTATTTCCACGACAACTTTTCGCGAAGAGATGTTTTCAAATTTTCCGAGAAAGTTAAGGGTTTTCCGGAAAAATGTTTTACGATTCTGATCAGCTCGAAATTTCTATGACAAAAGATATTGTCGTCAACTTTTCCCGTACATTCGTCTGGCTGAAAAAATAAAGTTAGACATAAGAACAAGTACTTTGGGGCTTACCGAAAAGGTTTTTCACTCAAAATCAGCTTGAAAATCCTATGACAAAAGATTTTGTGGATTCGTTTGGCTGAAAAAATAAAGTTAGCCACAAAAAAAGATTTTTTGAGGGATTTTCCGGGAAAATTAAGGGTTTTGCGGAAAAAGTTTTACGCTTTAAGCCCGCTCAAAATTAGCTTGAAATTCATGTATCAAATGATTTTCTCGTCAATTTATTCCATAAAAAAGTTTTTCGTAATTTTCCGAGAATATTGGGTGTTTTCAGGAAATTGCTTTCGATGATTAGTAGCTAGAAACTTCTATGTAAGTTTAATCGGTGACTATTCCTGTGGCTTCGACTGGCTAAAAAAAAATAAAGTTAGCCGTACAAAACAATTTTTCCTATTCTCGGACCACGCGACGCGAATACGCTCGACCATAATCATAGCCTTAAGCTACGACTGGAAGCGATGGGAAGCTAAACTAAATAACTTCTTATTTATTATTTCTGTCCCAAAAATGCATAACAATCTGTGAACTCACTAACTACCTTTTAGTTTTTTCCACTTCGAATAATGCGTCCAAGCACTGTGCAAATTCACGTACACATGCTGCTTGCCAACTTCTTGCTAAATGAGCGATTCCACTGCGCTGATAAGTATACGGAGGGAGTTCGCATGCCGCCCTAAAATTGCGTTACTGCGTGCCGTTCATTTCATTGCAGAACATACAGCCCACACTTTTCAGCTCACTGGCCGCAGCGGCAGCATCAGCAGCACTACAGCACCAACATTTGGTGACCAACCGTAAGCCGCCGCCGCGTGCGTGCAATGACTTCACGCGAAAGCGAAAGCCATTGCTCGTTACATAATCAGTTAAAATGGTCGAACGGCCAATGCAATGCTGCTTTGCGCCAACAAATGTCGTCCTTCGTGTTGCAAGTTTGCTTGCCTGGCGGGCGGATTTTCGTGCAATTTTCACGCACGCCCTTTTGCAGGCAATTGAAAAACCAAACCAACCCAACCCAAAGTCTAATCCGATCTGAAATCCGATCTTTTTTGGCTACGAATGGGGTACGAACTTTTAATTCAACTAAGCATCCGCAGTAATGCCAACAAAAGCTTCTGCACGCATGCGCAACTCGTAGCTCACGATGCAGCTCAACTGATAAAAAAGCGAAAGAAGAATTTATAGCGCAAGACTGCAGCAGCGTCGCTTCGCAGTGTTGCCAGCTGATTGATATCGCCCCTATACAAGTGAGAAGTACTAAGTCAGTTTTCCCGAGTTTTGAGTTATTTGGTATGAAACTTAAATTTTTGAACACAATTTGAAAAACTGACTTAGTGCCTACCTACTTTTCACTTGTAGACGCTAAAAAATTAAAGTTTTATTTTCTTACTTTTATTTCCTTCAGTATTGATTTCAAACGTTTTTGGTATTAAATCCCGATTTTTTCCAAAACAAAATTTGAGATTTACACCAGAAAAGTATGAAATTTATTCCAAAATAGTTTAAAATTAATACTTTTTTTGGCATTGTTCTTTCTAAATACTTTTTGATTTTAAAATTAAACTAACATTTTTACTGTGTATAGTTATATTATAATGTATAAAATAGGTGATAATATGAAATAGTGGTAGGCATGTTGCGAAAAGCAGCAGAGATGTAAATTGGAAGTGAAACTAGAGCACGGGAAATTAAAGGCAAAACAAAAATGTCGTTTCTTTAACTAACTTCAGTTTCCAATCCACTTGACTTAATCTAATGCCTAAGGGTATGCTTGAATATTTTGCTTATAGTAAATTAGACACTTCTTTCTCCCACATGGGTAGGAAATAACGCCCATAGGAATAACTCTTAAGTTAAACACGAAAACGCGTTACTTTCCACCGCCTTAAGAAACTATTGCGAAAATCTCGAACTACATTCTTAATTTAAGACTTTATTTTGCAGGTTTTGGCCTACCTGTCCATTTGATGAATCCCTGTGAGTTAGTACTTCATAATCAGTCTTTCGTTTGCTCCAAGTTTTTACCCGAAAAGCTCTCGTTTATGTACGTTTTATGCGAAAAGCTCTCGTTTATGTACTTTTTATGGTAAAAACTTGGAGAAATCGAACGGACTTGTGTGAAGTATTCTTAAGCCTAATTGCAAAAAGCTTTTAAATACTTGTGGACTTTGGCTAACTAAACCAAGGCTCAAAGCTCACTTGGTTTATTTTCTATCAGTTGGTTTGTACCATACTATTCGCAATTTTCAATTTTTCATCTAGTAAGTATGCGTATAAAAAGCTTTTTAAAAAACTTCTCTCTGGGAGAGCTTAGAAATTCAGTGTTGAGATAGCTTAAAGAGTATTGCCATCATTTACTTGCTTAAATATCTGGTTTATTTGAAACCAACTAAAATTCCTTATACAAATCGAAAAGCTCTTTGAAAAGCTATGTAGTTTGGCTATAGTCGTTGTTTAGAAAACCAATTTGATTTGTGCGTAACCAAGCATATACATTCAAACCAAACCAACTTAAATCAAACACAAGAAGAATGAGCTTTTAGTAAGTCTGCTGAAAATCTTACTCAATGAAGTCCAAACGAAAACACATTTCTTTTAATCTTCATAATGCAGATTCAATTTTTTGCTTTTAGAGGGTTATACAGAAAGGCAACACTTGTGATGATGCAATTCACATACGCTTATTTGCTCACTCACCGCCACTTCAACATGCAATTTTCATCCGACCAACCATCCAACTAACCAGCCAACCCATCAATCAACAAACCGAACTTACAACCTACCAACCAATTTTCATGCAACTTTCATCCAAGCAACATTGGATAACACACGCGACTTAACCATGCAACTTTTGTCTAACCAGCAACCGATATAGGACCAACACATTAGCATGATTAGACATTAGTATTGCACCCTGGGCCAGATTAATCTTAAGAAATTTACAAAAGTTCCTTTGACTCAGCGAGTATGCAAATAAAACACGGATGTTTAAACTGTCGGCCAACTAAGGTTGCAAACAATTGTATATCGCGTCATCAAATAACTCTGAATGTACTCGAAAGGACATTATTGCAGAAAGGGGCGGCAATAAAGGTATTTCCTGTTGGAGATACTTTCTTTCTCTTGGTGATCGCCGCATAGGTAAGACGTGATCCTGATTTATTTAATACATCCACCGACTTAGGACTTTTTTAACAACGAGGACACATTGAGACATGACTGGGACTTATAATAAACAACCATAGAACACATTTCGAGGACAACTGAAGTAGAGGCATGGTCGGTGATGCAATTCACAATGGACGGACTCTATATTATTTTTTTAATTAATTAGGTTGACATTTAATTTAATGGTGCTATCTCTGCTGGTCGCCGGATAGGTGTAGTGAATAAAGTGAATTATAACGTTTCGAAAAAGCTAACACAGCTTTGGAAATATAAATTTTGTAGTAAACCCTGGACGCTGACGGCTACAACCCGGCTAACGAAGGAAAGGTTCGTTACACTCTTAATCCACACTTTAGCGAAAAGCGAAATAAAATGAAGCACTTTTGTGCGAAAAATCTTTCATTTCGCTTAACTCTGGCAATTTTATCAATAGCGGCAGTTCCTGCCGCACACACTAGCGGAAGTAAAGTGCGCGCATCTTTCATTCACAGCAACCACAACAAAGTCAGTGTCCTTTGTATTGCGCAATCGTTGCTGCCATCCTGCCTGTATACCAGATGTTATCTGCCGCTAAAGTGCCCGTCCTAGAGTCATTGTTGTTGTTGTTGTTGTTGTGACTGCGAATTGTTCCAATTTGTTTTTTGTGCAAAATTATTGCTAACACACGACTGACTGTGTTGTTAACAACAGCAATTCGTAGCATGTTGCTGATGTTCCTGCTGCTGCTGTTGTTGCACTTACAGCATCATCATCATCAAGCGCGCCGGTCGCATACCAAAAATCATTGGCCTTTTTACTCTGCATTGGTTTGTACTTTTGATTGTCATCGCTGTGGGCTTGGTCGCCAACGGTTGGAAGGGTGTAAAGAGTGTCATGCCGTTGTAAGCTCCACTCATTGCATAGTTTGTTGCGCAATTAGGGACACCTTTTCGAAAGGGTCTTCTTCTCTACGTGTACCTACTGGCTGCCTTGGATTCACTTATTGTGTTTACATTATGTTGCTGCTGCCTAATGTTGCTGCTCTACAACATGCTGCTGAGTGGCGGTGATGGTGGTTCATTAGTCTGGTCAGCGCGCATTGTTTCCGTGTTGATTTTATTTTATTGAAATTGCTCGTAATTCAATTGCCATGGAATGCATGCGGCGTGATTTTGTCATTGTCATGCCAAAGATTAACATTTTTTTGGAAAATTAAAAAAAAAAAGTGTTTTTTATGTCCTAATGTCTTGACGTGGCAATGTTTTAATTTTGTGCAGCTGGAAAAAAGAAAAGAAGAAAAATTCTTATGGGAAATTTACACACAAATTCATATACATAACTTCTTGTGGTAATTTTTCTATTTTCTAGTTCATTTTCTTACTCAAATTTAAAGTAGAAATTTTGAAAATAACAATAGCCCTGCAGGACCATAGACTATTCTAAAACTAGTTGAAAACTACTCTGTGGATGAAACCGACTAGTACAAATTCTGGTGCCATCTCCTATAAAGTTCTATTTATATTTTGCATTGTTTGTTATTGGGTGGAACCAATTGTCTCCTTATGCATTACATTTTGACCAGAAAAATGTCAATTGTCTCCTTACGCATTACATTCGGACCAGTAAAACGCCAATTTTTATTTTTTATTTTCTATATAAATTTCAATTTAATTTAATATACAAATTTTACACAAAAACTTCAAAAGGTTTCATAGTAGAATGTGCTAAAGAGTTTGTTATATATTTCTGAGCATTGTGATCCGGGTTCGAATCTCGGTGTGGATTCATTTTTTTTTTTATTATTTTATACCTCGGCTATGTTGAACACGTGCTTCATTTCCGCTCCGAAGAGAAATTGTACAAATGTGTACAAATTAGTAGAAATTTAAAAATTGGAATTAAAAATCACCGAGTTGAGGATTCGAACCCGGGCCTCTCCACGCAGCGCAAGTCATTAGACCGATACACTATCGTTTGCTCTTCTTCACAATCGACGAACTGCCAAACAGTACGTAGTCAGTAACGTTATAATTTCACTGACAAAATCGATACACAATTGGACCACTTTTGATATTAATGACGAATGACCGACTTTGCATTACATTTAAACCATTTACTTCCAAAATAACCAGACCAAAGATGGAACTATTGAGACAATTGTTGGTCCTACAGGAAAATGTCCAAAATCAAAAATAAATCCTAAACTTTTAAGAAATAATTATCAAATAAAGTTTGTAACAACATTATTTCACCAACCACCATGCACCATGCCTCTTTTTTATTTCTTCTATTGAAACATTGACAGTCGGCAGTCAACACAAAAGTCAAATGTCAAGGCGAAAACCTTAAAAAGTAAATAAAATGCCATCAATATTTACCAAGCAACAAACTACAATTTCAATACATTCAAACACACACACACACAGTAAGGCAACAACGAATGCACAAAAACGCATATCAGCCATCAGTTGACTGTCATTTGTAAATAACTGCGCATGCGCCGCGTCGCCACCAAAGTAAGAAGTAAGTAGCTATAGCCAAATTATAAGGCGCAACATATATTTTGTGCTTGTAGTCCTGCGGCTGCAGTTGTTGTCGGGGGCGGCTGTTGATGTTTTTGACAGCTTTTAAATTTAACTTTGCGCACGCGTGTAGATATTCTTCTCTGCCACATAATGGCGAATTTTTCCATTTTTGTGTTGTGGTGCAACATCTAACTGGCGCTTATCGCATTGCCATAAATTGTTGCCTAACTACCAAAAAGTTAAAATTGTGCCCATGCAATGTGAGCATGCGCAGCATTTGAGCAATAATTAACACATGAACATTTGGCTGGTTTTGTTTACAGTTAAAATTATTTGAATTAATGTTTTCTTAACATCAAATAATTTCAAATAATTGAAATATTTAGTTTGTTACCTCAAGTTCTAATAAATTAAATTGCTCAATATGCGAAATGATATTTAATAAAGTCAAAAATAAGGCATTGATTCAGATAAAATCTAAAATCAAACAAGCAAAGAAAGCTTTTCTTGTAGAAAAAGCAAAAACTGACTTTGATGTTAAAAATATTTTGCTTTGCTTTTTTTTGTTTAAATATCATTGCATACTTTTAGGCACAATTTGAAAAGAAACTACAAGAAAGTCGCAATGTGAGAGAACTGTGTTAGATGTGTGAAAATTATGAATAATCAGTGAAAACAAAAGCTTCAATTTCAAGGTTTTACAAAATACATAACGAAGAAAAAAATCTTTAAAAAAATTTCATACCAAAACAAACTCGTGATAGAAACTCTACGGGATAAAACTAAAATTAGAAGCGAAAGATGTCAAAAAAGTTTCGACTAAAATTTTGTACTTCTTTCCCAAGAGGATAAATTTCTAGCGCTTCTGATCCAAGCACTTCAAAAGTGCTTGTCCCCATAGAAATTTAAAAGCACTTGCATAAAGATTTTTTATAAGGCTGCAGTGAGAACAACATGGGTTCGAATCGAGCCCGGGTGATTTTTTTTTTACGTTTTTTATTTTTTTTTTATTAAAATATTTTTTATTCAACAGCTTTTATTTCACTTTTCTATTTTCCTATCTCTTATTAATTTACTTTTGTTTAATTGAATTGAAATTGATTACACAATGATTCCATGTAAGGCTGCAGTAAGAACAACGTGAGTTCGAACCCAGCCCATGGTGATTTTTTTTTTTATTAAAATATTTTTTATTCAACCTTTTGTTATTTCACTTTTCTTTTTTCTTTTCTCTTATAAATTTACTTTTGCTTAATTGAATTGAAACTGATTGCACAATGATTCAATCTAAGGCTGTAGGAGCATTCGTATGTCAAGTTCTGTTTGGACAGCATTTGCTTAATATGCAAATTTAATACCTCGTCATATCATCGGGCATTGGTGTAGCGTCTAAAGAGTTGCTAAATGTAATTAAAAATAATCTGTTACTATCTACCACACGGACAGTCGTGGATTCAAATCCTGGTGCGTCCAGTTTTTTTCTTTTTTTTTTAATTTTATTGAAAAAACGCTTACCGCAGCATTACAAATAAGCGCTTCAAAAACCCTTTTATGTTAAGGCTGCGGTAAGCTTGTTCTCGCTTACATCATTTGATATGCAATGTTAAAAAGAAAGAATAGTTCTTACGGAGCGGAAGCGCTTGTTGGTGAAAAAGATACAGTTCAGAAAGGTTTTTGAAGCACTTCTTTTCCCCTTGGGTTTTTAAATTAAATAATAGTTAATGTCTGTGTACGATGTATGTATGTATTCTCCTTTAACGTCTAGGAGGAGCATAGGGCCAATATGAAACATCTCCATTCGTTGCAATCCCGTGCGATGACTTTGATCTCTTGCCACGACTTTCCCGATTCTTGGATTTCTTTTTCCAGCAACCTTTTCCAGTTATGTACGAGGGGCCTAATAAAAGTTCGCTTAGTAGAATTGAAAAAAATAAGATAAAAAATTTTTTAAATTTATAACTTTATTCTTCATCTATTTGTATTTTTTCAACGTCATCGCCATTTATTTTGATATATTTTTGAAATCGATAAATCCATCTTGAAAAACAGTCCGCAAAATCGGTTTTTTGCAGTTTTACAATTTCATCATTAACCGCATTTATTATCTCCTCATTGCTGTTGAAGACTCTCCCTCTCAAATTTTTTTTTTATTTTTGGAAATAACCAGGAGTCACAAGGTGATAGATCTGAGAAATAAGGTGCTGGATTTATTCCTTCGACGCCTGAAAACGCAATAAAATAGGTCGTTTTTTCAGCAGTGTGCGCTGGCGCATTAACGTGATGTAGAAAGTAGCGGCGTAGCTCCTTTTTTTGGCGTTTTCTCAAGAAACTTTGGAAAACTTTTGGTAAGCAGGATTCAGCATATCACTTAGCAGTAATCGTCTGATTTTTGTCCAAAGGAATAGCAACTACAACTTTCTCTCTGGTGAAGTAAACTGACATCATTATTTTGTTGCTTCGCGTTAACAGGTGGATTTGTACTTTCTGGGCTACATACCATGGATTGTTGTTTGGTTTCAGGGTCATACTTGTAAAACCATGCTTCATCACCTGTTACAATTTTCTTGAAAGTGTTAGACTCTCCGTTTTTGAATTGTTCAAGAAAATACTAAGCAAAGCGTACACGTGCCTCTTTTTGAGCATCACTTAAAATTCTAGGAACCCATCGCGCAGATCTCTTCGCGTATTCAATATAATTTTTTTATATTCGCGAAACAGCCATGGCATTTAAGCCCTGGGTCAATCTTGGTTCTTCGTCAATTTTAGACTTAACCAACGCTACACTTTAATAATCAGTCGAAGATTTTGGGCAGAAAAATGACCTGTCTGGAATCTGCGGAACCACTTTGAAATAGTCACAAGGGATGGTGCATTAACTTGAAATGCTATTTGGAATTCACTAAGTAATTCCACAGGCTTAAGCTTACGTCGAAATCCAAAAAGAATAGCAAAAATGTCTTGCTGCGTTGACATTGGAATATCTGCTGACATCGTTTCATGAATTTTACGTTTTCTTCTCTCCATTTTGACCGATCTTTCTGAAAATTAAAATGATATATCGTAAGACTATATCAAAAAGCAAGCAATTTTTTGATAGGCCCTCCGTATATGCACTTCACTTACAATAAGAGATGCCAATTTTCGGGCTGCTACTGATCCCGAAGTTTTCAGGCTTTTAAAACGCAATTCCAGGATCTCGGAACTTAAGCATTTTCAAAAAAAATAAAATAAAAGTCTTTAATAAAAACGAATGTTTTTAAAACAATAAGGCTGTGTTTATAATCGAGCGTATTCGCATCGCGCAATGCTAAAAATAAATTTTTTTCCAAAAATTCTGCGAATAACACAAAATTTTCACATGATTCGCAGAGATACCAGATTTTGAGCAAAAATTCTAATTAACATAATAAAAATAATACGTATAAAGCTTTTTCATAAGCAATAAAGCTTTTTCATAAGCAGCCTCATTTAACTTTAGCCATTATTATCTCTGTTATGACTTAACAGAATATGTAGTTGATGAAAGCTATGCCGTATATGCTAGTCTCAGCGGAAAAGCTTTTTTAAGCGCTCTTTTTTTTCTTATCGATTTTGTGCTCTCAATATAACTGAAGAGAGTTTACTTGTAGGTAAAGAGTTCCATAAAAAAGTGATAAGAAACCGACAAAACCAAAGGAAAACAATGCAATAAATTTTATAAAAAAAATTTAGAACAAAAACCACTTAAATAGAAATTTGAATAATGAAATGTATAATGAAGTTGCATGCAATATTTTTTAAGCCTTGACATATTCAAAACAGTATGACCTCTAGAAAGCCGAACATTTTTTCAAAAGAAAACTTGCAAAAAAATAATTCCAAAAAACATCAAGAAATTTTGAAAAAATTTTTAATATCAAAATTATTTTAAAAATCCCATAGGTAGGAGAATAGTGTCGCCTGCGGGCATGGGTCGGGTGTAGGCAGCCCCCGGTAGCTTTTGACAGAAAACAAATACGGCTGTTATGACAACACGCATGTGGGCACCCAATAGTTTCGGTTGTGGGCACCCCTCTTTTTTTAGGTGGCACTCAAAAGCGGCCAAAAAAATAGCGGCCAAAAAATAGCGGCCAACAAAAACGGGCCAAAAAATAGCGGCCAAATAAAAAAGGGGCCAAATATAAAAAGGGGCCAAAAAAAAGGGGCCAAAAAATAGCGGCCAAAAAAAAGGGGCCAAAAAATAGCGGCCAACAAAAACGGGCCAAAAAATAGCGGCCAAATAAAAAAGGGGCCAAATATAAAAAGGGGCCAAAAAATAGCGGCCAAAAAAAGGGGCCAAAAAATAGCGGCCAAAAAAAAGCGGCCAAAGGAAAAAAGAGGCCAAAAATGGTTAAAGTGTTAAATTATCATTATTTTATTAAAAATCAAAGACATTAGGTAAAATAGTAAAGTAAATTGACTAACTAATTAACTAACTTTTTCCATGTATTACTTACACAATTTGTCAATTTACTTTACTATTTTACCTAATGTCTTTGATTTTTAATAAAATAATGATAATTTAACACTTTAACCATTTTTGGCCTCTTTTTTCCTTTGGCCGCTTTTTTTTGGCAGCTTTTTTTGGCCGCTATTTTTTGGCCCCTTTTTGTATTTGGCCCCTTTTTTTCTTTGGCCGCTTTTTTTGGCCCCTTTTTTTTGGCCCCTTTTTTTTGGCCGCTTTTGAGTGGAATGCGTGCGATTTACTGAAATATCGTCGTGGATGTCAACATAACAAATTTATTTTAATTTAATGGTGTTCCTATCCCTTTAACGCTTTTTTTAGTGGAAAGAAAAGAACCAATAGGCCCTTTAAAAATATCACAGGAAAACAAGTTGTTTCCATTAGTTGTGGGCAGTAGGGTGACATACCACTTTCCAAAAAAGCTTGGTATTGACTTTCCAGACAAGTAGACCGAGCAGCAAATGGCGGAAATGGATTGGTACAAGCAAACGAGCAAAAGAGCAAGGGCAAAAAGGGCTAGAAATTACGTCACTTAGCCGGCTAAGCCTGCAAAACAATTGATTTGGCATTGACGCCGAAGACAATCAAATCTGGTTTCAGGGCAGCAGGCATGATGCCATTCGATCCAGACGTTTTCAGTGACGCTGATTTTGTTAAAGCCGTTGAGCAGAATTTGCTGAAGTTGTGTGAGTCAGTGTTTCCAAAATAAATTAATTTTCCTTTTTTTCCAGTTGATTGCGTTTCAAATCATATTTTCCCATTTTCAGCCGATTTTCTAAGGGTGCCCACAACCGACCCAAAATTCTTTTATTTTTTTTTTTTTTTTGACACAAATTATCACTTCACAATCTTTTTGATATAATTTTTCCAACTGACGAAATTGATTTACTTTCTTCACCAGTAGTTAGCGAAGGTCTTTAGCTTTCCAGTGATACTTTAACGTCAACATAATATATATTTTGTCAAATGTTATAAGTCGAAAGCAAAATGGTGCCCAGAACCGACACTATTCTCTTATATAGGTAATATAACTATAATATAGGTAGTTTAAACATGTCTCGAAAAAAGGGGCTTAAGCCCAGTTTATTCGCAAGATGGAAGAGTCTGGATTTTATTTTTCATATTTTTCAACTCAGGGGAATTGGACGAACAAAACCTCATCAAAAAAACTTCAGTGTTCCAACTTTGAGTTTTTCCCTATATTCCCAGGATGTGTTTAAGGTTTGATTGACTTGTGGCAGTACTAAAACTCAAAATTTTGAAAAAATATTTATACACCTCTAAAAGGTGATTGCCGGAGCACCTTTTCCGCACTGAGCCGTTTAGAATATGTAAAAAAAAAATCTCCATAGAGCAGCGCTCCACCCTAATAGGTATAGCATAATCAAATCTTATTAAAATCTGAAACATCAAAATTTTTTTCCTTTCTGACGGCTTGAAATCGCGATATAGGATTTGTCGTTTGTTAATGCAGGCTTATTATAGCAATATCAAGGAATAATAACACAGGTTTACAAAAAAAAAAAAGTCTTGGCGTTTTGACCAGACTATGTGTTTCCTAGGGACTTTGACGACTTGAATCCGAATCCGGGATTCGTTTTTTTCCAGAACGTTTGAGAAAAAATATTTCAAGGCCAAATGGAGGTCAAAATGGTCATGTGTCGTTAAGTGATAAATTCGCTAAAATTCTGAAACTAATTTTATATCATTGAATTCATAGTCTTTAAAAAGAATATGTGATCAAAAAGTGTCTCTCGGACCTAGTTTCGGAGATATAGCCATCGGAAGATCCGGATATATCTTCTATGAAAACCACTATAAGTTGGGAACCACTGGATGGATTTGAAAAATATTGCTGTTTTTTGATCACATATTCTTTTTAAGGACAAAGAATTCAATGATAAAAAATTAGTTTCAGAATTTTAGCGAATTGATCACTAAACGACACATGAACTAAATTTTGGCCTCCATATGACCTTTCAAATCTTTTCGCTCAGACGTTTTGGAAAAAAACGGACTCGGATACAGGAAGTCAAAGTCCTTAGGAAACACATAGTCTGGTCAAAACTCCATGACATGTTTTTTTTTTTTTTTTTGTAAACCTGTGTAATTATAAAGTCTGAATTTAGACAATTTTTTAATGTAAAACAGCGTATTCCAACTAATTTCAATTAAAAACCCATGAACTGATTCCTTTTTCAAAAGAAAATCATTATCTGTAGAGTACTACTTTTTTGTTACCTTCTCATATTTCATTATCATTATAATAGGTTTTATAAAAACTTGTCGCATTACAAAATAGAAATATGTGTGCGTAACATACAGAAGCCATAATTAAATTTAAATTGAGTACAACAAATGAACGTAATATTCATTAAACTGACGCGATTTACTTGTAATTATTATCATTAAGCTTCTAAGAAAAATCAGCTGTACAAAATTACGATATTTAGTTATATAAACAACAACGACGGCGACGACAGCTGTTAGATTAATTTTGCATTAGGGGATCAGGCCGGCCGGCGCACCAGCTATGCGATTTCTTTAATTAAATTAGATTACATGCACGATGACCACACTACTACTTATATATCTATCTATCTATCGACACAAACTATGTCTTTAATGATATAAATAATAAATGATTATGAAATAAAAAACAAATTCTTTATCAAACATAGACGAATGATAGATTAACTTAAGCGGCGCGCCGCTAGCGCAAATTAATTATAGACATGAAAATCTCAAATTATTTTGCAACAAAAACAAGAAAAAAATTCCAAGACTCTTAGTTAGCTACTGGTATTTGAGAGCTGATAAAAAATGGCTAATAAAAAGTGACAAAACATGTTTGCATTAAAATGATCGATGGCAACATTCAACCGAGAAAGGGAAGGGATGAGGCTCAAATAAAGTGTAGCTGCCATATATTGATAATAAGGAAGCATCATCATCTGCATGAAGCGTAGACTTCCTTCTTAGATAGTGTTAGTTATGGTGTATGCACAATATGTGTTTGAAATTTTTCACCACCACAGATGGATATTTGTAATTTGTTTTGATTAAAATAAGTACTATAAGTGTATAAAATTGACGCATTTTGTTCTGCATTTGAAGGCACCAAGTTTTATGGAGAAACCATTATAAAGGTGTTATGTACATGGTGATGGGCTGCCGTAATAAGCGCAATTATTGTTGGTAATAAATTAAAAAATAATTGTCATTCAATGACAAGCATTTTCGTGTCATGTCATTTCAAGTAAAATTGAATAGTGCAAGTTATAGTCTACATAGAAAAAAAAAAAAATATGTTCATTAGTTTATCTCAGATTTTGAAATTTTTATATTTGGTTTGGTTTAGTTTAGTTTAATTTGGTTTGGTTTGGTTTGGTTTGATTTGGTTTTGTTTTGTTTTGTTTTTTTGGTTTGGTTTGGCTTGGTTTGGTTTGGTTTGGTTTGGTTTGGTTTGGTTTGGTTTGGTTTGGTTTGGCTTGGTTTGGTTTGGTTTGGTTTGGTTTGGTTTGGTTTGGTTTGGTTTGGTTTGGTTTGGTTAGGTTTGGTTTGGTTTGGTTTGGTTTGGTTTGGTTTGGTTTGGTTTGGTTTGGTTTGGTTTGGTTTGGTTTGGTTTGGTTTGGTTTGGTTTGGTTTGGTTTGGTTTGGTTTGGTTTGGTTTGGTTTGGTTTGGTTTGGTTTGGTTTGGTTTGGTTTGGTTTGGTTTGGTTTGGTTTGGTTTGGTTTGGTTTGGTTTGGTTTGGTTTGGTTTGGTTTGGTTTGGTTTGGTTTGGTTTGGTTTGGTTTGGTTTGGTTTGGTTTGGTTTGGTTTGGTTTGGTTTGGTTTGGTTTGGTTTGGTTTGGTTTGGTTTGGTTTGGTTTGGTTTGGTTTGGTTTGGTTTGGTTTGGTTTGGTTTGGTTTGGTTTGGTTTGGTTTGGTTTGGTTTGGTTTGGTTTGGTTTGGTTTGGTTTGGTTTGGTTTGGTTTGGTTTGGTTTGGTTTGGTTTGGTTTGGTTTGGTTTGGTTTGGTTTGGTTTGGTTTGGTTTGGTTTGGTTTGGTTTGGTTTGGTTTGGTTTGGTTTGGTTTGGTTTGGTTTGGTTTGGTTTGGTTTGGTTTGGTTTGGTTTGGTTTGGTTTGGTTTGGTTTGATTTGGTTTGGTTTGGCTTCGTATTTTATTTCGATTTGGTTTGGTTTGATTTGGCTTGGTTCGGTCAATTTTTCTTTATATTGGTTTGATTTGGTGTCATAAAGTTTTTCCAGCCATCAATATTGAAATATTCTTAATAATTTGTAATCCTCAGTTTCTTGAGTAAAACAATTTCTCTCTCTGTACTTTTCACCCTATCATCACTGCTCACGTCGTGCTTGAACCAAGTTTAAATAAAAGTTTCTTGCATATGAGTTCTTTGACTGAATTATGTTACGTAATAACTTCACGAATCAAATGATCCCAAAATTAAAAAAATCGAATGGGCCCTTTTTGAAATAAGGAGCCTTAAGCAATAACTATAAAAAGTTAATACAACACAAAATTAAAAATATTTGTAACATTTTCAAACTATTTTTTCTAAACTAATTTGAGGTCGCTGAACACGAAAAACGCATTTATTTTTTTTTCCTTGGGGTCGTTCCCAAGTTATTCGATAATTTATAATTTCGAGGTTATAGCTTCATATACATCAATATATTTCTATGACGCCAAGTCCGATCAATTTTATTTTTCCACGCTTACAAAGAGTGATTAACGGCGCTTCTAACAAGTATACCAATAATTATGCTCCAAACAAAATTGACGGAGTTAAAGCAGGAAAAAGCTTGATATTTCAAAAATTTTTTAAATTTTTCACATAACTTCAAATGAAACACTTTGTTTTTGGCACATATTTTTTTTTAAATAATTATTTTTAGAAATGTTATTTAATGGCGCATATAAAAGCAAACATTTTAAGCCTATGTTGAGCAAAATCGAATGAAATTTCCAAGAGATATAAAGGCTTTAGTGCAATAAGGAAGATGTGAGAATTTTCGAAATGTTCGGCATGAGTCAACAGATCCAATTTTTCAGCCTCCAAATAGAACACCCTACACTTATTGAACACTTTAAAGATGATTTAAGTAACTTCTAATCATTCTCTGTAGAAGAACATTGCGGATTGTATCAAAAATATTAATTTTCAAAAGAAATCGAAATTTCTCTATTGCACTAAAACCTTAATATATTTTGGAAATTTCATTCGATTTTGCTCAACATAGGCTTAAAATGTTTGCAATTATATGCGCCATTAAATCACATTTCTAAAAATAATTATTTAAAAAAAAATATGTGCCAAAAACAAAGTGTTTCATTTGAAGTTATGTGAAAAATTTAAAAAATTTTTGAAATATCAAGCTTTTTCCTGCTTTAACTCCGTCAATTTTGTTTGGAGCATAATTATTGGTATACTTGTTAGAAGCACCGTTAATCACTCTTTGTAAGCGTGGAAAAATAAAATTGATCGGACTTGGCGTCATAGAAATATATTGATGTATATGAAGCTATAACCTCGAAATTATAAATTATCGAATATCTTGGAAACGACCCCAAGGAAAAAAAAATAAATGCGCTTTTCGTGTTCAGCGACCTCAAATTAGTTTAGAAAAAATAGTTTGCAAAATGTTACAAATATTTTTAATTTTGTGTTGTATGAACTTTTTATAGTTATTGTTTAAGGCTCCTTATTTCAAAAAGGGCCCATTCGATTTTTTTAATTTTGAGATCATTTGATTCGTGAAGTTATTACGTAACATAATTCAGTCAAAAAACTCATATGCAAGAAACTTTTATTTAAACTTTGTTCAAGCACGCCGTGTGCTATGACTGTCTGTCATTTGCATGTCCTGTTTTTGTTGCTAGAAACCTTTCATGGTACAGTGCCGCAGGATAAGTGAAATTAAAAGCATATAAATTTTAAGAAGAGCGAAATGTATGTACCAATATGAATATATAAAAAAGCAATTTAAATAGAAAAAAATGGTATAAAAATGTAATAACCTATCATGCCAAACAAATGCAGCAACAGCTACAAAGTACTGTCAGGAATGTTAAAGCTGCTGGAGAGAGAACGTCTCTGTTGGTGTTGCGGCTATTCGGCATTACTTTATTCATATACGTGTACAGATTTTTATTTTTTCAATTTTATTATATGGGCCCTGAAAGCCCGTAATTAAGATTCAATTACACGTAATAATTTTTTGCGCTTCATTTTCTAAATGTGTGATGACGTGTTGCACACAAGTTGCACATCACATCACACTACATCAGATATGCGGCAGGCAGTGCAATTGTTTCAACAGTGAAACAAATAGTGCTCCAATTTGTATCAACTTCATCCAAACATTAGAGATAAGCAATAAACAATGGAGCATTTTTATTATTCTTTGCACTCAAAAACTATAAAATAGTACGTGTTATGACAGCACGAAGCTTAAGTGCAAATACCGGAGCAAACAGACGCATTTGCTTTGTGCTGAGATGGAAAAAAGTTTTGAACAAGTGAAAGTCAACACAAAAGTTTTATTCAATAGTTTTCCAAACTGAAAAGCTGAATGCAATCTATATTTATGCAGTAAATTTATTATATTTTGTGATTCAAAACCAAATCTAACCAAAATGTTCACACAACAAAATTTGCTTATTGCTTTTCAAAGTGGCTGTCAAAGTCGGTCGTTGGCACCCAATACGGTCAGTTGTGGGCACCCCTCTTTTTTTATTTAATGCGTGTGATTTACTGAAATATCGTCGTGGATGTCAACTTAACAAATTTAAATGGTGTTCTTATCCCTTTTAACGCTTTTTTAATAGAAAGAAAAGAACCAACAGGCGCTTTAAAGATATCGCAGAAAAAAAGTTGTTTTCATTAAGTGTGGTTTCGGTACTGTGTTTCCAGACAAGTGGACCGAGGAGCAGATGGCTGGCATGGATTGGTATAAAAAATCATGCTTGACAAAAGAGCAATCTCAGCAAGACCTAGAAATTATGTCACATAGCCGCAAAACAGTTGATCTGGCATTCGCGAAGACAATCAAGTCTGGTTTTAGGGCAACAGGCATAATGCCATTCGATCCAGACGTTTTCAGGGACGCTGATTTAGTTGAAGCCGTTGAGCAGAATTTGTTGAATTTGTGTGACTCAATGTTTCCAAAATAAATTACTTTTGCTTTTTTCTTCATTTGATTGCATTTTGCTTCGTATTTTCCCATTTTTAGAAGTTTTTCTAAGGGTGCCCACAACCGAACGAAAATTTTTTATTTTTTTTTGTCAAAAACGATACTTCACTATTTCTTTGATATAAATTTTCCAATTGAAGAAATCAATTTATTTTCTTCACCGGTAGTTAGCTACGGTCTCTAGCTTTCCATTAATACTTATATGTTTACATAATATTCATCTGGTCAAAATATATGAATCGAAAACTAAATGGTGCCCACATCCGACATCACTAAATTTCAGCGAAATCGGAAATTGCGAAAAACAAAAAATGAAATAACGCCGAAATGTTTTCATATAAATTCGAGGCATTAGGAAATAAAGCCCAAAAACGAGTTCAAAATAACGCCCAGATCATTTTCATATAAACTTAGACGATAATCATTTTGGAAACAATAACGCCCAAGATAAAAACGAAATAACGGCCAAAAACGAAACCAAATTAAAGCTCAAATTTTGGCCGTTATTTCCAAAATAACTTTCATTCAAATTTATACGAAAATAATTTGGTCGTTATTTCGTTTTTGTTTTTGTTCGTTATTTCGTTTTTGTTTTTGTTCGTTATTTTGTATTGTTTTGGCGTTATTTAGTTTTCATTTCGATATTTTTTTTTTAAGAGTCTTATGTTCTAACATCTTAATATGAGTGAAATTCGTTTTGGACTTGAGCGTTCTTTTGCCTTTAATTTGGGTGTTATTTCATTAAAAAAGACAAAATAACGCCCAAAAACAAAAAAAAAAAAAATAAATGTTTAAAAAATTAAAAAAAACGAAACAACGCCCAATTATTGAAATGAAATAACGCCCAAAAGCCAAAACGAAATAAAGCTCAAAATTTATTCATATGAAAATAGTTTATGCGTCATTTTGTTTTTGGGAGGTATTTTATTAAACGTTTCCCTAGGAGCTTAAGGAAAATTATCGGCAAGGATTTTGATCAAATTTATCTCATACACTGCAAGTTTTTATTTAGCAATCTAAACGCACTGACCCACTATGCACAAACGCGCAACATGCTATCAAAAAAGCCCACAGAAAAATTATTTGAGCGTTATAATGAAAGAAAAAAAAACATATAAATAAAAACTGTGGCAATTACAGATGCACAAACTGACACCGACACCGATTTATTTTTAATTTTTTCTTCTCATTTTCATATCTACAAAACTGCTGCTAAATCTGCTGCAAATTATTGTTGCTTTTATTATTGCTGCTGCTGCAGCCGCTGTTGTTTCATTACTATAGAGCGGATACAGTTCACAGGACTTATTTTGTAATTAGCACTAAAAACTGTTGACTAAAGGTAGCAACAGCAAGTGCTATGTACGTGCAACAATAACAACGAGACACTAATGCAAGGCTCATGTAGCAAATGCTGCTTCTGTTGCACTCTGCATGCGGCTGCTGTTGTTGCTGCTGCTTTGTAAGCAACGCAAAATTGATGATGCTGTGCTGCATGTCATGATGGTAATATGCAAAGAGAAATAGAATTTAAATGTGCGACGCTTAAGATGTTGTTACACGATGCGATGCAACTGAACTGGACCGACTGCCAAGGTGTAGACAACATGACAATGTAAATGTCTCAAGTGTGGAATTTGCATGAGTTATTAGTTGGCACTATTTTGTTTCGTTTTTTGTTTTCCCTAAGTGTTGATGAAAGGACACTCTTTGTACACAGCTTAATTTATTAGGTACCTATGTCTCACAAGGGACGGTGAGACAAAATTTTTAAATTTTATTGAAAAAATTTCTACTTTTCCAGTACTATTGCGACAGTCTACCGCAAATGTGATTGCATAATTGACTCAAGCACAAAATTGGGTTAACACACAGCATTCCAAGCGGAGGCACAATAACAAAGCGACATGGTTTGGCATAAATTTCTGAAGCAACTTACCATTGCTGCTGCTGCTGTTGACCACATTAAGTTATTGCCGAACAATTACCAATTTATTAAAACGAAACACAATTTGTAGTCATTTAAATACAATGGCATGGCAGCAGCAGCAGAGCTGGACAGTAGGACACCACACAGCACATTAGAAAAGCGCAGTGATTTGTATGGAAATATGGAAAAATGTTAAATGTGAAATGTGGAAAAACCGCATTAGCAACGGAACTACCGACCGAACGATTGTGCAGCCAAAACCAAAAGGAACACAAAGCAGGTGAAGAATGCAAAATTTGCATAATGCAGCTTTTATGGGAATTGCAAGCAAATAAACAAATCCATTGGATAAAACACAAAAATAACACCACCATTCTCTTTGCAGTTAATTTTGTGTTATTGCATTATTAACAACAAATAAAGTTGTAAAAATTTTATAGTTTTTTAATGATCAGAGAAGCAGCAAAAACCTAACATATTTCAGGGTACTTTATGTTAAGGCTGCGGATTTATCAGAAAAAGGCGCTGATCTGCGATAGCACATTTTGAAGGAAAAGAGTAGCTCTTAATATGTGCTGAACATAACGCTCTAAGTGAGTATCAGAAAAAAGAAAATTCTTATATGCAGGGTGTCGGGAATCGGCAGAACACTGGAAAATTTATAGCCTTATCATGTATGACGAACGAATAAAGTGACTGTTTTTCACTCATTAATATCAACTTATTAAAACTTTTTATTAAGAACTAACTATAACCTAAGCGTTCATTTTAGTTCAAAGATATAAGTTTCTAAGCATAAACTTCAAATCAACTTTTAACTTGGAGGATATAAGCAGTTGAAAATCAGTAAAACGATTCGTTCGTCATACATGATAAGGCTATTTAACGGAGTTATTGAAACCGTTCGTTATGAAAAATGTATTTGTTCTATAACAAGCAAACGACAAAAGTAATGTCATAATATAAATTGGCTACACAGAGCCAAAATGACCACATAAAACAGAAGAAAAGTTAGAAGATATCTCTATAGTTTTCATTAAAAAGAAAGTCACATCAAAATCATAAAGAAAATCTTCTTAAAATTTCTTTTGACGTTGTGACGAAGCTTTTGCTACGGCCGAGGTCTTGACTCGCCAGTGGTCAAGGTTCATATCACAAAATATTTTTATTTTGTGAGAAAGGGTTAACAATTATAACTATTCTAGTTTTAAGTTGAATATAAACACCGGTTTTTGTTCTTCTATTTTCTTTATTTACAAATTTCTTACGATTTCGGTACCTTATTTAATTACACTATGCAACAAATGAATAAAAATTTTTTCCCCAGGGAATGCCATTATTTATTTCATATGTAAAATAGGCTGCTGATTCCGAAAATCGCATTATTTTTTTTTATTTCGTGTCGTTTTTGAGATATCAGTCATTTTCGGTTTTCGAACCAAAAAAAAAAAAAAATGGTTCCATTTAAATACAAATATTTCAAGAACCAATGTTTGTATTCAAACGTATTATATGTCATATAAAAGGTAATTAAATTACCTACAATTAATATTGACTTCACTTTTTGGTTGGCTTGTTAGTTTCGGCAAAATAAATTGATTTCTAAAAAAAACATTTTTTTTTTTCCAAAAAATTAACAAAAAATCAAAATCAACTGCAGATTTATACAAGAAGAAATAACTTTTTTATAAGTTTTTTTTATTTTGTATCATAGACTATATATTTGTAAAGAAAATAAGATACCACGTAAAAAAATCGATGGAAAAATGCAAAAGTTGTATACAATTCATTGAAAAGTTACCACGAGTCGCCAATATACTGACTAATTCCGGATTCGCAGTATCCACTTGGCTCAATACGAACGAATACATACAACGGTAAAAAGAGCTGTCTACTCTTCGTCCCGTCCTTATAGTTTTGGCTTGGCTCTATTCCGTTCTAACTAAATACCCCTGATTACTCTGTTTCCCACATTCACAGTATCGGCTTGCCTCAGTAACATTCTAACTCAATACCCCTAACCACTACGTTTACCACTATTACAGTATCGGCTTGGCTCAGTACCTATCTACCTAAATACCAATAATTACTACTCTTACCAACTTCACAGTAGCGGCTTGACTAAATACCATGCTATCTAAATGCCGCTAACTATTCTGCTTACCACCTTTACTCGCTGCAGGTCGCCACCGGAATGACAATATTTTCTGTTCAAACTAAGGTTATAATCATTCCAACTCACCTCAGTGTGGTGAACAGCTGATAGCTGTGACAGCTGTTTACTGGTGTTGCCATATTACACTAGTTCTATCTTACTTAGTCTATTACAATATCGTCCTACTATTTTGCTTTGAACTAGATATGTGGAGGCATCAAACGAGCGCTCAGCGACTTGTTACCTCACAACGTTTATATGAAACTAGTAAGGGTGGTATCTTTGGCCTGGTCAAAAAATAAATACGCTACACTGCATTTCAAGTATATTGCTTATATGGGAAGTGCCACGCCCTCGCCTCCGAGCTAACCTTAATTTAACGTAGAGCTTGCATTTACTGTTCTGAGTGTTTGAGAAAAATTCGATTATGTTTTCTTAAAAAAATCGTTCACTGTAGCATTTTGAAACTTTCGCTTATATGGGAGGTGCCACGCCCTCTAATCTTACCTCGCCTACTTTAAGCTCAGAGTTTACAATTAATGTTCTTCGTGTTTGAGTGAAATTTGGTTGGATTATCTCAAAAATCACTATCATTATAAAACTTTGAAACATTTGCTTATAAGGGAGGTGCCACGCCCTCTTGTCCAAGTTTACCTAGATCTTGCGTATAGCTTGCATTTATAGATCCGAGTGTTTGAGTGTAATTTGGTTGGGTTATCTCAAAAAACGCTTTCCGTATAACATTTTGAAACTTTTGTTTATATGGGAGGTGCCACGCCCTCTAGTCCGAGTTTACCTAGGTCTTGCGTATAGCATGCATTTATAGCATGCATTTATAGATCCGAGTGTTTGAGTGTAATTTAGTTGGGTTATCTCAAAAAACGCTTTCCGTATAACATTTTGAAACTTTTGTTTATATGAGAGGTGCCACGCCCTCTAGTCCGAATTCGCCTAGTTTTTGCTCAGAGCTTATATTTACTTTCCCTAGTATTTATGTGTATTTTGCTTCTGTTAATGCAAATAATGCTCTTATTATTGCATTTTGAATATATATTTTGTATGGGCGGTAGGCGTGTCCGTTGACTAATTTCGCTCATTTTCAATCCTCCGAGTAAGCTTTTACGACGAAGGCAGAATACCAAATTTCATTGAATTACGTTGCTTAGTTTTCCCTAAAAATGTATTTCCACACACACCCAGCCAGCCAGCCAGCCAGCCACCCAGCCAGCCAGCCTGCCTGCCAGCCAGACAGACGGACATGGCCATATCGATTCAGAAGGTGACTCTGATCAGGAATATATATACTTTTCCATACCTGCCACGCCCCCTTCTCTGTGTTACAAACGGAAGGACAAAGTGAATATACCCTGGGTGTAGGGTATAAAAATCATAGAACTAAGAAGAATTCTCATTGTTTTCATTACGATTTCTTTCATTGTTTTCATTCAATTGAAAACTATGAGTATTATAAAATTTTCATAGATAAGTTGATTGTAAGAAGGTTTTTATATGATTATGATGGGACTTTCTTTTTAGATGAAAGCTATAGAGATATCTATATTATCAATGATATTAATATGTGCGAAGCTTTCCGCTTAAGGCCCTTCTTAAAAAATCCTAGCTACGCCCCTGAAATATAGCAATTTCTTTCGATAAACATTAAACATTTAACAATATACAACCGCTTAAAGTTCCATTTGTTATGCCAAAAATTTTGAAAGCCTCAATTTATTGCTGTGCTATACTGCATGACAATAAACACAGCTTAAGTGTTCCCATCAGCACCAATTAAAATTGATATTGAAATAAACGAAAAAAAAAAAACAACCAATCTGTGCTTGTGGCGAATTTGTACATTTCTTCCTGGAAATCTCTTGTCTATTCTCAAGACATTTAAGCAAATTGCGCACCTCCCAAGTCCTTGAAATTGAATTTTTTGGTTTGTTGCTGTCAATGACAATTAGCGCGCTATGGTTGAAAAGCAACAAGGTATTTCACCATGGTACCCCATAATGTGTAATGAAACCACAACGATACGACGACGCGACCGACGTTGCCATGCCATGTCAATACCAAAAACGTTGTTTAAATTCCGTATATCTGCTACTGAACTACGCGTAGGATGCCTTGTTGCTCCTACTGCTGCTGCTGCTGTTGTTGTTGCTGTAATAATTAGTGACCAACACTGCTCTTGTTGTTGCTGCACATGTCCCAGCCACACATCTGAGAACGTGCACACATTTGTGTAACATGAGTTGGCTAAAAATACCCACCACTTCTTCTTCTTCTTTAAGTCGAGATCTGATGTTGGTCGCTTTCTTGGTTGCCTTCTTGGTCGTAAGTTTGTTAAGATCATCGGTATCTAAAAGGATTTGCTGAAGGTCGTTCGAGGTTTTTATGTTTGTATGATTTGCTGTGACTGTGGTATTCCACTGTGTTGTTTTGCTTGACATTCAATACTAATGAATGTTGAACTTGAGGCGTATACACTTTGGCATGTGACTCTTTTTGTATGAATGTTTTGTTTTTTTTTTTTTTTTTTTTTTTTTTTCGACATATATAGTAGGTGGGTAATCAGCTCAAGAACCACAATGCAATACAAGTGTCTTGTCTTTGAAGTGCTTAAATTTCTGACAAAATGGCTTAATTTCATAGGTTCAGTCAACGATAACCTGTAACATAGTTTGAATTCATCATCATATCGTACCCAAAGAGCTCTCAGGGCAAAAACCATTTTTTATCCTTGGAAAACTTTAAGCGAACTACAGGAATGATTACCCACGTTGCTCTGAGAAAATGAGAAAACTTGATAAAGATTTCCTTACTACTTTAACTCACTCGTTCAATTTCGATTTTATACCCTACACACAGGGTACGTGTATATTAGGGTGGGCCGATTTGAAAACTGATCTCGAATACCCCCATATGTGAAAGTTCTTTCAATTCTATGAATATTTGCCCAATGAATTTTACCTCTGCGTTCAACTTTAGTTCGGCGCATTTTTGATCGAAAATTTTACCTTTTATTAATATTTTTTTTATTTTCATACTAAATTTTTAAAATTTTTATAAAGACAAAAGTAATGTCATTATATGATTTGGCTGGTGTTCTGTCGGTAATCAATTAAATTGGGTTCTGTTTACATAAAAAGTTTACTTGATGGTATGGAATTGATGCTACATATTTAAAAAATTTATATGGGTCAAATAGCCGATTATTATGACAGACTTTCAAAATAAACGATTCATATTTTTGGATGAATTTTTTCAAACCAAACACCAACCTCGGCTGAAAGTTCATTCAATTCTATGAATATTTGCCCAAGGAGTCATACCTCTACGTTCAACTTTAGTTCGGCGCATTTTCGATTGAAAATTTTACCTTGCGCTTAATATTTAGTACCTGGAGACCGATCCCTGCTCGGTCAACAATTTAATCTTATTATTTTAGTTGATGATATTGTTCATAGCTACTTTTTGTGATGGAATTCGTACCTTTTCACCTCCAATGTTCATGCTTTCAAAATGATAAATTAACCGATGAGAATAATAATAAGAAAATATTTGGAAAGTGTGGAATGGTATAGAAAAATATCAAAAAATTAAATAAATGGGATATGGCAGGCATCCAAAATATTTCGTCTATTGTATTGGGGCTGAAATATCATATCTTCAAAAGATCTTACCTCGGAAAGTAAAAGACCTATTGGAAAAGTTTTGATAAGGAAGAGTGTGGCTATTCAACGCCATTAATAAAAAAGGTTTTCACCTTTTCTTGTAGACACGCAGTTAAGACTGAACACAGCGTTTTCTTCAACTTCAAGCAAAGATATTTCAAAACCCTGCAGGTATAATGACAGTTTTGCTGATGAAGACGGATTCAGCGTCAAAAAGTACATAAGACTGCATATTAAAAATAAGAAGTTCATTCCATTCTTTTTTTGTGCCTGAGTTACTACTATAACTAAAATTTTTATTTTGGTAAAAAGTGGTCGTGGCAATTGTTGAACGAATCCCACTTTTCGTTATGCTTAAGATACTCATGATCCAGATCCGCATACCAAATTTCATCAAAATACGTTGTAGCATTTGCGAGAAATAGCATTTTATTTGTTTTACTTGTATGGGAGGTTCGACGCGCACCAGCGATATATTGCCCATTTTCAGGTCGTAGGTGCCTAATAAAAAGGAGACTCCCTACAGTTAAATTTACGAAGATTGCTTTTGTATTTTTTTTTTGTAGCGTATTATATTTTTGTAGGCGGTGCCACGCCTTTCAGTGAGTTTTTCCAATAAAACGGCATATCGCATATTATTCCTTGTTTTTAAGGGTAACACCTCTTAAATTTTCATTAAAATTAATGGAGTCGTTTTCGAATAATATCGAATCAAAATTTTGAATGGTTAAAAAGTGGGCCTGGCACTTTCTCGGTATCACCCACTTTTGTTTATATAAAAGGCATTTGCCAGCAATAGCTGTGTACCAAATTCCATCAAAATATGTTGTACCATTTGCGTGAGATAACATTTAACGTGTTTTACTTGTATGGGAGTTTCCACGCCCATAGGCGATATTTTCTCTACTTTCAGTTCGTAATGGTGCCTAATAGCAAGTAGACTACCTTACGTTAAATTCAGAAAGATTGCTTTAGTAGTTTTCTTTTTAAAGCGTATTATATTTCTGTGGGCGGTGCCACGCCCTTCATCGAGTTTTTCCAATATAACAGCATATCACATATTAACACTTGTTTTCAAGGGTACAATCTCTTAAATTTTCATTAAAGTTGTTGGAGTCGTTTTCGAGTAATATTAAATCAAAATTTTCAACGGCTAAAAAAAGGACGCGGTACTTCTTCGATACAGCCCACTTTTCGGTTATTATAAGGCATTAATAAGCAGTACCTACATACCAAATTTCATTAAAATATCTTGTAACATTTGCGAAAAATAGCATTTAACGTATTTGGCTTGTGTGGGAGGTTCCACGCGCAATGGCAATATTTCGCCCACTTTCAGAACAGAGATGCCTTTTTGCAATTACGCACCTCACAGTTAATTTCAGAATGTTTGCTTTATTAGTTTTCTTTTTATACCGTTTTATATTTTTGTGGGCGGTGCCACGCCCTTCAACGAGTTTTCCCAATATAACGGCATATTACATATTAATCCTTGTTTGCAGAGGTAACATCTCCTAAATTTTCATCAAAATTGTTGGAGTCGTTTTCGAGTAATATTGAATCAAAATTTTCAAGGGCTGAAAAGTGGGCGTGGCACTTCTTCGATCCAGTTCACTTTTTGTCCGTTACGAGGTATTATTAACCCGTACCGCGGGTTATTACTAAATCAAATTTAAAATTTAAGGCTGTGCCACGCCCTCTGGTGAGCATTTACAAAGTTCAAACCTAGCTCATTCTTCATTGTAAGCTAATATCTAACACTAGTCCAAGTTTCATTAAAATCGCTGTAGCCGTTTTCGAGAAAAAATATTGGCACAGAAATAAGTACAAAGAAACAAACATACAATTTTATCTCGTATAAGAAGAGAAGATTTTTATGCTTAATTTTCAAAATTCCTATAGAGACAAAAGTAATATCATAATATATTTTGGCTGGTATTCTGTCAGTAATCAATAAAATTGAGTTCTGTTTTAACGAAAAGTTTACTTGATAGCGTGGAATTGATTTTTATTTTATTTATTCCAAAAAAGTATATCGGTAAAGGTATGGTTCCTTGGCCAAATATTCAGAGAATTGAATGAACTTTCAGCCGAGGTTGGTGTTTTGTTTGAAAAAATTCATCCAAAAATATGAATCGTTTATTTAGAAAGTCGGTCATAATAATCAGCTATTTGACCTATATCACTTTTCTAAATATACAGCATCAATTCCACACCATCAAGTAAACTTTTTGTGTAAACAGAACCCAATTTAATTGATTACTGACAGAATACCAGCCAAATCATATTATGACATTACTTTTGTCTTTATAAAATTTTTTAAAATTTAGTATGAAAATAAAAAAAAAATTAATAAAAGGTAAAATTTTCGATCAAAAATGCGCCGAACTAAAGTTGAACGCAGAGGTAAAATTCATTGGGCAAATATTCATAGAATTGAAAGAACTTTCACATAGGGGGGTAGCCGAGGTCGATAAAATTTCGTCCATACAATTTGGCCCACCCTAGTGTATATTCACTTTGTTCTTCCATTTTAAACACAGAGAACGAGGCGGGGTAGGTATGGAAAAGTATATATATTTTTGATCAACGTCACCTCCTGAGTTGATATAGATGTGTCCGTCTGTCTGACTGACTGGCTGTCTGTGCGTGGAAATACATTTTGCGGGAAAAATGAGCAAGATAATTCAATGAAATTCAACACACAGCCGTTGTCGTCAAAGTTAGCTCGTTTGATTGATAATGAGCGAAATCAGTCAACGGACATGCCTATTGCCCATACAAAAAAAAAAAAAAACATTAAAATTACAATTTTATAAGCATTATTGACGACAACGCAACCTTAATAGACATAAATACTAAAAGTTGTAAGTGCAAGCTCTGAGAAAAAACTAGGCAAATTTCGACTACAGGGCGTGGCACCCCTCATGTAAGCAAAAATTTCAAAATGCCATACTGAAAGCGTTTTTTTGAGGAGACCCAACCAACTTTGACTCGGAAACTAAGGGCAGTAAATGTAAGCTTTACGATAAAACGAGATGAACTCGGGCAAAAGGGCGTGGCACCTCCCATATAAGCAAAATACTATGCTGAAAGCGTTATTTGAGATAATGCAATCGAATCAATCGCTCAAATACAAAAAATAGTAAATGCAAGCTCTGAGAAAATTCTAAATAAATTCAGACAAGAGAGCATGGCATATCCCATACAAGCAAAATTTATTTACTTCTGTGGGGCAAGCGTTATTTGAGGTAACGAAACCAAATTTCGAACATGTACTTGTAATAGTTAGTGCAAGATCTGTGCGAAAGCTAGTTTAATTCCATCAAGAAGGCATCTCCCGTACAGCCAGTAGTTTTAAAAAACTACTGTTTAGGATATTTTATTTTTGGCCAAGCCAAAGGTAACAACCCTTACTAGTTCACATTCACGTTTTTGGATATCCGGTGCAGCTTTCGCGCGGTGGACAACACTTTTTGCTTTTATTGCATCATTCAGGTTTTCAAAAAGCATTACTGGAAGTTGTTTAAATTCTGGGTATGTATAAAAAAATTGTCTTAAAAGCAGATTTGAGATATAAACGACTGCACTTGCTTTTAAAATATGCACAGCATGTGTGTAATATTATTCTTTTCCATTCCTGCATGCTCTGATGCTGACGCCAAAACCGGTTTGACTGGTTTTTACACTCATGCCAAGCACACGTTTGCATGCCAATACCGATTTGATGGAGTAGATAGAAATAGAAAGAAATAGATAGAATAGATAGAATAGATAGAAAAGATAGAATAGATAGAATAGATAGAATAGATAGAATAGATAGAATAGATAGAATAAATAGAATAGATAGAATAGATAGAATAGATAGAATAGATAGAAAAGATAGAATAGATAGAATAGATAGAATAGATAGAATCGATAGAATAGATAGAATAGATAGAATAGATAGAATAGATAGAATAGATAGAATAGATAGAATAGATAGAATAGATAGAATAGATAGAATAGATAGAATAGATAGAATAGAAAGAAATAGATAGAATAGATAGAATAGATAGAATAGATAGAATAGATAGAATAGATAGAATAGATAGAATAGATAGAATAGATAGAACAGATAGAATAGATGGAATAGATAGAATAGATAGAATAGATAGAATAGATAGAATAGATAGAATAGATAGAATAGATAGAATAGATAGAATAGATAGCATAGATAGAATAGATAGAATAGATAGCATAGATAGAATAGATAGAATAGATAGAATAGATAGAATAGATAGAATAGATAGAATAGATAGAATAGATAGAATAGATAGAATAGATAGAATAAATAGAATAAATAGAATATATGGAATAGATAGAATCAATAGAATAGATAGAATAGAAACTAGTAAGGGCGTAAAATTTGGCCTGGCCAAACATTAAATACCCTGCACTGCAGTATTTTTAAAATTTTGCTCATATGGGAGGTGCTACGCTCTCTTGTCCGAGTTCACCCAGTTTTTGTCCAGAGCTTGGATTTATAGTTTTTAGTGCCTAAGTGAAAAACGTTTTCAGTATAGCATTTTGAAGCTTTTGCTTATATAGGAGGTGCCACGCCCTCTTGTTCGAGTTCGTCTAGTTTTAACTTAGAGCGTGCATTTATAGTCTTTAGTATTTGAGTGAAGTTTGGTTGGATTATCTCAAAAAACTCTTTCAGTATAGCATTTTGAAACTTTTGCTTGTATGGGAGGTGCCACGCCCCCTTGCCCAATTTGACCTAATTTTTATAGAGAGCTTTCATTTATGATTCTTAGTGTCTGAGTCGAATTTGGTTTGAATATCTCAAAGAATGCTTTCAGTATAGCATTTGAAGCTTTTGTTTATATGGGAGGTGCAACTCCCTCTTGTTCGCATTCGTTGAGTTTCTTCTCAGAGCTTGCGCTTACAATCCTTAGTATTTATGCGTATTTTGGTTGCATTGTCGTGGAAAATACTACAAAAATTGCATTTTAAATATATTTTTTGTATGGGCGGTAGGCGTGTCCGTTTACCGATTTCGCTCATTTTCAATTCCCCGAGTTATCTTTAACGACGGAGGCTGTGTACCAAATTTCATTGAATTATCTTGCTCAGTTTTCCCAAAAAGTGTATTTCAACCCACAGCCACCCAGCCACCCAGTCAGCCAGCTAGCCAGACAGACGGACATGGCAATATCGACTCAGGAGGTGACGCTGATCAAGATTATAAATACTTTTCTTTATCTGCCACGCCTCCTTCTCTGCGTTACAAACGGAAGGACAAAGTAAATATACCCTGGGTGTAGGGTATAAAAATAGAATAGAATGTAGCAGAGAAGAAAAGATAGGAAATTCCCATAAGGGGAAATTTTGGGCTTTCAAACACTTCTCCGGGGCAACAAATGCAGAGCATCTTTTCATCATGCTGAAAACAATGAGGATATTTATTGAGTCCATTTAAGTGCTAAACAGTTGCGTTGGATAGAAGCCTGCCGCTCAAGAATATCTTTTGGTGACATTGCCGCAACTACTGAGATAACGTCATTAGAAAACTACTCAGGAGACTTGGTTTAAATCGACACTCACCATACTGCACTCCTAGAAGTTAAGACGAATCATATGAATGCAATTTGCATACAATAAAAGGTGTCCGGACTCATGCTCAATTACAAATGGAAGTTTTCATTGCCGAAAAGGAAGCCATAAGGTCGTTCTATTTGTTCCTCTCAGTTCGCTACATTGACGATTTAAAGATTTGGGCTGAAAGCTTTTAAATTTCAGAGCATCACTTTTATTTGTTAAACTTTTTGATTTGCATAAAAGGATAAAAGTTTCAAGGTCTAGTCATAATATTTCAGAATTTTGAACTTTTTCTTATAATTCTAATCTCTTCTGTTGCTATTTTAATTAACAGAAAAAGAAAAAAGTATCAACATCCAGGGAGAGTACTCTCTGTTCTCTGAAGTAACAAACTATTACCAAAGTTCATAGCGAATGGAATTTTCAACACCTCCTTAAGTGTAAATTGGCTGCACAAAATTTATGCAAATTGCCGCCCGCAACAGCAAAATTGCAGAAAGAATGAAAAAAAAAAAAAACCCAAAATGTGTGAAATAAAGATGAAACTCAAAGATGAAAACCACACACTTCAAGTTCGCACCTAAGATTGCAAAACACTTCATATTAAACAGCAGCAACAGTGGGCCCATAAACATTAAACGGACATCACCTAACCGTATGCTAAACGAAACGGTTAGATGAGTAAATATATATAGTATATATATATATAAAATGTAGATGGATGCAGTCGATGCACGTAGTGCCAGCAGTAAAATCGGCAGCAGTAGAACTTTTCGTGCGCCAAAGTCACTCTTCAAATGCGCACTGGCGCACAATTGGTAACTGATTCTTAGAATCATTTCCTTTTCCTTCTTAGCAAATGCAAAACAGCAGCAGCAGCAGCAGGGCATCATCGATGAGACAAGAGAAGTAAAGTGAAAATACGAGAGAATACGCTACGGTTTGCAATGCAATGAAAACCGAAAGGAGACATTGAACTCAACGTCGTCGTTGTCGTTGTCGTCATCGTGTGAAAAGTTAACACGAAAAAGGGTAAGAATATCAACGCTCGCTTGCCTTGTTGAGATTATATTTGAATACTATATACATGTGTACATAAATATGTATGCACAAAAAATAGCGACACGACATTTGCAGCTGAGGAGCTAAAAAATAATAATGAATACAGTGAAAGAAATCCAGTTTACGATTTCGAGGCACAATTTATTTTAAATTTTTTCCAACTGCATAATTTTGACGACAAAGTTTTTCAAAATTTGGAGTGCATCCTAAAAGTATGCAGCGAAATAGTTTGAGTTTTTATTCATTTTAAACTAATTATTTTGAGAAACTTTTCCATAATATTTATGGCATAATTTTGGGCGATACTAAATTTCCAGCATTTCTCATAGCAAAAGGAATATTGAAATAAATATTTTTTTTTCAAATTTTAAAAATAGTTTTGAAAGCATTTTGAATTTTATTTATATTACGTTAGATTCATGATATCTCAGAAAATAAAAAACTTTGAACTTCCACTCAAATAATACTTAAGTGGGTGTCCGTTATTTACCAAGTTCTTTGTTTTTATGAAGATATCTCTCAAGACAAGAATGGGGCAAGCTATGACATTGAATCTCACTGCATTTTGTCATGCATGAAGGCTTATGTTCCAGACTGACGTCAGCTCTGATGCACATTACAGACGCAATAATGCGAATTTTTTTATTGCTTGATTTGAGGCATTTTTTATATACCCTGGGTGTATGGTATAAGAAAAATCAAAAACACGAATTCTTGTGTTTTTTACTCCTTTGCCTATAACTTTTTTAGAGACAGAGATAGGTAAATTCCTGGCGCAATATAAAAAAAGTAGATAAACTTTTTTTCAAAACGGTTTAGTTATAAATTTCTCAGGTCAAAAGTTGACCAACTTATGGCCACTCAAACATAGAAATTTTGTTTATGTGCTCGGAAAAACGGTTGATATTCAAAACCAAGGCGTCTTACGAAAAAAGTGTACAAGGCAAAAAATTGTTTTTTTTATTCCTTTTTTGTTTAAAAATTTTTGGTATAAGAAATTTTTTTTAAATTTTTCAAATAAACTATTTTAATGGTAAATTTAATTTTCAACAAAAAGATTTCTAAAATAAATATCGAAGTTTTGCTTCGTTCGCTAGATATTTTGAAAAAACTGTAAAGGGGCGCATTTCCTCCCTTCCCCCGATTTTAACACTCTTATTTAATAGCACTACGCGGTTTTTTCATCTTAAATGACCAATTGACCGATTTCTGTAATAAAAACCCGTGAACGTCTTACTTCATTTTTAGCATGTTTTTACGACCTAATCAATAGTCTTTATGATGGAAAATACCGAGTGAAAACTTTTTTATAAGCATGACATTTGTATGAAAAAAGTAGTTTCGCGAGAGACACCCTAAATTTCAAGTTTTTGAAAAAAAAAAAAATTTGTCTGACTACTGCCAAAAAAGCCCCTAATTTTGAGGGATCCCCGCTTAAAAACAAAAAGTTTTTTAAATCAGAGACACGCTAATGGATTATAAAAATAAAATTTTATAATTTTGCATACAGCCAAAAAGTATGCAATGAAAAACGACCGGTTTTTCTTCGTTACCAACTACTTAGTACATGGAACTTTTGTGTAATACTTAAAGTATACTTTTAGGCTCTTATAAAAAATTCTAATATTTCTCACACTAAAATGCGAAAATATTACGTGATATAATTTTAATTTTTTCTTTCACTGTTAATCGGCACATTCCCCAAACGAAAGCAAAACACAAAGTACTGGATGCCCACTTGTTTGGCTAACAAAAAAAAAAAAAAAAAAAAAACTGTTGCATCATCAATATTATGATGCAACACTTGCAGTCAACTATTTGTTGTTGCATTTTTTTTCTTCGCTTCGCTTTCAATGCTAAATTTTAACTGAAAATCAAATCACCTTTTCCCATTCAACTACAAGTAGGTACTTCATTGCTCGATAGTTTCATCTTCATTTGCCATTCCATTTTTTCCAACATTTTCATTTCGCTTTGCGCAGAAAAATCACACACACGGTTTGCACAATATTTATGAAGTTGCAAGTTTCTAAGGTGTCTGCTGCTGCTGCTGCTCCTAAGCACTCATCTGCATTCATCCACCTGTTGCAACATGCAATGCCACCATCATACTTAGACCATGATACTTCATCAACACTCGACTACACTTGAAACTACTCCACTCAACAGGAGGCGCTCGCACGCTCCTTCAGGAAGCTCTTTACTGCGTGGCAGATTTGAATCTTCAATTGGAAGCTTCAAGTGGCAACGGTGCAATCAAGCAGCAGCAACAGCAACAGTCAGTGATGCCGTTTACGTTTTGTTTCTGCCTCAATTGAGTTGCACCCTTGTGTGTGTGTGTGTGTGTCTGATACAAAACTCCTTCAGAAGGCCACGCGTACGTTCTAACACTTTTGAATCAGCTCTCAATTTTCATTGCTGTTTTGCTGCTTCATTTGATGCAACGCGCTGCGTTCATTTTCATGCCTGCATGCAAACGACTAAATAAAGTCCAATAAAATTAAAATCAAAGGAGTCTGTGCGTTTGTGCATTTTCTGAAGCCAAGCCACATGTTTACTCTTTGGTCTTGTTCCGCTTAAAATTTTAATTTGCTTTTTAATTTTCAAGGTGCTGTATGCCGTTTTAATAACCTTGAAATTGTTGCAGATATTAAAAGTTTTCTGCATAATCTTTTCCAAGCTAATTAGCGCTTCTTTAACCAACCGCTAAGTGTTAGTCCCTGCATCAGATAGTATTATTTTTGTGCAGATTTCATTTTCAATTATATATCTATCTTGCAACAATTGAAAAGAAAGTTTCCAAAGCAATTTCTCTTCCTAACATTTCCTTTCAATTGAATAGTTAATAAAATTGATAACAATCATCCTTTAATGCCAATAAGTTCGCAGGTTTCAATTTAAAAGCCAACAAAATCACCACTGAATAAACAATTTTGTATTGTACAACAAATCAGTGAATCAGCAACAGTAGCAGCAAAAAATGCTGTCAACGAACTTTTCAACATTTTTAGATTTTCACAATTTCTACATTTGAAAGTATGAAAAGACCAGAAGCCGCCGCCGCCACCACTATCATGCATACATGTTTATGCTTTAACCCATTATAAATAGCATTTGTTGGATTGATTTAGATTTTTTTTATGCAAAAACTTAGGATCGCTGATTCCGAATCTGGCAACCATTTTTTCCTATCTTTTTTGAGATTGTTGGGCATATTGAAGCAAGAAATTTTTTTTTTTCCTCTAGCAAAAGTTTCTCCAGACACTGTGTTTTTGCCATTTTGGGATACGCATTTTGTAAGCCTCTTTTTGAGAATTTGGTCGTCATATGTAAACACTCAAGAAAACTGTCATGATCTTGGTTCTTTGGAGAAAAATGTGCTTCGTAAAAAAATAGTAAGAGAGACTGAAAATATCAACCATATCGGGTGTAGCGATTTTAAGATAAGAGGTTTCAAATGCAAAACTACACAGCAAATTGTTTGGGTTTAAAATTCAAACCAAATTGGAATGAGTACAAATCCACACCAAATTTGTTATAAAATCAATGCTACAGCTTGGTGCACAAACCGTTTATACTTGTTTGTATACAAATTATACAAATAAAGTATAAATACAATTTACACTATTTTGGTTTAAATGTAATAGTATCACCACACAAAAATCTTTTGTACTATTTTTGTATAAATTTTATATAGAAGTTCATATGAAAGTATTTTAAACCATTTTATATAAAGTTCATATTGTGCTGTATAAAACAATTATACATAATTTTCGAATAAATATTTCGAAATTCAAAAATGATATTGATATTTACGTAGTATAAATTCCATTCTGTAAAGGTATCAACCATATTGGGTTTACCGATTTTAAGATAAGAGGTTTTAAATGCAAAACTATGAGAGAGCAAAGAATAGTTGAAATTTGGGACCATATGCATATCTTAACCCATTTCGGCACGGTACCCGTTCTGGTTGAAATTTTTTTGTGAATTTGGAACACAGGCTAATTTGGATCTAATCAAGGAAACTAAATTGGAATTTTTTGGATATCTCAAACGGCTTTTGAGTTACGGTTGGGGTAGTTTTATACCCCTGGGCCCAATACATATGTGTGAATATCACGAAATACCGTAATCTCGGGATATATAAATTTGAATTTGAAAAGTTGTTGAAATGGTCCAGTAACCAGTGAATTCCATCGTCTAGATCATAAGTAGTCTGAAAAACCCCTGAAATCTACACGACGCACAGTGCGAAATTTGGGAGGTTTAGCGGAACTTTATTAAATTTTGGAAAAACATAAAACGCATAAGATTATTCGTTATTTCGGTAGCTTAGTATCCCACCTCAAAAACCTCATACTCAGTTTGGTGAATAAGGACTGCCCCAACACAATTTGTCCCTTTTATTCCTTAAGATTATAATTTACCTGATGATCGTCCAGGTCGAAATATGGGTGCTATATTTTCTATATAACATGGCGATTAAAAAAATATATAACACTTGGCAAACAAACTTCAGACGATAAAGATATCTAGCAATCAAGAAAAAAAGAGCAAACTCATTTTGTACACTTGAATGCAAAAACGAGAATTAAAATATTCAGCCATAGCTAAAAAAACAGGTGCATCAAAAATCACTGTCCAAGGGGTTATTTCGAATTACAGAAAGGGTCAACTTATTACGCGGAAAAAGAGTTTAGGTAGAAAAGCCAGTATAGATCCACAATTGGTGAAAAAAGTGAAGCGCCTTTTTAATCAGAATCCCAACACTTCAGAACGAGATATGGCTGCCAGAGCAGGAACCTCAAAATTTTCTATAAACAGACTAAAGAAAAATCTTAAGCTAAGAACCTACAGAGTTCAAAAAGTACCAAACCGTTCCGATGAAAAGCAGTTAGAGGCTCAAAAGCGAGCTCGAAAGTTATATGTCGGTTACCTGACTTAATTTGACTGCTGCATAATGGACGATTAAACATACGTTAAGGCAGATTTTAAATAGCTAACAAGACACGAATTTTACACCTGTTCGGAGGAGGAGCAGATACAGAGCAAATTTAAAGAGAAGAAAATTACAAAATTTCACAAGCAGTATATGGTTTGGCAGGCCATATGCACCTGCGGTCTGAGGAGCATTTTTTTTGTAACACTGGGCACAATTAACTCAAAAATTTATATTGATGAATGCTCTGAAAAACGTTTTTTGCCATTTGTTTGTGAGCACGGAAGTACTGTAATGTGTTCTGGCCTGATATAGCAACCTCTCACTACTCTAGAGCCACCTGGCCTGATTTAGCAACCTCTCACTACTCTAGAGCCACCATAAAATGGTACAAAAGCAATAATGTAAATTTTGTTCCCAAAAATGCGAATCCACCTAACCGCCCACAGCTTCAACCTATTGAGAGATATTGGGCTCTAATGAAATCAGATCTTTAGAAGAGTAAATGCACTGCAAAAAATTTAAAAGATTTCAAAATAAGTGGCGAAGGTCGTAGGGTACTGTGGACGAAACAACTGTACAATACTTAATGAAGGGTCTTAAGAAAAAAGTAAAATATTTTTATATAAAATAAATATTTGTTAATAGTGTAAGGTTATTTATGTTCGTTATACTACTCATTAATAAATAAAGAAACAATATTTAAAAAAAATTCATTACGTACTTTTTTTTTTGATGAAAAACAAAGTATCAAATTTTTCTGGGGCAGTCCTTAACCCTGCGAAACAACTGCAAAATGCACCTGGAACTTGCATTACTTATTCATTCATACTTTTTGACTATAGAAAGCTTTTTGATTTGTTTTAGTTTATAGATTGGTACATAAAAACGGTAAGTCGGTAGGACGTGAAAATTTTTTCATTTATTTTTCATTAAAATCGTCACTTGTTAGCATTCAAATAATTGCAGAATCTTTTTTTACTCTTCTGTGATTTGTTTGTGAAAATTGTGCTTTTTCAGAAGTTCATAAGGTTTACATTTTCAACTTCATTGGATACTTTAAATGGTGTTACCACAAATCGCCATTTTGAAAAATACAAAATTTGAAAGGTAGGTTTATCCTCTACTGAAAACACAAAACATCTTCTGCGATATTTTGCGATCCTCTTTTAAACTAAACCTTTTCCAGAATGTCTTTGGAAATTTCATATGACACCGAAATTTCATGAAAAACCGACATCGGACGCCATCGTTGGTTTTGTTTTGGAAAAAATAGGCTCACCAACACTAACATCTGAAACTTTCCATAGTTTAAAGATAACTTTTCGTACGCTAGTTTCTGAATAAAAATGCAAGAAACAGCAAATACCCCTTGTCTTACTCCTTTCTTTATTTATGGTGTATTGATAAGAAAATGGTTATATCTATCAAGTTTCATAGCGATATCTGGTATGGGAGATGAAATACAACGTTTTAAGTATTTTCTTATATGGGGGGTATAATAACCCCTTGTCTGATCTCCCTTAATTTTTGCATGATGTTTTGCCAATTATATATATATCCAAGTATTAAGTTTCATAACTATAACTGCTATATGTGCTGAGATATGAAATAAATTCCGCTAGACTCTGAAAATTTCGCACTGTGCGACGCCTTCTATACTCATCTGCAGTGGCAAAATCATAAAGGAGGGGACATTTTCGGTAGTTTTCATGCGATTAAACTTTATCAGGACTACTTTTTGATTCCTGGATGTAAGTAATAAAATTTAAACAAAATTTCATAATAAAACACGAAATAAAAATTTTAAAAATAAAACCGCTAGTTTCTGGATTTTCTCTTTTTTGAAAATATCTACTAAGGCTGTCATTTATTTAAGACTATGGTGAACAGTTGGTTAAAGCTCTTACATACCTTACATTACACCAGCGCCGTTACTAATATAAGTCTGTCTGCCCGACTGTCTGTCTGTTCATCTAACTGTCTGTCTTTCGGTTTTTTCTATCGATCTGAAATCGAAGAGCCAACAGACCCAGCCGAACGCCAATAGAAACGCTAGTTTTAGCATTTTCCTTCATCCCGGAAGTGCATAAGTAGCCATCATGTAAAATGAAAATTGGCATTTGGCATTGGCATCAACAGCAACAGCAGCAGCAGCAGCAGCGGCAGGCAAACACGCTGGGCATTGCAAAAGTAGCAAAAGTATGTATTGAAATTGGCATTCCAAATGGCTTGAGTGAATGCCATCAACTTTAGCTACAGCTGTTCAAATCTTGATGATCGCTAGCACTAGCTAGCGACAATAGTAATGGCGATTATGACATCAGCTAAGCACTAATCTTAGGCTTTAATCTCTCCTATGTTAATAACAGAATCAGCATTGTTACAGTAAAAGCAGCAAATTAAGATCATAAACAGCATAAAACCTAGTACATATTGAAGTTTGTTGTGAATTTTCTATTACCTGTTAATTGCACTTAATGCTATCCATATGTATATCCACTATATTGACCATAAAAATGGCTCGCAAATAGAATCATCAATAACATTCGATAGTGCGGACAATTGGTCAAACAATTTTTTCATGTTCCGATTAGATTTCTAGACCTGACACTTTGATCTTTTTAAGATTTTATATCTCGCATAATCGTAAAGTTAATTTGGCTGTTCTTCAGATTGTTAAGCTATTAATCTATTTGATTACTTAGGTCGTAAAAAAACATGGTAAGAAGGAAGTAACACATTAACGGGTTTTTATTACAGAAAACGGTCGATTGGTCATTAAAGATGAAAAAACCGCGGAGTGCTATTAAATTAGTGGGTGCAAATTGGAGAGGGGGAGGAAATGCATTCTTTACACTTTTTTCAAAATTTCTAGCGAACGAAGCAAAATTGCGATATTTTTTTTAGAAATTTTTTGTGGAAAATTAAATTTACCATCGAAAAAGTTTATTCAAAAAATTTAAAAAAAAAACATTCTGAAACAAAAAAGAAAAAAAAAACGGATTCCTGTGTTTTTTTACTCTCTTGCCTATAAAATTTTTGGGGTCAGGGATAGGTTAAGATGTTCCAAAAAGCAAGAAAAAATTATAAAATTTCCTTTAAAACGATTTATTAAAAATCTTCTTAAGTTAAAAAATACGGGCAATGGAACATGGAAATTTTCTTGATGCGGTCGGAAAAACGATTTTTACTCAAAACATAGGCATCTCATGAAAAAAGTAAAATTGGTTTATATAGCATAATATGAATTTTATATAATACGGTTTAAAATACTTTCATAAGTGCTTCTATATAAAATTTATACAAAAATTGTATAAAAGATTTTTGTATGGTGATGCTATTAAATTTAAATCAAAATATTGTAAATTGCCACTTTTTCCCAAATAGGTATCAATTTCCAATAACTTGACAACACTGATTTCAAATATGTTTAAAATTGTGATTTGAATTTGACACCATTTGTGTGGTCAAGTGTTGCCAAACAAAAGCAAAACGAAAATACTTTGACAGCTCACTGTTTAGGGCTAATCAAAATATAGCGCTACAATAAAGATCAACGTGTTTTCATTGTTTTACAAAATTTCCAAAGCTATGAAAGTTTGGAAAGTCCTTGGTCGTGTACTCTATCGTCTCGGTGGTTTTGTAAAATTTCGATTGGGTATGTACCAGCTTTACCATGGAAATCATTTGCCCGATGTGCTATTCCATACATAACTTTAACCTATGTAACTACTTTTTGTTTCAGTAAAATCAAGTATCTACAATTTAAGAACAAAATGTGGTTTCTATTTAAATCAAATTTTGAGTGAATTATGGGACACCCTTTATAAAAAAAGTCTTCTATATAAAAATTATATTTTGTTCCTTATGGAAACTACATAATTAAACAATTTTAAAAATATATTCTTTAAAAAATTTTAGTATAAAGATATGTTCAGTAAAACATTAAAAAGTAGGCTGTGTCACGCCCTCCAAAAAAAAAAAAAAACATCTCATCAAATCTCTAAAACTACTTCACGCAGATAGATGAGATTTGAATCATATGTAAAAAGTACCGGAACAAATAACACAGGCACACACAAAAAAAAAAAATTTATTAATTTTTGGCAAGACATTGTGAGGTAACAAGTTGCTGGGCGCTCGTTTGATGCCTCCTTAATTGATTTAATAAGATTTACTTTGTAATTAAAATTATTATTATTATTATTATTGGACGATAGTGTAATAGATGATGCACAATAGTTTTAATAATGTATGGCAACACCAGTAAACAGCTGTCACAGCAATCAGCTGTTCACCATGCTGAGGTGAGTTGGGATGGTTATAGCCAGCGTTGCCAGGACTTTTTTGAGAAAGTTACTTTTTTGCTGCTAAAAAGATACATTTTTTGATAAAAAGTTACATTTTGATTAATTTTTTCTGAATAAATGGAACAATTTTCAATTGCATATACATAGCTTTTGTATTACAAAGAATTTCGCCGAATTTTGTTCAGGATATATTTTACTATGCAATGGCTTTTCAAAAATTCTATAACAACAATTCCAAATAAATTCAATGCATAGCTGAGCTTCCATTTGAGCTTATCACCTTAACCTACTGAAATATATTTAATTCGTCCATATGTATCAATATATGAACAATAATAAATCTCTTTCGGTCGGTGGAAATGGATAGGATTTAAATACTAGATTTATAAATCACGCTACAGTTAAATCTCCGCCGAAAACTTAGTATAAAGATCACACGATTCAGTGCCTGGTACAAGGTTTAAATGGCCAAAAGCTACGGGAGATCGTGTTTTACTAATATTTTTTTATACCCTACACCCAGGGTATATTCACTTTGTCTTTCCGTTTGTAACGCAGAGAAGGAGGCGTGGCAGGTATGGAAAAGTATATATATTCTTGATCAGCGTCACCTCCTGAGTCGATATAGCCATGTCCGTCTGTCTGGCTGGCTGGGTGGCTGGGTGTGTGCAGAAATACATTTTTTGGGAAAACCGAGCAACACAATTCAATGAAATTTGGTATTCTGCCTTCGTCGTAAAAGTTAGCCCGGGGGATTGAAAGTGAGCGAAATCGGTCAACTGACACGCCTACCGCCCATACAAAAAATATATTCAAAATGCAATAATAAGAGCATTATTTGCAATAACAGAAGCAAAATACACATAAATACTAGAGAAAGTAAGTATAAGCTCTGAGCAAAAACTAGGCGAATTCGGACTGGAAAGCGTGGTACCTCCCATATATACAAAAGTTTCAAAATGTTATACGGAAAGCGTTTTTTTAGATAACCCAACCGAATTACATTCAAACACTCGGATTTATAAATGCAAGCTATACGCAAGATTTAGGTTAACTCGGACAAGAGGGCGTGGCACCTCCCATATAAGCAAATGTTTCAAAATTATATAATAAAAGTGTTTTTTGAGATAATCCAACCAAATTTCACTCAAACACGAAGAACATTTATTGTTAACTCTGAGCTTAAAGTAGGCAAAGTAGGATTAGAGGGCGTGGCACCTCCCATGTAAGCGAAAGTTTCAAAATGATATACTGGAAGATAACCGAATTTTACTCAAACTTTCAGAACAGTAAATGCAAGCTCTACGCAAAATCAAGGTTAGCTTGGAGGTGAGGGCGTGGCACTTCCCATATAAGCAATTTGTTCTTATGCTCTCCTAATAATACACTTGAAATGCAGTGTTGGCCAGGCCAAAGATACCACCCTTACTAGTTATTGTATAGCTTATGGCAGTGCCATACCGATATTTCGTTTTTTCAGTGCAACAAAATTTTAAGAAAAAAAACTTTAATATAAATTAAGTAATTGGGGGATTCCTTTAAACGTGTAAAAGCCTCGAAAACTCATAAAACTGTCAAATTTCGTATTGATTTTGACAACTTTTACGAGTTTACGAGGTTTTCGAGGCTTTTACACGTTTTCAGGAATCCCCTTAATATGAAAAACCGAAAAAGTTACGAAAAAAGGCCAAAATACAAATGTTACTTACAAGTTACGTGAGAGGCCAAAAAGTTACGCAAAATGTATAAAATGTAACCAACTGGCAACGCTGGTTATAACCTCAGTGTCGAGGGGAAATATCGTCATTCCAGCGGCGACCAGCAGCGAGTAAAAGTGGTAAGCATAGTAGTTAGGGGCATATAGTTAGCACGTTATTGAGCCGATATTGTGAAGGTGGTAAACGTAGTAATTAGTGGTATTTAGTTAGAACGGTATTGAGCCAAGCTGATACTGCAAAGGTGGTAAAAGTAGTGGTTAGGAGCATTTATTTGGAACGATATTGAGCCAAGCCAATACTGTGAGTGGAAACCAGTAAGAACGGTATTGAGTCAGGCCGATACTGTGAAAGTGGGAAACCCAGCAATTAGGATTATTTAATTAGAATGGTATTGAGCCAAGCCGATACTGTAAGGACAAGACGTTCGAACCAATTCTAACGTGCGGAAATATGCCAATAAGGTACCATAATCGTGAGAAATTTGTAAATAAAGGAAATAAAAGAACAAAAACCGATGTTTATATTCAACTTCAAACCAGAATAGTTATAATTGAGGGTTTTTTTTTTTTTTTCATGAATGCCATCTAGTTGCATTTGATGTAAGCTTGTGATCAGTGAAATTTGCAATACCAAATGCTTCTCTATCCAATATTTATCTAAGGTTGAAAACAGCCAATCAAAACCAAGGCAGCAATCTCCATTGAAGGCTGTAGCTTTTGCTTTGATTACTAAACTTCTTAAGCAAAACTTTGTTTTTGGTTTACCGCTAAGGTTTTCAACATCAGAGTTACATACGATAGCACAAGAAAAAACGATTTCAAATGTCATTAATGATTTGAGCATGTAATTTTTTAATAAATGCAGGTTTTCAAACTACTCGCTTATACGGAGTTTACAATAAGCAGGTTTTTTGTTTCTCTATTTTTTATAGTGGAACGAATAACCTGACTTCATGATTTCATTTATCTAGTGTTATTGTAATATTATTATAGGTTTTTAACTATCATTTTCCTATAAATTTTAATTTTATTTAATTGTTAATCATTATTATTAAATTTGAACTCATTTGCTGTAAAATTCATAGTATTAAATCTCAAAGTTTGTAACTATTAATGTTAATATTGTACTTATGATAGAAAAAAAAACAACAACAACAAGCAAATCTTTTTAGAGCTCCGCCAAAAAATAGTATTATTTTTTTACCATTTTTATTGGTTTTAGCAACTAATGAAGTCATGTACCTAATTTCAGCGAAATAGAAGGGGGTGCGGCAGATTGATTATTACAAACCCATCAATGTCCACTTGATTGCAACAAATATGACAATCTCCAAATTTCTTATCGAGTTTGTCCATAAACCCCTTTGAGGATTTGGTTCAAATTTGGTTTACATCCTCATTTAACTTTATTCAACAGAATTGCAGAACATTTATTACACTAAATTCGTGTATCTTCTGGGATACAAGTTTTTGTTAGTTTTCACAAAATTGAAAAAAGTGGAGACTGTCGCCTTTGCTTCTATACCCCTCAGCTGTTAACCCTTTCTCCAAAATAAAAGTATTTTGTGATGGGAAACTTGAGCCAATACATCGACCGCAGCAAAAGCTTCGTCACAATGTAAGTATGTAGTCTGACATATTTTTCCACGATAAATCCGAGTCCGAGGTCAAAATTCTTCAAATACCTGCAGGGTTTTGAGATATCCTTGCTTGAAATTGCAGAAAGCGCTGTTTTTAGGCATATGGCGTAGTTCTAGAAAAACGTATAATTCCATTTCCTTAATAGCATCAAATAGCCATAATCTTTAATCAAATTACACCTTCAAACTTTTCCGAATGGACGCTTACTATCCGAGTTATCCACCTTTGAGATTAAAATGTGCCACCAAAAATACAGAGCTAACGTGTATGGAAAAAATGTTCGATTTAAGATTTCACAATAAATCACTCCGCACAAAAAAGACCTAAAGACAATATTAATAAATAAAAACATGAGTTTAAATTTGGTTACTTTGTAAAAAATTTATTTTTATATGGTAATATTGCTCTTGTCTTAAATCATAGGAAATTTACATTTTGTGTGCCAAAACAACGCTAAGTTTTATTTATTAAGCCGTTTTGTCTGCTTTGTTAACAGTGCCACATTACGACGAATCTCCAATACCTAAGCCCCATTCCGCAGATTAATTTTTCCCAAGGGAATATGCAGATAGTGAAGCGACGTCGAGCTTGAAGCTTAGCAAAGCCAATATAAAAGATGGTATGAACATCGCATGAACTACTTATGCTTCATCTTCACCACAAGATGAACGAAATTCATTTCCAGCCGTACAGTTATCGACTAAGCCGGTAACTTTTCCTAGGCTCGTCAGCGTTCTAAATATGACAAAGGCGTGACAATCAAAGACATTCTTCATTTTAAGTATTGCCGTTAATTCTGAGTTCTTCAATTGATTGTAGAACATATTAATATTAACTGAACTGATTTCATTGCTTTGTTGTATCTGCAATGAAAATAGAACGCATTATTTCTCTCATGATATATAGCAAAAAAAATCGCATATAACATACCACATCCGTTATGCAGATAGTGTAATTTTCATGCGTTTCTTCATATGTCGTTTTACAGTGTAGTAAAGCCACAACAGTTTCATTCCGGTAATAACTTTCCAATTTATTTAATGTCGAAAATGGTTCATCCACAATTGATTGATATTCCGCTCGACCTCTTTCTGTACACCTGGATAAGCTGATATTTATTGAACTGATTTCAGGTAGTTTGGGACGATATTTATGCACACAATAGTTATGTACATCATCCAGTAGCTCCAGCGGTACAAGTTTACGTTCAGCTTCAATCAATTTGAACTGCAGAAATTCTCGATTCAGTGACAAAATGTCAAGACGATTATCAAAGTTCTTTTTGAATTCCTCAAGGGCAACAGCCATTGTTTTGATATTGGCAATATATTGGCGTTGATTTTGCAGGATATAATTATCAATGCGTGTTGTTGTTGTGATATATTGAGCGATAAGATCTGTTGGTGTATTGGCCTAGGATTGCAAATAGAAAGCGTTCTTTTTCAAATAAAAGTTAAACTCCTCCACTAGACACTTTGAGTCGCCTTACCTTGGTCGTAATCGAAAGGCAAAATATAAAAGCCAAGATAATTGTTTTGCACATTATGGAGCGTTTGTGACTTACACTAAGTATAACATCAATTGAACACTTAGTACTAATTCAAATGATGCCACTTGTTGCTTTTAAATATAATTTCAATATTCTATGGCGAAGGAGCAGAGTGGTACAAATACATTTCATGAATGGGTAAAATGACACCGTACCAGTCAGGTGGGTGTTATAAGTAAATTTCACTATTGACTGGCTAAAGAATTATGATATCGAGAAGTCATTAACTGTATTCATATTACGCAAGCAAAACAAAGTCACCTGGGTTTCTATTTCTATTTAATTACCACATATCACAGTTTTTTAATGATTTATTTTTTATACAAAATTCTTTATTTATTTTGGTGGGTATATTTACAATCATAATATTATTAAAAAAATTGTTCGGAGGTGATTCAAAAAAATTTACATTCAAAAATAATGTCAGAATATCAAGAGTGTCACGGTACACTGGGTCCATTGCGAACTGATTTTGTTTGCTCCCCGTCCATTTGCTGAAAGAAGAAGTTAAAAAATTAGGAATCGGTAGTGGAAAAAACCCAGCCGGTTTTCGATCAAAGGTTGAAAAATGAAATCGCTTTGACTACCTGTTACTTTGAAACTATTGATTTTTTCTTGATATGTCAACTTTTTGACTAGTCCTACATTATTTCCTTAGAATATTTTGGTCAAAATATGAAATTTGTAGCTGTTTCGGTAAAAAATTTAAAATTTTTTAAGAAAATTTTCATGAATTTTTCAAGAAATACATAGAAAAGCGCTCAATTGCCTGGTTTACGAAGTAAAGCTCTTGACTGGCATCCTGGGGCTTTAATTCTTGTACCAATTGAGTTCTATAGGGTTGTGACTTCAGAGCTCTATGAATAATATGGTATTATTGCGATCTAGGCACATTTAAAAAACTTGCGGTCTTCCGAATTAAAAGGTTCTGACCGTCACGATTTCTTCACGGTTTCTGTCGTTTACAATGGTTACCCCGTTTTCGGTTTTTCCAGTGTTACTGTCCAAACTTCTTCACCCATTTTCGAATGAGAGGTTTACTTGACGCTTCATTTAAGTGGCAAAATCCCCAAATATTCGCCAAGCCAGTCGCCGAATTTCCGGAAAATTATGAAAATTCCAGTTTTCCATGTGAAGTATGAGATAAAAAATTTTTAATGTTTCCGATTTTAGTAATATTTGATTTTGTTATATGTCGTCGCTACGGGAACAAAATGTTTTTGAAGTATAAAGATTTAAGTAATATATGATTATGTTATAGCAATATATGTCCTCGATACGAGAACAAAATATTTTTAAAGTATAAAGTCTGGGTAACGAGCTAGAGGACTTTAAAAATTTGACTTATCGGCAGGCATGTGTTACTTTGAATCAAATTTTTAAACTGTCTAGCTCGTAAACCAGAGTTTATACTGTAAAAATATTTTGTATCTGGATCGGGGACATATATACTTATAAAACAGTCAAATATTGCTATAATCGGATATATCAAAATTGTTTACCTCGTACTTCACGCGGAAAACCCGAATTTACATAATTTCCTGGAAAAATTGGGAGAACCCATTTTTATATTTTGTTCAAGCCAAAATTCTCTATGGATCGGTATAGGTATTATAAAGTTTGAAATTAGTGCAAGACTCACATTGTTTATATTTGACTGATCTAAAGTGGAGACAAAAAAACCTATTGCTGACCTTAACAATCAGCAACAACTTAGGAATTTTTCATTTATTTCAGACCGACTTTGTAGTCAGCACAAATATTTTCAAAAGCAAAATAAATTTCGTTTAATGCAAGTCACCCAATGCAATTCAGAGAAAACAGTTGAATTGAGTTAACACATTTTGCAGTTAGACGTCTTAAAAAAATGCATCGCAATTTGCTGTTACTTTCTATAGTAACCTTCTGCTCATGAAGTTAAAGTCTAAATTCATACATGTGAGTATGTGTGGTTTGTATGTTTTAATTGAATAAATTGCAGGAAATGTTTAACATTCAACATTTGCCTTATTTATAAAATGCTGCAGCAGCCATGAAAGCATGCAACATTTGCGATTATTGTCTACATTCCGAACACCCATTTATTGGCGGCGAAATGATCGATACGCTGCACAGTGGTATGGCTTCATACATTTTTGGGGAAAAAAAAAATAGAAGGAGCGCTCCAATAACAATAAAAATACGCATACTTGATGAGATATAGCTAAGAATGGGCTTAAATATCAACGGACACGCCTACCTCCCATAGAAAATTAACGTCGTGGAAGTCTTTTCAGTCTTGGTCTTGCTTGGACTGAAAAGCAGTCTTTTCAGTCTTAGTCTTGACTATTATTGCGACCAATATCAGGACCATAGCAGTCTTGGTCTTGCAAAGATATCATCGTCTTGGTCTTTGTCTCGAAAAATTACCAAGACCAAGAACAAGGCAAGAAATAAGAAATGCCGCGCCTTTGTGTAGAGTGGCAGCATTGTGGGTATTAGGGAGTCCCTTATTTGGGAAAAGTCAAAATTTTATGTCGCGCTCCCCCAGAATCGAAAGACTTTGAGAAAAAAATGAGATCCCCCAAAGGACAGGTTTTTTTAAACGAATTAACCTGTGCCACGAAGACATTCAAATTTATATGAAAATTAACATAGATTTTATATACTTCTTGTTTTAACTTGCTGGGAATCGCGTTGCCTGAAATATTTTTCGCCATCAAATGTGTATCTTATTGTTTTTTGGGTCGCTGAACACGATACAAGTGTCAAAATTAAATTTTGACAGCTGTCAACGGCTACAGAGCTGTCAAGACTCTTTAATTTTGAAGTTTTGTGAGTTTTGACAGCTTTGTAGCCGTTGACAGCTGTCAAAATTTAATTTTGACACTTGTATCGTGTTCAGCAACCCGAAAAACAATAAGATACACATTTGATGGCGAAAAATATTTCAGGCAACGCGGTTCCCAGCAAGTTAAAACAAGAAGTATATAAAATCTATGTTAAATTTCATATAAATTTGAATGTCTTCGTGGCACAGGTTAATTCGTTTAAAAAAACCTGTCCTTTGGGGGATCTCATTTTTTTCTCAAAGTCTTTTGATCCTGGGGGAGCGCGACATAAAATTTTGACTTTTTCCAAATAAGGGACACCCTAGTGGGTATAGTAAAATCTGTATCCTTTTGAACTACAATTTTTTTAGGCAATAGCCAATATATATAGTATGCTAAATTTGAAGATTTCTTTTGCGATAGAATATAATTAAGTTCGGAACAAATATACTCTTGACGACTATTTCGAAAAACTCTCCATTATCAAGAGGTTAAATTCTTAAAACACTTACTTAAAGAAAATTGCAAAAACATTTCATGAATACAAAATAAATCTCGTTGCTTTTTTTTTTTGCATATTGCAGCTACAATTTCAGATATGCAAGTTGCGAAATTCTAATTAGATTTAACATAAATATTCGAAAACTCTAAATTCTGACTTGCAATGAATTGCTACGCTTGCCACGAAATCCGTTGCTGTGTACAAGTAAGCATCCTGCGCGCGCGCGTACAAAACAACATAAAGCGGTAACCCCTTTGAAATCGATAAATGCTGTAATGCGCCAGAGCAATGCAACAAACAGCTTTCAACATCAACTACTCGCCAAAAGATGCTGCTGCTGCTGCAATTCAAATTCAAACATGCGCATTGTGCATCTCTGCGCATGCGCATGCGCACATTTGCTTTTTGACCGCCGCGTAGGCAATTCAAATGTCATAATGTTACTGATGTGTAATGCCGTCCGTTGACTACAGTGAAGAGGTAAAACATTTATTGCTTGAAGCTGCTGCTGCTGCTCATCTCTCGTGGCCATTTAAAGTAACACAATTGCGCATTTTAGTTGCGAGCGCCATCTGTCATATTTCTAATGTTGTTGTCTGCTTGAGATGTTGTAGTTTTGTGTTCAAGAAAAAGGAAAAAAAAAGGAAAAAAATATTCTACTCTTTTATTAACTTAACTGAAATACGAAAAGCCTTGATGACGAGTTCTTATAAAATGGATAAAAATACACAAATGCCTATTTTCACTTATTTGAATATTGCAGGAGTCCCAATGATAACGTGTTTTAATTTAAAACTGATATCTTAACTATTTAGTACAGATACTCAACCAGTGCTGCTATAAGAAAAACTTAAAAAAAATAATTTTTATATTGTACTTTGAAATTATAACATAAAGTGTTTAAAAGTCATTCTCCTTCATGTCCCTAACCGCTTCTTAGTGCACTCATTTTGCGCGTTTCGCATATTACGTTATTTTCTAAAAAAAGCTTATACGACAGTGTTTGCATATATATTTCAGCTACTGTTTTTTTTGTGTCGGCTCTTCGAAAAATTTTTTTTATATAGAATTGACATACATAGAAGTTGGTCCCTTATTTAAGACTATCTCCGCTCAGATTCTCTTATTCTAACTGTAAATTTTTTAAATATTGAGTAAATAGAGAACTAAATGTGAAGAGAAAGATGAGATTCACTCTATTGGGGGATTCAAAATGGCGGACGATTTGCATAAATATTCATTTAAATCCAACCAAAAAATTTACTCGGGGGTTTTTGGGGTCACTGATTACGACTCTGATATTAGATTTTTAAAAAACAAAATGGCGGACTTGAAATGTCAAAAACAACACTTTCACAAGTTTTATATCTAATTTAAAAATTTATTTCAAAACTTTAACTTTGATAGAGTTGTGTGCAACGTTAAATTGATCTACATAAGAATGGGTTTAAGATTCCTTTATCGTGGAGTATAAGCTGTATAATAATATAAAAATTTTATCATTTCAGGCGAACATCACATATTGACACTAGGCAAGCAATATGAGTTAAATTTTCCTCTGGTTGCTTCAGAAAAAACCACGTCACACAAAAGGTGCAAAAAAGACCACCTCAATTTTTTTATATTTGTTAGAAAAGGCTTCAATCTTCTTAAATCCAAAAAATCTAGGTGGTATGACGTGGTATAAATTAGTTCTGGCTTTTTTTCATAACCATTGCAAACTGATTTCGTAAAATAATTTGATTTTAAGTTAATCACAACTGTCAAAAAAGTATAAATTATTGCAAATTTTGAATTTAGAGGTTCGATAGTATTTTCTTTTACAAAGAGATTCCATATTCAAACATTAAAATCGATTCAGTTTTAAAATAACCATACAATTTTTACAATGAACACTCAATATTTATTTTATACTCACAGAATTTTGCGCCTGAGAAGCGTACTTTTGGAGAGATCCCAAGAGCATAGTGGGAATACCTGGATCTTTCTTACAAATTTTTTGAGGTCTATGGATATCTGTTAGACAATACGGTTCATAAAAAGTGAATTTAAAAAAACTTTGTTTTTCGACTTTTGGCCAGTTTTTAAGAATTTTGAACCAGTGTTTAACGGTACAATATATATTATTCAAAGTATTGTCCATCGTTAGCTACAACATTTTTTCATCTTTCTGGCAGCATATGGATTCCGCGCCGGAAGAACGACTCGTCTTTTGAGGCAATCCACGAATCGACCCATTTTTTGGTATCCTCGTAAGAAGTGAAGCGCTGCTCAGCCAAGCCATGCGTCATCGATCTGAATAGGTAGTAGTCAGAAGGGGCTATATCTGGGCGGATGGGGTAGCACATCCCAATTCAGCGCCTCCAACGTTTCCTTGACGGTTCCTGCAACATGTGGCCGTGCGTTGTCATGTTGAAAAACCACTTTGTCGTGTCTTTTGGCATATTCCGGCCGTTTAACCTTTAATGCTCGGCTCAATTGCATCAATTGTTGTTGGTAGCGTTCCTCAGTGATGGTTTCGTTAGGTTTTAGCAGCTCATAGTACACGACACCCTTCTGATCCCACCAAATACACAGCATAAGCTTGGCGCCATGAATATTCGGCTTGGCCGTCGATGTTGATGCATGGCCGGGTGGTTCCCACGATTTTTTTCGCTTAGGATTATCGTAATGGATCCACTTTTCATCGCCAGCGTGCGTGCGTTGTGCTTCAACCGCTTTTTTCTTCAAATGGAAGCACAAAAGTAAACCTTCCCGCAAATTGCGTTTTGTTGGAACGAAAGCCGACATGTTCACAGAGAAAAAAATATATGTTGTTTACACTTCAGTGGAATGACACATACTGAAAAATGAAGCTTAGACAATGTGCTTTGAAATGAATACAGTTACAGGTGTGCCCGATGCGATCTATTGATAGTTACGCCATCCCTTAGAAAACCTTTAAAACTAATTCCAACACCCAGTATTTTCAGCTCAGTCAGTTTTGATTTTTCGATAATGAGTGTTCTTGTGTTTTTTTTTTTTAAAAAAATTTTAAAATTTTGTAAGGAACGCAAGTGTGCATCATTCTCTGCGTTGGTTTTTTTTTATGTTACTAAACAGATGAGGGGTGCAGAAGCAAAGGCGACAATCACCATTTTTTTCATGAATGCATCTGAGAATGCCACCTAGTTGCATTTGATTTAAGCTTGTGATCTGTGAAATTTGCAATGCCAAATATGTCTCTATCCAATATATATCTAAGGTTGAAAACTGCCAATGGAGATTGCTGCCTTTGCTTTGATTACTAAACTTCTTAAGCAAAACTTCTTAGAGCTCCGCTAAAAAATAATATTATTTTTTCACGATTTTTGTTGGTTTTAGCAATTAATGAATTCATGTACCTAATTTCAGCGAAATCGAAGGGGGGGCACACACTGCGTTGGCTAATGGACAAAAATCAAAATTTTTTGTGACTCGAATAATATTGGTATCAATCGACAGATAATTGCATCAATAAAATAAAAACAAAATCTTTAGGAGAAAGACTCAGTTTTGGCTACGCTGTGACACTTCAAAGTTGAGATATTTTTCAAAAAAAATCATGTTTTATTCAATTCGTTTTGGGTTCTCTTAAACAAATAATTATCAAAAATTTGTCTTTTGCTTAAACTAAGCGAAGTAATGTTTTTTATTATAAATAATATTTGAGTAAATAAATAAAACTAAAAAATTTTGGAAAATATATAATTTGATATATCGACGGCTTATATTCAATACACTCTATCTACAAAAACACAATTTTTCAGCAGAGCAAAAAAACTGTTTTATTCGCTATTTTTTATAGTGTTAATCAAACGAAGTACTACGATATTAATTAAAAAGAGCCACTAGATCCCTCAAATAAAAAAATTAAAAAAAACCTTGGTTATTCGCCTTATTATGGCAGATAGAGGATATTGCAATTCAAATATAATATAAAATGCGTGTTCAAACAAGCAGATAGAGCCTATTGCACTATTGTACAAAATTTTTTAGCGAAATTTGATGCTTTATTGTGGAAAAATGTTGCAATATATTTTATTCAAAGTATTGTCAATTGGAAGCTACAACATTTCCCCATCTTTCAGGCAATTTATGAATTCCATCCCAAAAAAATTGCGCCGGCTTGGCGGCCAAAAATGAATCTATCCAATTTTCGATATCTTGAACTTAAGTGAAGCGTATTCCTGATAGGGCATTCTGCATCGATCGGAACAAATGGTAGTCTGATGGTGCAAGGTCTGTACTATAAAGCGGGTGAGGCAAAATGTCCCATCCGTTGTTTTCCGTTGTTTTCCAGGTAATTTTTGACTGGGGCAGCAATATGTGGCCGAGCGTTATCGTGGTGGAAAATGATTGACTCATGTCTGGTCGCATACGTTGGCCGCTCTGCCTAGATTTTCTGCTTCAATTGGATCAATTGTTGACGATAGAATTGAGCATTAATGGTTTGGCCACCTGGCAACAGCTCATAATGGACCACACCTAGCTGGTCTTGACCAGGACGTTCTTTGTCTTCGACATCAAAATAACCACTTTTAAACCACTCACGGCAGCTGGGTTCAGCTGGAGCATAGTCCCCATAAACTTCTACAAGAATGCGATGACTTTCGGCAGCAGTTTTCTTTGCAAAAAAATGACCCACTAGAACCCCCCCGCAAATGCTGTCTTTTTCTCTAATTTTCGAAGTTATTCATCGTGAAAAATAGTAATGATGCACACAAGATAAAATTGTTTTGTTGACTGATTTTGGCAGCTGTCAAATGTACCTTCAAAATGTAATACATATAAAGTTCGAGCTTTCACGATATTTGTTAGTACGGACATCCACCGTCAAATTCCGGTTTTTAAGTTGTACACCCAATAAAAACCAATTTTTTTATGAATTATTTATTAATAGATGTTTTTTTAGCAAAAGAAAACTCAAAATAGGTTAGGCGCCTACCGGACTTGAGAATGCAAAATATGAGAACCGAAACCTGAGCTCAGACTATTATAGGTCCTTATTTTTTATAGCCGTTTATTTTGAACTTTGATCTGCTTATTACGAATCTTAACTTGGTTTTTTTTCTATCATGTAAGGATCCAGAGTTATCCTTGCTTATAGCTTGCTATATAGCTCTAAGTAGGCCTCAAAACAGTGATTTTTGGACTTCTAACATGATAGAAAAAATCCTAGTTTAGATGGATAATAAGGAAATCCCAGTTAGTGATGAGCAAAATTTGTCTTGGTTTTGATTCTTGGTCTTGTTCTTAGACGCTGATATCATTGTTAGACCAAGATTTCTGTGGTCTTGGTCTTGCTCAGGATTATCATCAAGACCAAGACTGCTTTTTAGTCATTCGAATTTATAGTTAATAGGTGTGTCACGCCCGTTTCAAGCATAAAATCATATCTCAATTCGAAATTTGCCATCTTTGAGACCAAGACACAATATGCAAGAACAAGACCAAGATCATAGCAGTCTGCCTAGACCAAGACTGCTATGATCTTGGTCTTGGTTTGCTCACCACTAATCCCACTCCACCATAAATTGCTATTAAAAACTAGGGCGCAAGACTATGGTAGGCCTGGGCGGGGAGTAGGGAATAAACACCCTTGCTCCTGGGTACATCTACTTTCTAGTAACTTGGGGTACTTTATATGTATAAAAATCTGAGCTCAGATTTCAGTTCTCATGTTTTGCATTCACAAGTCCGACTGGATACCGCTCTAATACCCAGTTTCTTATGATTCGTATATACAATTGAGGAGTGGCCGTACCAAAGGGCCTAAGTTATGTGCTATAATAATCAGTTATTTGACCGGTATAATTTTTTTAACATAATGCCATCAATTCCACGCCATCGAGTGAATTTTTCGTGAAAACAGAAAACAATTATTATCATTTCTAACAAAATGTCACCCGATTCATATTGTGACAAAACTTTTGCCTCGAAATGGTATCTAGGCCCTTTGGTGCGGACACTCCTCAATTATATTAATTTTCAAATCAAGTTTAACCGATCACGCCCATTTTTGATCCCAGATAGCCTGCCAATATTGTTTTCATCTGTACCAAATTTCATGCGTCTAGCCTTATCTGTTTGTTTACAGAAGGGCCAATCACGACTCAGCAGGGCTATCAAGGTTCAACATACAAAACTGAAAAAATCTAGAAAATTTATTTTCGCCATTTGGAGCCGATTGACGACCGTTTGTCATGACCTTGTATTTAACGGCCACCCAATAAATATAATAAAGTGAAAAATCTTTCATTTTTCATTTGTATGTAGATAGAGGATATTGCATTGAATTGATATCATAGATGCCAATGAAGGTTTTACCATCAAAAACAAATTTTCGTGAAAATTGTAGATAGAGGGTATTGAATATAAGCTGTTGATATATTGTAGTGATTTTAATGCATGATATTAACAAATGAAAAACTTCAGAAATTGACAACTTTCGATGACAAAAAAAAAAAAACAAATCTTATAAAAATAAGTGCCGTTTTTTTTAATCTACTAGTACGGATTCTACATAATCAAGAACTGCAAATAACTTTTCCTATTTCGTCCTACAAATATTTTTTTTTCTTTTTTTAAAAAATGCTTAAGAGGAATAATTTGCATGAAATATAAAATTTATGTTGAAAATTTTTTTTTGTTTTTATTAACACAAATGTTCTCAAAAGTACAAAAAACATTATTTCTACTACGCATATTTCATTTGTTAACATTAAACATTACTTTTTCATCATCGTTATATATGGAGCTTAAGAAAATCGTCCTAAATACCTGTTTTTTAGCAAAACTATAAAGTTCACAACAAATCTGAGATCATTTTTGAGCTCAACGACCTTAAGTTACTTATAATACCAAATTTCATCGATATCTAACCACTCCTTCTATTTTTGACCATTTTTTGTATGGGCTTAACGCACTGTGTGGCAGTTTGATTATTACAAACCTAGAAATTTCCACTTGATTGAAACAAACATGACAATCTCAAAATTTTTTAACAAATTTGTCCATAAACCTCTTCGAGGATTTGGTTCAATTCGGTTTACATCCTCATCTAACTTTATTCTACAGAATTGCAAAACATACAGTATGCCAAATTTGTGTATCTTCAGAGATACGCGTTATTGTTAGTTTTTACAAAATTGAAAAAAGTGGAGATTGTCATTTTTGCTTCTATTATTTTATCTTTATATAATTAAATCAATTAACAATTAGAAAGGATATCCACCAGTTTCAACTTTTTAAAAAAAACAATGCTATTTTCATTGTGATATTACTGTTTTTGCAATATATTTCATTCTCCATTTCAACATTCTTCGTAATTTTTTGCAACATTTGATCATTCTCCTTTTAGTAACCCTTCAACTGGTCTTTTTTTCGTTAGTTTAGCCATTATTTTAATTTAGTCCTAAGACACTTAAATAAACTTTAAAAATCCAACATGCCACCTGGTTGTTTTTGAAAATCTTATATAATTTTAACATTTTGCAACTAAACTGAAATTTTGGCTTTCAGAAGCGCACAGATAAACTTTTTTAATATTTTACAAAAATTTCGGTGTTGCAACGCTTTTTTTTACAATTACTTATACCATTTGTTTAAGCGTCGATCAATTTTTTTACGATTTAAACTATCATTTTTTATGTGTTATTAAATGGCGAATAGTGTGCAATAAAACACATATTTTATTTATTTTTGATACTTAAAATAAAAAAAAAAAAAAAAGTACTAACAACAAAAATATATGGCAACACCAAAAGTTTTTGCTCTGTTTTTAATAAGTTGAACTAAGTGCTTAAAGACAAAATTTTTATTTTTACTTATATATATATGATTTGAGCAAAACTTAAAAAATAAGCATATGGCAACCCCGAAAGTTTTTGTAAAATTTTAAAAAAGTTTATCTGTGCTTTTCTGAAACCAAAAACTTAAATTTAGTCAAAAAGTAAGATTTAAAATTAATTTTCGAAAACAACCATGTGGCAACCCTAGAAATTTATTTTTGATTTTTCAAAAGTTTATTTAAGCGTTTTGAGACTAAAATTTTATTTTAATTTTTTAAATATTTTGTTAATCGAAACTTAAAAAAAAAAAATATGGCAACGCTGAGAGTTTGTGTTCATTTTTTAAAAATGTTCCAGAAGTTGAAGGTATCTCTGCAGCTGGCAGTTGGTACCTATCATATTAACTTCATAACGAAATGTACAAAAACATTAAGCCAGCAAAAAAAAAAGCAAACACCATATCACTCAATAAATCAATACACAAAGCTTAAGCGAATTCTTCAAAACACCGTTAAATCTGTTAACTTGTGCAAACACAAGTATCCCATGTGATTTAAAATCGTGTAAAATTTATGTTCACATATGCATTTTGCTACGAAATTTGTCAACTGATACCAGTGTTCAGATAAAACTGAATGAATACCCCTACATAAATCGCCCATTAGATTTGTCAATTGTTTCCCGTGTTGTGTTTTCCTGTGTTGATTTATAAATTTATGACAAATAAGATTAAGGCAATAAATCAGCCTGGAACAGCTTACAGTAGAAATTGTAGAAAACAATTTCTCTTGAAAATGTTACTCTTGCATGTTGTAGTTCGATAGTGTTAATCATCGATTTTATCACGCAATTGAAAAGCGCATGTTCGGTGTTGCTGTTTAACAACTTTTCACTTATATAACGCAAACGATCTGACTGACAGTTCAAAAGTGTCAGAAATGATTGTGCCAATGCTAAGAAGGAAAGGAGAATTTGTTTTGTGCTGTGAATGACCGATGAACGTGTTGCATTAGAGAACTGGGAGCAGTTGTAATACATATATGAGTTCTCAAAAAATCCTTGCTCAAAAGAACAAAAACAGATGTTTTGTTTGTAGGGAGTTGAAATGGGTGATAACTCGGAAATTAACGATTGGAATAGTTAAAAGGTAAGGTTTAATGAGGAAGGTTATGACTTGTTAATGCTGTTCACAAAAATTAATTACAATGTTTGCTGTGAGTGTAATATTTCTTCAAAACAGCTTTTTTTGCACTTTATAGCAAGGATATCTGCAGAACTAGAGTCAATCCTGACAAATAATTTATACTCTAGGTATCGGATGACCTTGGTGAAATTGAGTTTACTCACACAACTTCGACCGCGAAAATAAGAAAAATTTTTGTCGCCTTTTATAATAGTTTTTCCTCAATATCAATAGACATTGGCGAAAACACTATGTTATTAATCTATGCATTAATATGCAAGACGAAAATTTGTCCATCTTTCTTTACTACGTTAGAAATGGAGAACGACTTTAATTTATATACCATTAGAAAGATATTTGTGTGTAAATGTGCACAAAGTTAAAATTATGTTAATATTATGACTTTAAGCCATGCAAAATTAAATAAAATATATAAGATTGGCATGTGACAATCGGGCAATCTTTTTTTTTTTTTTTTTTTTCTTAGTTCATTTAGAGGATAAAAGGTTGCCATCTTTGCACAGATATGTATATGGATTTATCTTGAAAGAACTTCCTCTCATTCAGAGGTTTTTTTCTAAGAAAGGCTTTTCTTAAGACAAACTTTGAATATGGTATTCGACGTGAGTAATGAGACTTTATAAAATATATAAAAAAAATGTTTCCTATCGGTCAGATATCTGGAATATATAGCTTGAAAACCGCAAAACTTAAAAACCTCAATTTTCCAAACAGTTTTGTACGCACTCGCGCCAAGTCGATTCTAGAATCGTTACGTATTTTGGAAAAGCATTCAAAGCAGTTAGTTAAAACTGCTTAGTCTTGGTGAAAAAAAACGAATACTATGGAAAATATAAAAAAAAAACACCTTTTTTTTAGACCTTTTCTATGCCAAATTTTACACACTTACGATGCTGTGAATTAAAAATCACTGCAGGTTTACCATAGGATTAACTCCATAAAGCCGCTTGGTTTGATATATACTTGAATATATATCAAAAAATAATTTTGCTTACATCGATAAATTTAGCTTGTTTCAATTTGAACTGTTTATTTCAATTTTTATTCCTCAAATTTCGAGTTATTAAGAAATTTTTGGTTTTTTTGTAATAACTTGAAAACTATGAAAATATTTAAAAATTTTTGAGCTCAGCGTTGCCAAGTTAATTGAAATTGATAACGATATTAAAAAACAATTTTGACCACGACCAAACTTTGTATGGTAAGTAGGCACATCCGTGGACCGATTTTGTACAAAATCACACATTTTCATTTCGTTAACCCTAGAACCACTTGCATTTAATTTCAAGAGCCTAGCTCTGTTATTACTGTTTATTTCCGCCGCACAATGGGAATGTTTATATGGAACGGCGCACTATGGTTTTTTTTTTTGACAAAAAAGTGCATACAAAAATAATCGAAATCTCTTGAATTTTGAAAAAATCGATTTTTCTGTTTAAAAATGATAGTCACATTAAACGCAGGAGTGATATATGATTAAATTTATATGTATTCAATGAAAGCAATTAAGATGAAATGAACTCAAAGTGAAAATGGGCGGTGCCACGCCCCAAAAACAAATTCGTCATATCTCCGAAACTATTGGACGCAGATAGATAAGATTCGGTATGTTTGTAATAGGCATAGAGAAAAATAATATTTGCTAGAAAAATGGGCGGTACCTCACCCTTAAAATATAAAACACATCATATATCCGAAACTATTTGACCTATGTGGATGAAGTTCGGTTTGTATACAAAAGTCATCAAGACAAATAATGTCTGTTGAAAAAATATGTGGTGTCATGCCCACAGGCAGAGCTACATGAATGAACTTGTTTTCTATAGAACAGAGTGGCAATTAATAAGTATATGTTCATTGTTGGGTGTGGTACCGCCATTTTTCTCAGCAAATGTTATTTAACTCACTACCCTTTGTATATATACCGAAATTCATCCCTATAGCTCAAATAGTTTCGGAGATATGACAAATATGACGAATTTGTTTTTGGGGCGTGGCACCTCCCATTTTCACTTTGAGTTAATTCCATCTAACTTAATTTGGTTGCATGCACATAAATTTATTCATATATCACTCCTGCGTTTAATGTGACTAACATTTTTAAACAGAAAAATCGATTTTTTAAAAATTCAAGAGACTTCGACCCGTGTAACTATTTTGTGAATCAGATGCTGAAAAAAGCGGGTATTTTTTCAGATAGGAATTTATAGCCTTTAATTTCGCGCTTAATTTTTTTAAAGAGAATGTGTCCTTGTAATGAATTATTTTTGTGTACACTTTTTTGTCAAAAAATAACCATAGTGCGGCGGTCATATATAGAGTAGAACGGGGCAATGTCGTGCACTCAACTTTGACATGCTCTTAAAGCCGTACATCTCAAGCGAATGCGACAAGTAAGCATCCGATCGAAAGATAATTTCATTGGTTACATCCATGTGTAACAACATTTGTGTAGCGAGAAATTGTGTTTGTGTAAGTGAATGTGCACGACATTACCCCAGTGGTCGTTTTAAAGGTCAACTTCGATAACTCGGTGAAGCCCAAAATTTTTTTCGAAAACCAATTACTTCTTTTCTTTGGCAGGATATTTCGTATCAGAAAACACTTACCTGTTATATTTTCCGGCAAGGAAAATTATTTTTCTGACCCGATGAAAAAACACTTTTATCGTCCCAAAAGCGTGCGTTTTGAAAAAAAGGTTACTCTGTAGACACGAACTGGTGAAAATTGCTAGTATTATATGCATAAGCTCAGTAGGTCAGCAGGTGCCTACCTTACGAACAGTTGGTAAATCATTCAATTCTTTGGGCTAAAACAGCCAGTGCACGACATTACCCCCTGCACGACATCACCCCGTTCTACTCTAGTAATAAAAGAGCTATGCAATTAAAATTTTGTGCAGATGTTTTTTACATTAAAATAATAAAATTCTGTGAATGCGAACAAAAGCCGCCGACGGACTCGCCTACCTCCCATACAAATTTGGGGCGTGGTCCAAATTTTTTTACAAATTAGGTATGAATTTCCAATAACTTGACCCTGCTGATTTCAAAAATATTAAAAATTATGAGGTATCTTTTATAATTTTCAAGAAATAAACGAAAATCTACTTTGTAAGAACTATATTTTGTTTGCTTGTGTATTTGTCCCTTATTGACTCGGAAACTAACTAACCGTTTTTAAAGAAGTTGTTGCATTATGTTAGTACAAAAAAATGCTATGTTATATGCTAAAAAGTGGGCGGTGCCACTCCCTCCAAAAAATCAACTAATCATGTCTCCGAAACCCTTTGACGCAGATAAATGAGATTTAATAAATATGTAAAAATCATCAGGATAAATAATGTTCACCGGACAAATGGGCGGTGCCCCGCCCTCAAAAAATAAATTCATTATTTCTCTGAAAATATTTGCCACACTTAGATATGATTGGGTACATATGCTAAGACAATTAGAACAAATCGTTCTCACGAGAAAAATGGGTAGTGCCACGCCCCTCTGAATGCTGATTCATCATATCTCAGAAACTGCTTGACGTAGATAGACAAAATCTGGTACATATGCAAAAGTCATTTGGAAAAATAATTCTCAATGAAAAAATGGGCAGTGCCACGCCCTACGAATATAAAATTTGTTATATTACTAATGCTACTTGGCGCAAATTATAAGATTTGGTAAAATGCTTCGCTACGTATATGATATGTCCAAGTAAAGAGAGGACAATTTCCAAGAGGTTAAAAAGGGGGAATATACTCTTTACCGACAACCCTTTCGTTAAAAAAAGCATCTTCCGAACGTAAGCAGACTGTAAGCTTAAAATTGATGAATCTGTTGTAACACGATGAAGAATATAAAGAAATAAAAATATTTAGTTTTTTTTCTCAAAAACTACAACAGGAAAAAATTCATAGAAAAAAAAGTTCTCAAAAAAGGCAGTAGCTACTTTGCATTTCGATTAAGCATACTTGGCCACATATTGTATTGGAAAATAATGAAAATCCGAAAATGTATTTTTTTTTAATATCAAAGTTTTCAAAATTTATCGATTTTGGCTTTTTGAGCTTAAATTTTCGAAAAATCACCATAAATCACGTATTATATATAAAAACTCAAACAAATGTTTTTTTGAAAGCAAAATGCTTGTACTTTTTGCCAAAATGCTATTTTCACATATCTCGATGCAAACAAATTATAAATAGCGTTCCAAAAAAGTCAATTTGTTTTGTCCCGTCAAAAACTACAATATGAAAAAGTTCATAAAAAAAAATTCTCAAAAAAGGCAGTAGGGACTTTGCATTTCGATTAAGCATACTTGGCCACATATTATATTGAAAAATAATGAAAATTCGAAAATGTATTTTTTTTCTGAAGTTAGTTTATTGACTGTTTTTTTTATTGCTTGTATAGTACTAATGAAAGTACCAACGCGCTTTTTTCTAAATTGAAGTATGATAATTTTATATTGAACTAATTAAACAGTCATTTTTGCAATTTTTCAACAACAGACGAAAGCAAGTGTTAACATGGAAATTGATTACATATGTTTCGGCTACTTCCACATACATATTTATATATTTTCATATATAAACATGTATATAGCCTCATCAGATCAGTTTTAGTTAAATCTTGCCAGAAACCGTACTCGAACCCGTGACTCCGGTTTTCTAATGAAAGAGAACGCGGTGCTTAAGCGATTATGCTATAGGTCACGAGTAAACTCTCTGAGCAGGATCGCCATTATGCATAAATCATAAGGCTCACTAGCGCCGTCTGTTGTGAAAAATTGCCAAATTGTTAGTTGGTAACACACTCTGGTTTTGAGACATGCTACGCTAGCTACAATTAAATGACTGTTTAATTAGTTCAATATAAAATTATCGTATTTTTTTTCTTTTTTATGTCAAAGTTTTAAATTTTTCCATTTTTAGCATTTTTTTTTTAATATATGAAAAATCACTATAATTCACATAAAACCTGCAGACAAAAATAGGTAATTTTTAACAAAGTAGAAACAATACACTTTCTATCAATAGACTACATAAATGCATCTGGCTTAAAACAAATAAACGAGCGCGTTTATTCAGAACTTTCTAATATAAAAACTTCCATAGAGAATTTTTGCTATTTAAAGTCCAACTTTGAGCCCACTGTGTAACTAAAGCAAAACAAAATTTAAAAATTTTAAAGTTTTTGTTTCCGTCACTAAGTATTATCTGACGATTGGCGTAAAATGTTTTTTAAATCTATAGCATTTTCAAATTTAACCTATTTATGGCCACAATCTCCCATTGTGCGCCGTTGCCATATAAACGAAACCGCTGTGCTCCACCTTGAAAAGAGTTTGAATCTCGCCTGGATCACAGCATGATCAAAGGATACACATCTTTTTTGTTTTATTAAACAGTAAATGCATGAATTAATTCAAATTTAATATACTTACTTGCTACACAGATAACCGCCATGAATTCATCTACTCGTATGCGTGTTAATGTGCGCCTTAGGAAATAATTTATGTGCTCCACAATCAAGCAGCTGCAAAATGTCTGCAACCACATTAGAAATCTCTCCATAAAAAATTTATTACTTTACTGCTGTAATTTCTATCTAATCTGAAGATAAATAATTACACAGGATTATTTTATGCCCTAATGAGGCAGCTAATATGGGCTCAATAGCAGCAGGAGTTCATCATTCATCATCTGTAGATACGCGCGTACAATTACGTTAATTGTAAAACGTGACTGCGTAATATTTATGATACTGGACTGCACTAAGTACGATCTTACGTGCCGAATCCACTACACGCAGTAGTAGCTGAAGTCAAGTGCGTTTCAGTAGGTACACAAGGTTATTAGCAACATGTATATACACATGTATTTAATAATTTGCAACGGATATGCAATGTATCTAATACTCATTTTACCTATACATATAATAAATTTGTACTTGCTGACGATTGTTGTAATTATTTACATACCCATAACGGTAAAATTGAAATTTCCTACACAGAAGGCAAAAAAAACTTCACATGTCCTCTAATCTCAAAGTCATCAAAACAAAAAGAAGAAGCAAGATTTCTATCACTCTGGTCGTAAAGACTCTTACCAATGCAAAAAACAAATAAACACTGACAATGCGATTGCGCACGTAACTCAAATTAAGAGTTGACGCAAAACTCTGCATTGGTACCCTTTTTCTAGCACCAGCGATCAAACAAAGTTGCCATTATTCCTAATCAGATTCTTTGTTTGCACACTGTGCACAGTGAGTGTGTAGTTAGCAGAATGTGATGTAATCACCGCCCAGTGTGGTAACTGCCAGTTGCCCAACGCAATTGTTGGTGTGTGCCATTGTTGCACAGTTTAGTATTCGCAAAATTTTATAGGACAAAAATAATTTTTTTTTTATACGAAGATTAAGTACGTCCATGGCAATAGAACAGTTGGAAACCGCACTAATGTTAAGCTTCAAAATTATCAAGCACTTAAATCTCAAAAATTTCTAGGATAATCCATTAAGGTACATAAGTGTACCGAATTTCAGCATGTTAAGGTAGTCTCTACTTCTAGAACGGTTTTAAGACTTACAACTCTATTTTCAGATCGGTTGTATGATTTTTTATAAGGATTGATTTATCAGAAGTCGATAAAGAGTTAATGTGAGCATCATAGCTCCTATATTACGAAAATTTTTTATACTTTTTGTGACACTGCATTTGTGCCTGATTCCGGACTAAAACTTTGCGTTTCACCTAACTCCGTGCTAACTTAAAATTTGATTTATTTTCTTTAAACAACCATGTAAATTATCAATTTTCTTCATTTTATATATTTTAAAATATATTTCTCTTTAATTCTGTAAGCATAGTGTTTTCTTTTCTTTAAGGAACATTAGGATTTCGCATTACAAATGAAGGAATCAACTAAATAAAAATAGTCACGGAATTAGGTTCACTTGCACAAATTTATGTACGTTACTGCGGCAGTAAGTGGAGATGATTTGGTCTTACTCTCCGGAAACCACACAGTGAAGTAGACGCCAGGCTCTTGCGTGGAACCCATAAGGCAGTAGAGGATGTGGTAGACCCAAAACCAACTGGAAAATGTCGCTGGAAAAGGAAATCCAAGAATCGGGAAAGTGGCAAGAGATCAAAGTCATCGCAAGGAGACGTTTCATATTGGCCCTATGCTCCTCCTAGAAGTTAAAGGAGAATACAGTCATACATATTGCGGCAGTGAAAAATTCATAGCGTATCTAAAATTTGTTAGAGAATTGTTTACATTGTACACAATTATTTATAGTTTTTAAAGAGAAATGCATATGCCGTAATTTCATCACTGTATTCCGAAAAGTTTACATATTACGTGACAAAATAAATTTTTAGTATATTTTACAACTAGACGTATTAAGAGTTTATTTTCAAAAATTGAAACTCCTCTATTTTCCTAGTTACGTAGTGGTCACGGAATAACGTTAACTCATACAAAATTATGCACCTAATTACAGCATAACTAAAATCATGGTTTTCTTTATAAAAAAATAGTTTATTTCGCCTTAAAACTATTAAAAAACGATTTTTAAGGTAACATAAATTGTTAATTTAACAAATTTCAATTATATATACAAACATGTAATCCTGGAAACCCTTACAAAAATTAGTATGCTACCACATATTTATTTTATATCAATTATTGAATTTGAATTGATTAAATAAGACTTGCATTGTATTTGAAATGTGTTAATTAGTATAATAAGAAATTTGAAGCCAACCAACCAAATAGGTGGACGATAGTGTTATAGATTAGGCACAATAGTTTAACTAACATTTGGCAACACCGGTCAACAGCTGTCACAGCAATCAGCTGTTCACCACACCGATGTGAGATGAGAAGATTACTATCTCAGTGTAGGCAGAAAATATTGTCATTCTAGCGGCGACCGTCAGCGACTAAAGGTGGTAAGCATCGTAGTTAGTGGCATTTAGTTAGCACGGTATTGAACAAAACTAGTAATTAGGGGTACTCAGAGTGGAACGGTATAGAGCCAAGCCGATACTGTAAAGGCAGGACGTTCGAACCAATTGTAATGCGCGAAAATAAGGTACCGTTATCGTTAGAAATTTGTAAATAAAGGAAATAAAAGAACGAAAATCAGTGCATATATTCAACTCTAAGCCAGAATAGTTATAATTGTTAGCCTTTTCTCCAAAATAAAAATATTTTGTGATGCGAACCTTGGCCGTAGCGAAAGCTTTGTCACAAATGATAAATCCTTTCTTCCCATAAAAGCCGTACGTGATTTATGCACGTAAAAGAAAAAAGAGTGTGTACTAGGGTGGGTCGAAATTTTTATTTTTTTTTTTTTGAACAGGGCTAGAAAGTTACCTTAGAACTTCAAAGAGAAGCCTAAAAATATTCAGCAAGATCCATCTGATAGATTTGTGTCAGAATTAAATTGAAGTTTGAAATTTATAAAGTTGCTGTTTTGTTTTCTTTAACATAAAGAATCTAAAACAAAAGGCTTGAAAGCAATATAGTAGGATTAGGATTGTTTTTTCTCTTTAAACGCCACTATAATTGAAGGTACTTAAATTGTTAGATCAAGCTTTTCATTGGGATAACGAAAAACAATTTCAATTTTAATTTTAATTCTGACACAAATCTATTCGATGGATCTTGCTAAAATCTTACGGGCTACTTATTGAAGAACTAAAGATACTTTCTGGCCCTGTCGAAAATATATAGAGTGAAAAAAGTATTTTTTCGACTCACCCTACTGTGTACCATAAATATTAAAAATACGAATTTTAGTTTTTTGAGGTGTTAACTGTTTTCATTAACTTGCCATAAATTTATAGCAAATCTGTCTTGACTTTGTCTCGGAAAGCATTAATGTTTTATGAAAAGTAAATAGAATGACTAAGTACCAACATATATTATAGATATTATGGGCAACTTGCACAAGCTAATAAAACATAAGTAGTTCCAAGGCCAGTTAAAAGTGATATGCATTAAAAGACAATACTACTGTTTGTTGATTTCTTAAAATGCGTTTGCTGACTGAATTTAAAAAGCTATTTAAAAAATATGTCTTATCAGTTGTTGTGCCGAGAACTTGATAAATTGTTATTATCATAAAGCTGATAAGGATATTAAATAAGAAAAAAGACTTATGCAACGTTATCAAAAATTATCAATGATAATTAAACAATCAAATTAATTATAAGCGAAAGAAAAAGTACCAATACTCATAAAACGGAAGTGAATTGATTTCTTTATGAGAGATAATTTTAATTTAATTTATTATTTTCCTTCTAAGAAATTGTCACATTGATAAGAATTTATTTATATACGCTATGTAAAATTAAAATTGGTATAAATTGTGGCTAATTGAAGAAAGCTGCATCAGTTTCAATTCAACTTCAAAAATGTTAAGCAATACTAAAGTAATCAAGTCCATATTGGCAGCGCTAATGCTGCATTTGTTATTGGTGGTCGAAATAAAGGTAAGGAATCCTGTTGCGAATATTTTGCTTTTAATGAGAATGAACCTGCTGAAATCCATATGATATTTTGATTATGAAAATTTTTTTTTAAACATATTAAGGATTGCACCCCCTATACAAAATTTCACAATTCTTATTAATTTTCTTGCCCTTATCCAATTCACAGGCCAACGCTGTATCTGTGTCATTTGCCACCACGGATGTTGATATAAAACTAAACATTACCAGCTCCGCCGAAGATTATGAGACAGTAAATCAACGTGAATATGCTGAAAACATTCGTAGAATGGATGAAGCATTGTCTGTATTTAGATTTGACTTTGAATCAGAGGCCAACACAATAATCACACAACGGGATTTATTTCTTATTAAATTGCGAGAAGTCGACCAAAGATTATTTCCATTACGTTTCTTAAGTGATCTTGATAAGCATTGTGTACAGAAATATGAGAAACAAATTACATCTTCCACATGGGTAAATACCACCATTACAGGTTGTGTTACTGCGGCCCTAAGAGATTTTGACAGCTACATTTATACACCGACAAACACAAGAAATACATTGAACTCATACTACACCGTTACATTGGTAGCCAATCTAAATACTTGCAAAAAGAATAACCCAGTACTGGATTCACAGAATTATACAATCTGTGCTACAAAAGCGGTAATGCAAAATTTTAACTAATTAGTTTTTATCAATGTTTTAAACATATACATCTATGCTCTTTTTTTGATCCAAAAGATTACCGATGCTGATTCCGTCACCGCTACTTATACGAAAAACTTCAATACTCAAATGAAAAATTCCCGCTGTTCTGCTGATAGTCGTGTTCGAACTGCCGTTGACTGTAGTTTTACAGTTGTTTTCGACACTTCATCAACTGTGGGTGCGACAAATAGCCTGATTGAGAGATGTTCACAAGGTCTGGAATTCTGTCCTCAATGTGATACACCAAAACCAGTGTTCTATTGTGCCAATCAACTGTCAGTGTCTTTGAATGTTTCGGATTATCGTAGTCCTACCATAGCAAATCCATTTTATGGCCTGTCTGGAAAAATCGATTGTGTACTTTTAAATCTTGGAGAGCCATCTTGGAATTAAGGAAGGAAAAGAAAGTGTAAAAGTGTGATATATTTTTTATAAATAAAATTATTTTAGAAAGAAAAAAATTAAGAATATGTGTCTTGAAGAAAAGCTTATAGTCTAGAAAAGAGTTTGCAAAAACTAAAATCCAAGAGGTATCGTACACACCGAAAATGAGAAGTTTTGGAAACATCGAAAAATGTGGAAAAAGTGTTGAGAAATTTCGAAAAATCAACAATACGCCATAAAGACGACAGATGGAGAAAATCTATACGATTGGGAGATATTGAAAAAGTCGAAAAATGTTGGAAAAGCAAAAATGTAGGAAAAAAAAAAAAAAAAAAAAAAAAAAAAGTCTGTAAATGTTGAAAATGTCCAAAAAATTTCAAAAAAGTTTAAAATTTTTAGTAAACTGGGAAGGTTAGGTTAGCAAATCAGCCGAACTCCACCTAGGCCAATCTGTTGGTCGATTGTGATCACTCGTCTCAGTGGCTGTACTGATGTTTATTCTTCATAAATAATATCTTGCAGACCACGGACTATTACAAAAATAGTTTGCAAACTACTCCATGGGAGTAACCGACTAGTCGAAATTCTGGTCCCATCACATATTAAGTTTTATTTACGTTTTACATTGTTTGTCATTGGGCGTAACCAATTGTTTCCTTATGCATTACAATCGGACCAGAAAAAGGCCGTTTCACTGATACAAACGATACACAATTGGACCACTTTTGGTGCTAATGATGGATTGTGCATTAGATTTGAACCATTTTTGATACAATTGACCGTCTTTGCATTACATTTGGACCATTTTTGAGACAATTGATAATTTAAGTGAATTTATTCTAGTTTTAGAGGTAGTCCATTGTGGACAACATACAAAAAAAACTAGACAAAAGATTGGTCTATTGAGACAATTGACGCCGTTAGTCCTGCAGTGTATCGACTCTTACTAAGGGATATTGTGCATGTTCGCTTTTTTAAAAGTCTGTGAAAGCATTCACGTGCGTGTGGGTCCGAATTAGTCTAACACCTGTTTTGGCGGCAGTTTCCCTCATATTGGTAAAACCTTTAATATTACTTCCAATGATTTTGTTAGAGACGCCCTCATAGCTCTAGACATTCCTAAAAGGGCCAACTTTTGTATTTCATCAATGCTGTATTTATCATCAATGCCGTATTTATCCAATGCGTTAGCTCCGCTTAAGGCCCAATTTCAACCCAATTATTTTCTAAAAACATTAGAAGGCTGCGTATGCCTTCTTAAGTCTATCTTTGACATTTAGTTTCCAGTTTAGTTTTCTGAATAATATTAATTCTAAGAATTTTTCGCTATCTTTGAGCTCTCGCTTTTGCATTCGTCAAGGTTGGGATCTTCCATCTGTTGGTAATAAGTACTACTTAGTTCAGTTTTTTTGAATTAACCACAATTGGTTGCCCATTCTGTAAAGGGGCAAAGTGTTCCCTGTAGTAAGTTCACTATTGTAAATAGAGAGATAGTAGAAGGTAAAAGGACGAAATAGTGTGCTATGTTATTATGCAATCCCCTTTTAATAACAGAACTCACAAGATTGTGGAGATAACTCCAAGATTTTCCTTTGAGATATGCATGCTGGTTCTTGGAAAATATAAAATACTCAAGTATAGATCTTATATGTTAGTATGGCTATAATTGGCATGGTATTTTGGTGATGAATTTTAAATTTTTGCTGCTTTTAGAATAAAGACCACCTTTGTTTCTCTCCAATTGTTCGGAAAGAACTGGAAGTTTAGACAATATTTAAAAATTTTACTGAGTTTTTTCTAAATTATGAATCAATACAATCCAACCACCACGTTGCACAGTGTGAGATTTTGCCAATCTAGGACGTCAAAATACAATTATAGCCGTAGTTTTAAAGATATCGAGTTGAAATTTTGTATGTGTGCTTTAATTTTTTATGCGGAGATTTGGTTCAGAGATGTAAAAAATCGGACAAAATCTATTTGCACCTCCCATACAAATGTTCCTTTTTTTTGTAAAAAAAATTTTTAAAATTGGTTGTAATGAAGATATCAACTTGAAAATTTGTATATACCATTTCAGTAGTAACTGAATACTAATGTCAAAAAATGGGAGTGATTAAAAAAGATAATATAAATTTTTTTTTTATGATTTCAGTGAAATTGTTCATTATAACACTTCAGTCATTGTAAAAAAAGTAGCCTTTGGGCAAAAAATGGGCAAGATTTAATATTTTAAGTCTATTCTATGAGTAGGTATGTATGCTCATCCTGTATGCTTTGTCATAGCCTAACTACGCCAAACTTGTAAGTCATAGTCTATGAAAGATTCAAGATTTTTGAAATTTGTCTTACCTTTTAGCTGATTATAAAATAATTTGACTTAAATACTTTAGTGCAAATGTAAGGGTTGTGTATAACAACAATTTTTAGTGAAAGTATTGACCTTTAATGCAAAAAACTTTTTGCCAAAAACCAAACGAGCACAACTTTAATTTGATCGCTCAAAGTTTTGTTATGGATGCAAGCTTGAAATTTGTTTTTGCATGCTGTTCAATAGTACGTGTTTGATAGCTGTTATCATGCCAATGACATTTCTTTTATTCTCTTGTATGCTTATTTTCGTAACAATTGGGGTGTTTTCTAACAAATTACAAAATATGATCGATTTTCAAGCACATTATTTTTTTTTTCATTTTGACGTCCTAGATTGGCAAAATCTCACACTGTGCGGTGGCTTGTATTCGCTAAAGATTCCTACTGCCTGTTCCACTTTTCAAGTTAAATGATGTCTCTTACGTTAGATGTCTATTATTTTCAGAAGTGAAACTATTAATTACGCTAAAATTTTCTATTACTGTTTCACGGTCTGGGAAGTATATTTTTAAGAGCATGTCTAAACTTTTCTCACCAAATTCAAGTCCGTTCAATAGTTTTGAGATTGTTTGGAACATATAGTTGCTTTTTCAGTACCTTTCAAATTATTTATATTATCTATAAGCTGGAAAACTAAATAAATGTTGCAGATGTCGAAAACATAAAAAAGTGGTAGGTAATGTTTTGAAAAACTCCATAATATGTCGAAAAAGTCAAGAGTTTTTGGAAAATTGGAAAATATTGAGGATGTCAAAAGCTATACAGGGTCAAAAAATATTGAAAAGTCAAATATATTTGGAAAACTGGCAAAAAGTCGAAAAATGTTAGATATAACGAAATTCACAAAAAAAAGTTGTAAATGTTGAAAAAAACGAAAAACTCTACAAAAAAAAAAGAGTCCAGAAACATTCCGGAATTTTTGGAGAAATTTAAATAAGAAGTGTAGAAGGATTAGAAATATTTAGAGAGCTGGAAAATTCAAAAAAACAAAAACGGAAATTAGTAAAAACTGAATATTTGTATTGTAATAAAGTTGAAAGATTAAAAAATACTAAAAATCACCGCATGGCAATATCTGAACTTGTCCCCACATACTTAAGATTTCTTTTACCGTATAAATAAAATCAACAAAGAATTCTCCACAAAGACAACTAAGCGCCAAATCATTAGCAGCATGAAATGCGCTCGATATGACCAGAAAATATCACAAAATTAAAATACTCGTGGCAATAGCAAACAAAAGTTCATGGAACTATGTTTCTAAGTATTTTCTTCTTTTTTGTGTTTGATGTTTAACAAATCAGTTAGATCTTTTCCATACGATACGTTTTGGACGAACGAAACGCAGTAAAATAATGTGCTGTTTGTTTGTGTTTGCTGCTGCTGCTCCTTTTGTTGATGCAACATTTGATGTTGTCTTGCGCAATGAACATGATATTCTATTGTTGTATAATGCACCGTTGCATCGAAAAATTCGCACCACGCGAATTTTATCGCCTGGGGAAAATCTTTACGTTTTTTGCATTCCATGGTACAGTGCACGGCGGCGTATTCAATTTAAGAAGTTAAAAGTACCAAAGGAAAAATTTCATTTTCATCGCTAATGTTTCGCGAAGAATAACAATTTATTTGATACATTGCCAACTCCCATTATTATGTTCATTCGAAAAAAATTAAAAGAAAAAACTTAAGTGTACTTAAATGAGCACTTGTTTGTTCCATCCTTACAATTGCAGCTGATATATTTTGATGCAAGAAGATGCAACAAGACAAATAATTTGTACTGGGAAAAGGGCGGTGCCACGCCTCCATCACTTCACTATTTTTTCAACTGACCATATCAATTTACTTTCTTCACCAGTAGTTAGCTAAGGTCTCTAGATTTTCGTTCTTCTATTTTTTTTTTAATGTATTGTCCTACGTATGGTGAGTTACTTGAATATGGAAATACCCATATATCATTTTAAGTGTATTTTCTTGTAATTGATTTGGAAAAAGTTTATTTTGATTGGAAAAAATTTAAATTGATTTGAATAAAGATCAATTTGTTGTGAAAAAAGTTTAACTTGGAAGTGGAAACCCTTTATTAGACCTCATCTCAAATTTTGCAATTATTGTGGGAGTGAAAAAATTTAAACTTCAGGTGTCGCTTTTAACAGTTTTCTGTAATTTTCTTCAAAACTGTAAAAGATATGCTTTCAATAAGTATCTTCCAAAAAATGCGCTTTGCAGTTTTTTTTCTAGTCATCAATGGCAATCAGAAGTGCTAGAGCCATCCTAGATTTTGTATTGAAGCGTGTTAAAAAAAAAAATGCTACTTTGTATAAAAATCGGTTTCAATGAATTCAGTCAAAACACCAGTCCACATACCTACATTAACTCATTGACTGCTATTTCGAAATAAAGCAATTTATGTTTTACTTTTAGCTCTTAAAAAACTCCACTTAGAGCTGCTATAAAAAGTATTATCGCGAATGTTATTACGTAGTAAAAAATGTCGGTGTTTGAATCAAGTGCATACACTATAAAATTAAGTATGTAGCATCTGCATAGTTAATTATATGAAAGGTGATTACGCATTTATTCCAAATGGCACGCAATCACAATCAACAATGTCTTTAAATTCAATAAAAATGCAGCATACTCCTGCTGGTAAACCGTCGCTCTCACATAGAAAAGGAAACTAATCTTGGCGCTAAAATAAATTCAACATCCTGCATATTTGAATTTACGATTACAACAGGTTGGCATTTGCACCTGCAATATGAATGTTGGCACAAAATTGTTAGCAACGAGACAGTCAATTAATTAATGAATGAATACAAAGGGCTATAGATTTCTAATAAAAAAAAAATACTTTCTTCCAACTATAACTCCAATGAAAATGTTAATGAAGGTAATCGTAAACTGTGTATACAATAATTTGGTAAATTGACAACCATCAGCGTCATCTTACATAAAATATGTTAAGGTAAGTATTTTACACTCGCACATTTTACACTGAACTGAAGTATTTGATCCAAAGAATTTACGATTTAAATTTCTGCTGTGCACTGACTTAATTTTGACACTGAATACACTGTCTTGTTTTAGTAGTGTAAAAGAAACTGATTTCAACAAATACTTCAGAGTACTGTATCTTTTACAAACAAATACTTCAGGTAAGTGTAATTGTATTAGTACGATATCCGGCATTAAGAAAATGTATCGATCGAGTTTTGAGTTAAAATCTAATTTTTAGATATATTTATGTGGGAACATATTTTTGGCGGGTTGCCTCTCAAAATGTGGCCGCAAGTATATCCAAATTGCGATAACTTGTGAACCGTGAGTCGCACAAGAAAAAAATCCCAGATTTATGGAGAGTCATATACTCTACAAGTAATTTCTATTATATTATGTAAAAACAAATTTCCATTTAGGAGTTATTTATTAAAAACTAATTTTTTTACGTTTATTGTTTATTGCGTCAAAAAAAAAATGGTTTTTAATAAATAATTCGTAAACGGTTAATTTTTTTTAACGCATAATGAAAACTACATTTAGAGCATATGACTCTTCATAAAAAAGATTTTGACACATTTCCCCGGCAGACTCACGGTTCATAAGTTATTGCAATTTGATAATACTTGCGGCCACATTTTGAGAGGCAACCCAGCAAAAATATATATTCTCCCATTCCTACATATATGTTATGTAAAAATTAGATTTTAACTAAAAACTCTATCGATACTTTTTTTTACTGCCGGTTCTTAGACTATAATATGAGCCGTTCAAAATGGCAATGGTTTTGGACTTGCACCATTATCATTTTGAACGGCTCATATATTATATTATAAAACGCAATGTACATATAAAACTAGTAAGGGTGTTACTTTTGGCCTGGCCAAATATTAAATACCCTACACAGCAGTGTTTTGAAAGTTTTGCTTACATGGGAGGTGCCACGCCCTCTTGTCCAAATTCACCCAGTTTTTTCTCAGAGTTTAAACTTATAGTTCCTATCATTTGAGTGAAAAAAATGTTTTCAGTATAGCGTTTTGAACCTTTTGCTTATATGGGAGGTGCCACGCCCTCTTGTCCAAATTCACCCACTTTTCTCTCAGAATTTAAACTTATAGTTTTAGCATTTGAGTAAAATTTAGTTTGATTATCTCAAAAAACGCTTTCAGTATAGCGTTTTGAAGTTTTTGCTTATATGGGAGGTGCCACGCCCTCTTGTCCGAATTCGTCTGGTTTTTGTTTGGAGCTTGCGCTTACAATTCGTAGTATTTATATGTATTTTGGTTGCATTATCGTGAAAAAAACTCAAAAAGTTGCATTTTGAATATATTTTTTGTATGGGCGGTAGGCGTGTCCGTTGACCGATTTCGCTCGTTTTCAATCTTCCGAGCTATCTTTGACGCCGAAGGCTGTGCAACAAATTTCTTTTAATTATCTTGCTTAGTTTTCCCAAAACGTGTATTTCCACACACAGCCAGCCAGCCAGACAGACGGACATGGCTATATCGACTCAGGAGGTGTCGCTGATTAAGAATATATATACTTTTCTATATCTGCCACGCCTCCTTCTCTGCGTTACAAACGGAAGGACAAAGGGAATATACCCTGGGTGTAGGGTATAATAAGCAAACAAAAACCCGAAACAAGAACAAAAATCATCAGTAAGTAATGCACGTGCTCATAGCCAACAACAAATACATTGTTGTCACATACATGCACCCACACATTGAAAATAACAAACCGGTCTGGTTGAGGCTCGCGACTATAAAAGCGTGACTGCAAACACAGAAGCCAGGCAGTCACAGCCAGACAACCGATACGAACACATAAATTGCCAAGCACTCGATAGTAGTAGCAATCGAAGAATTGTTTAATTGTGTATCTTAGGGTAGTTAATTAACTTAATCGCCTAGAAGATTTATTATAATCTTCCACAAAGGCTTCCTGGCACCTTAAATGACCAGAGATATTATCCTACTGCACTGGACACTTTGTATAATATCCACATAGTGTACATAGTAACCAGAAAGACTTATTTTAGTCTTCCACTGAGGTTCCCTGAGCACGTTAAGTGACCAAAGGTTTTTCTACGGAGCTGAACACTTTTTATAGTATTCTTATAGTATCCCTAGTGTTAGTTATACGAAGTTGCCTAGAAGATTCCTGGCACCTTAAGTGACCAGAGACATTATCCTACTACGATGGGCACTTTATCGTATCCGCATAGTGTACGTAGCAACAAAGAGGACTTATTATAGTCTTCCACTAAAGTTTCCTGGCCAACTTACGTGATCAAAGATATATCTACGGTGCTGAACACTTGTTTTAGTATCCACATAGTACCCGTAGTTATCAAAATATATTCCGGATATAGCTAGCACGGATTTGAGGACTATACAACAAAAGGATTAAAACTAATACAACGAATTCAAAATTTATTTAAAAACTAACTAAAATTAATTTGTAATCAAAAATAAATAATTTGTAGACTGGAAAAATAAATAAATAAAAGTATTTTGTAAACTAAAAGTCTTGGATTGTCTTTTGGTCTGACACTGAACACCGCTGACGCCAACCTCAGCCCAATGCCAAAACAATCGTTACAAATATCAAAATATCTTTGCATGAAAATCCAGAAAGCGCTGTTTTCCGGCTTATGGCGCAGTCCCACGAAAAGGTGTAGTTCCATTTTTTTAATGACATCGAATAGCCATAAAGTTCTTTATAAAACAATACTTTCAAACTTTTCCTATTGAGTCTACCCTTCAAGTAAAGGAATATCAATTTTATGTGTTAAATCGGTTTTTCTCTAGAAATATAATGTAGTCCTTTGTATGGGGATTGAGATGCGTTTACTTCGAAAGGAAAAAAATTTAAGGCATAGTTTGATAAAGAAGATTATGGCTATAAGTAAGCTGGAGTTACATCTCTTCCTAGAGCTGCACCATAAGCCAGAAAACAATTATTTCTGAAACTTCAAGCAAGGATATCTCGATATTTTGAGCATATAAGTACTTATGAGTAATTTTGAATTCGGAATCGGATTCAGCACACCAAAATACATAAAGATAGATGTGTCTGGTCAAACTTGCAAAGAACTATTTTCTCTTGTATGTCGGTGTAACTTATTGAAGAGTACAAAAACTTTACAAAACATAAAATGTCCGCCTAATAAATTTGCATAGCAAACGATCAACGATGCATTAAACTACAGCTCAGCATGATCCATTTAATTAGCGAATATTTCTGCAAAGAAAATCAACACATTTACCGTTAAGTTGTGCTTAAGCTAAATTTAATGGCTAGCGCCAACCATCCAACATTGCCATAATTCAAATAATTAAATTAATTGCAACCAAGCCATCAGTAGCGCAAACCCTTAACAGCGATTTAATTGCAGCAGCAGCAAATGCATGCGCAAGCGTAATAAGCAACCACTGAACACCAACTTCGAGCATGTGAGCGCAATTATTTGTTTACTCCGCCAATGCACATGTGTCATCAACATTAACGGAGCAGAAACTACCTACTAAGCGTGTGAATAGCGCCCCAAACAACCAACGACACTGTTGCTGCTGCTGCTGCTGCTGTTGCTGTTGTCCGCAAATTAATTGCGAACTTGAAACGAAGCAGCAGAAACAAAGGCACAGCAGCAACAGCAACACAGCAGCGAGCGACATTTACACGCCTGCGCAAATTACGCGATTTTTCGTCCAACAACATTGACGCGACAAAAACAACAAATGCTGCTAGATAGTGTCACATGTTGCGGCTGTATTGTAATGTATGTGCAAAAGTATCAACTTTAAGTATCGAGAACATTGTAAAAAGGACTCGGTTTACGGAAGAAAAGAATCATTTAACATTAAGCCCTTAGTTCCCATAGAGGCCTGTAGGCAGCCTTATTTAAAAAAATTCCATATATCGTATTTTATGACTTTTGTAACTGATTTTCTGCACTTATAAAGGAAAATACCCATACTTTTAAATAAATGCAAATGCGTAAGCTAAAATTTCGTCAAAAAGTGCAGTTCTTACCTATTTTCACTAAAACTTTGTGTGCCATGAAAGTTAAGTCGTATTTTTAGCTGTATATAATAACAAATCTCACAAATTGTGCTTAAAATTATTTGAAATCGAGTAATTTTTATATACCCTCCAGGTAAACCTAGAGCTCTAGATGGAGGGCATTCTCGATCGTTGCTATCCATATTTTCAATGCACTCTTAAGTAGATATGAAAGACCCATATAAAACAAACGGAAATCTCTTTAACAGAAATTTTGTAGCTCCGTTCATCGGGTAGATTTATTAATAACTACTAACGGGTGATCCAATAAGAGCTTTCTACTTTGTTTTCTAAATAAAATACTTAAAAATCAATGTATTAACGCAAATCTTTATTTGGAATAATAGTCCGGTTCCTATGTTTAAAAATTATTTCGTTCAAATACTTATTGCTCACGACTAGCTCTTTAATGGTTCATTCTGTGGGTCCAATTTTCGACAACTCCTTCGAGCATATCGGCCGGTATTCCTTAAATAACACGTGTTATATTGGTTTCCAAAGCGTCAAAAGTTTCGGGCATATCGACATAAACTAGTGATTTAACATATCTCCAAAGAAAGTAATCTAATGGCGTCAAACCACATGATCTTGGTGACCAATTAACAGCAGCATTTCTTGAGATGATGTTTTCATCGAACGTTTCGCTCAATAAAGCGATTGTTTCTCCAGCTGTATGGCATGTTGCGCCATCTTGTTGAAACCAGACCTCGGCTACACTAATATCCTGAATTTTTGGCAACAAAAATTTATTGATCATCCATCCGCATTTTTGAAGCAATATGGTCCGATGATGCCGCCTGCCCAAAAACCACATCAAACAGTACATATATCGGGATACACTGGAAGTTCTTGGATTGCTTCTGGTTGTTCATTGGCCCAAATACTGCAAATTTGCTTGTTCACGTAGCCGTTCAACCAGAAATGAGCATCGTCGCTAAACACAACTTTTCGATAAAACAATGGACCAATTTGAAGTTGTTGTAAGGCCCATAAACGGAAATTAAAACGTACACCAAGATCAACCGCCTTCAATTTTTATACGAGCTATATTTTATAGGCTTACAAGAACAAGATACGCCATAATGATCCATAAGAGAAGCCCAAAGCCTGAGATCGGCGACAAGTGGATTGTTCACGGTTTTCACCAACACTCTCTGCTACAGCAGCAATATTCTCTAAATTAAGGGCTCTATGCACTCTGATTGAATGATGAATGTCCAATAGTAAAAAATTGCTTCGAAATCTGGCGATGGTGTTACGAATAGTGAGCTCATAACGACCAATATGATGTTGAAGAACTCTATAACATTCTCTAACTGATGACTGATTTTGGTAGTAAGTTTCCACAACTAATAAACGTTGTTCGGTAAGTCTATTTATGATTAAGTCGTATTGAATACTGAACACAAAAGTTATATGGACAGGTCATTTGACACATAACAACTGTCAAAACAACCCAGTTGGAAAAGGGACCTCGTATTGGATCACTGTTTTATATGTGAACATATAACAAGCCCATTCTACTGATACCAACGTATGTTGGAACGAAACCTTTCTTCGATCAAAAAGATATTCATTCTTGTTCTGTCCGCTTGCTTGAGCTATAAACCAGGAACCGGAGAATTCTTTTTTGGGGGAAATGTTGCAGAAATGTCAAAGATTACCTTGCAGTATGAGAATTAAAACTTAATAATAAAGTAATAAGCGAATGAAAAATCAAAGAAGAACAACAATGAAATTTGACAGCGGAACATTGTTTCATTAAGCAATGGAATTGCGTTGTCAACTATGGCGAATTTTTTCTCTGCTTTTTGGGAATTATGCGTTTTTGCATAAACAAATCTATAGTTTCCCGTTTAGATCGAGCTGCCATAAAATATGTTAAGATATGAAATCTTGAATGTTATTCATGACACAAACTTTTTTGCAAGATTTCTAAATATTCCAGTCCCCTAGTTCACCGTTTAGATTGATCGATGATTTAACGGTAGCAGGACTACCAAGTCCACTATCTTTGATTACAACTAGAGTACTATACGTTTTGTTGAATTGCCCACGTTTCAGAGACATGCATCGAGAAATGCAAGAGGTCTTTGCTGAACCTATCACAGTGCTAAGCCTGGTGCCAAATATGAGTGAAAATCCAACAAAATGGCTAGAAGTTCAATCACTTGCAGCGAAATTGATGAAATAACTCCGGTTTATTGAACGCTACGAGGAACCCAGCGATCTCTAAATTGAAAGAGGCAGCGATCCCGCTACATTGAAAATAAGTACGTACTAGACTGACCAACTGACAGCTAATTGAGCAGTTATGCTCTAGACGGCCTCCTGACGTAGTACTTGACGGTAGTTCTACGAGGAATAACACATCTGGCGGGAGGAGTTTCTTAGCGGGTTTGAGTCTCGCAAGCAGGCTTCAGACGCTATTACTCCTCGTTAAAAAAAAAAACACTTTTCAAACATAAGTTTCAAGACCTACAACTAAAGAAAGATTTATTAACGATTTCAAGTAATTGTGGAATGTTTTTGAAATAATGCACAATGCGCACATCACCAATAGAAGTATTGTAATTGCTAACGACAGGTAGCACGACAAAAGGGACAACAGCGGAGAAACATAGGAAGACAACAGCAGCAATAAGATAACAACTGCAGCAAATTAATGTTAATGAAGAGAAAGTGCAACTTTATTTGGCCTGTGGGCACACACATAGACGCAGCAACACACAACAAATACCATGACAAATCAAATGTACACAGGCAAGCAAACACTGCATGTTCCTCAACTAAAGGGTAACTTTGTTATGCAATTTAATTTAATTTCATTTTCTTCATTTAACTTCTTGCCACACACTCAATCATTTGGAATGATGATGACGATGCGGCAGTGGCTGTTACTCCAACTGACTGGCGAGTGCTACACGTTCACACAGTCAACAATATACATGCGAGTGGATGCATACATGCGGGATTCTATCGTTATTTCAAACTACTCAGTTGACGTTCTTCATCACTTAGTGCGGTTGTGTGGTTTTGAAAGGGTCTTAGGTCCAGTTTAGATTACACCTGCTAGGCATTGAGATCATTTGTCAGTTGTGTTTTATGCAAATGACGCGAAACTATTAGAACACTGAGAGAAAAAGAAAAACACAACAGTCACAAAAGCTCATAACCGCTTTTCCGAGTTGAAATTTTTACGAAATCTTTTTCGCGTTGTGCATATAGCTGCCTACACAAACTCATTGCTTTTATAGCTGTCGCTGTGCAGTAGTTCCTTCTAGGCGCATACGAAATATTACTTAACCATTCGAAACGCTTATTTCCAAACACTCAAACCACCACGACCAGCAGCAGTCCAACAACACAACTTTACTCATTTGCCCAAGTCGCCGCCGTCGCTGTAACAAATATATTTATAGCTCGCGGAAAACCATCTAAGCATGGACACGAAATGCGAATGGAAAACCTAAATTGATTTAAATTAGATGCAGTCCATTCATTCACAGCCACATTGCGCATGCGTGCGCTTTATACTGATGGTGTTGCCGCTCCCGTCTCTTGTTGTTGTACAGAGAAGAGAAGATTTCCGAGTGCTGACCGTTCTACTTGTGGAAATGAATAATGACTAATTTTCCATTTCGTTCTAATGTCTATTTAAAATGAAATTTAGAATTCTGCACCATATCTAATCATAATCACCGCCATGATTATTCCTGGTCAAGGTGTTGTGTTGTGCGCTGGCTGGCGTTCAACTGTCCGCCCGTCTCTGATATTACGACAGCTGTATGTGTAGCTGTTGTTTTCGCTGCTGACGTAATATGGAGGAGGTGGGGGCGGCAGAAGATGCACGCTGCTTTGGAATTGCCCAACGAGCGTTTGAAACGTTACGTGTAAGTGTAAACTAAAGGATGCAACGTCGCAACGCCTTTTCCGTGTCGCCAGGCGATGTCTATTAATGATGTCGATTTTTCTTGCTCTGCAGTAACAATAACAACAATTGTTTGCGTGTTGTAGGAGCATTACATTACGCTCTAGAGAGAGCGCATACGAATTTGTTAACAAACAACGGTTTCCAACCGGAATTAAAGCCGGACGCGGAAGACTTTGTTCTTCTTGAGAAACGTCGTGGCATGGAAACAAATGTTCTATGCTCTACAACTGATGAAGATATGAGGAGCTGAAGCAAAAAAAGTGTTGCATAATTTATAAGAAAGTTAGCTAGCAGCCTCAAAAAAAAAGGGTACCAGATGGCTAAGGAAATGATTTAGGGGTATAACGGTAATTGGACTGTAATGAAATTGAAATGTGGCAATGAAAAGGGAAATCATGCAATGCTACATAGTGTGGTCCAAAGAAAAATGAGAGAATAGTCGAAAGATACTGAAATATGTAATGGGATTGAGCAAAAATAATGCGAATTACTAGCTAAAGGCTGCTATTAGGGTGAAATATATATACTCATTGATGAAGAAATGTGCATTAAAAACGTAATTAGTCCTTCAACTAATTAAACGAGACGCATATTAAATGCTGAAAGTAGTGAGTTACATATGAAGCAGACTGACCTTCAATATGATGTACTAGGCTGAAATGGAATATGCAACCACCAAAGCAGAAGAAAGTACAAAGCGCTTAGGTGCCAACGTAAGGGAACTAAGGTGGAATCTAAAAAGGGACAGGTGTAGTGGCAATCGCAGTCTAGCAGGAAATATGCAGTGAAGAAGCTTGTGGTAGAAGAACGATATGACTCATTCTGCTTTTGGAAAAAATGAACCAAACTGACTTTCTTAAAACCAGCAGATAGACAATAAAAGTTCTATAAAATTGATTCATAAATGTAAGTTTTTACTACGCAAAATGTGAAGTTTAACTTAGCATTTTGTAAAATTCTACTCAGTAAATGTTTAATTTCACTAACTAATATGTGAAGTCTTACTAAGCGATTTGTAAAATTTTATTAAGATATTAAGAAGTAAAATTTTAGTAACATTTAGTGAAATTTTATTCAGCAATTCTTGAAATTCTACTCAGCAATTTGTGAAATTTTACTAAGCAATTATTGAAATTTTACTCAGCGATTTGTGAAATTTTACTCAGTGATTTGTGAAATTTTACTAAGCAATTAGTAAAATTTTACTCAGCGATTTGTGAAGTTTTACCAAGCACTGTGTGAAAATCAACTTAGCAATAAGCAAAGTTAGCATAAAAATTTGTAAAAGTTTACTAACGAATGTACTTATTTCACTACGCAATCTGAAATAAAAGTTTCTAACTGCCCTAGAGCATGTTATGTAATAATTAAACAGTGTATTCCCATATTCAAGTATTTTTTGTAGGGGTAGCCTCAAAGGGGCAGATAGAAGGAAGTTGTGTGACAGAAAAATATTGAGGATAAAAAAATAATAAGACCTTGTGATGCATTTGTCCCATCTAGGGCTCATCCCGGACAGTTACAGCGAATTTTCAAAAATGTGAATTTTGTAGGGGAACCTCCAGAAGAGTGACAGATAGGAGGTAGATGTGTTTGTGGAAAATGTCTTACGTTTTACTCCTATATAGGATTCTCCGGGGAAGCTAAGAATTATTTTTCGACATTTTTCCTAGTTTTTTTTGCGTTTTTGTAGGGACCCCCCAAAAAAGTGACTTATTGGGGGAAGTAGAAACCTCTATTTTACTCTATTATCAAGAACCACGCGTAGGAACGGTTTTTTATGTATTTTGACGGAAATAAGTGCCCTTTATGTCTGTCGTCATGTTTTTATCATTTATGAAACCCAATGCAATAATCAAAAATACTAACGATGAAACGGCAAAGTAATTGAAGCAAACCACGCTGAAAATTTTTTTTTTCTCCGATTTCGCTCAAACTTGCCAATATGGTAGATCCGATGTGCATCTTTCGAAAAAAAGTGTATTGGGCAAAAAATGCTTAGAATCGTCCAAGCAATACATGTGATTTTTTTGGATTTTTTTTTTTTCAGCAAGAAATATTTTTTTACAAAAAGAACACTTCAAAATGAATGGGACCAGTAACTTAGATTTATCAATTTACAAACTTTAGTGTAAGCTATAAGTTCATGAAAATGACTAAAAACGCCAACTTCAACACACTGTATTTTAACAACAAATGGTACTAGGACCAAATCCTCCCGGATTGTTGTTTTTGCACACCGGATCTATCATATTGCCAAATTTGAGCGAAATCGGAGCTGGTACACTTGGCGTGGATTGCTTCATTTGTATCCATTTTTGCATTTTCTAAGTTGTATAAAATACAAAAACAGAGTTCTGGACGTCTGCCATCTTGAAACTATTTTTGTGAGGAACAATTTTAGCGCAGTATAGCAATAGCAGATACGATGTTATGACATATAAGTAGTTAATATTCTTTTTTATTGCAATTTCACCCACTTTTGGGGAATAACATAGCATGTTATTATCGACGACGATTTAATGAGAAACCGAAATTGCCACCAGCTGCCTAACTATGTTACTCGAAAACAATGTTATATTTTACACAGTTTCATTGCTATGATTGTAAGGCAAAAAAAGTTGGCTTAACTATTTGTATGAATATTTAAAGGATAAATGATCAAAGACCTGTAGAAAAGCTTTTTTTTTGTTGGAAAGTATCAAATGGAAAACTCATTGATTTTCTTTGTGATAGAGAATTTATGAAAGAGTTAGTCGTTTTTTTGTCGTTGCAGATAATTGACAGGAAAGAATTACTTCCCGTTGGATAGCAACATCAATTTCATGTTCATCATTTCATCTTTGCTACTGATACGACCACTGCAAAATTTACTAAAATCCATCATAAGAAACTTGTTAATCATTATCACACATCCATATGTACTAAGTATCACTTTCATAAAAATGCATTTAATTTATTTTACTCAACCATTCCTTAGTTAGCAAAGTTGAGACGATTAGCTTTAAACGCCATCACAATTTCACACTTGTCAACAGCATTTTCAATAGGATACCCTCTTCGATATTTTCATCGTAGTTTCTCAAGTTCCAACTGATTTACCGCGCATATCACCTGACCATTTTCATCCGATAGTGAAAACTTTTATGAATTAGTTGGCATTTGAACGCGCAATTACGTTGCCTCTTCATGACTAATGAAATCAATTCGTTCGCCGCTTTTGGGGGGCCAATATCCTCTATGCCATTTGCTGGCAACGGCATTTTATTTGAAACAAACCGCAAGACAACGCTAACGACTTGCTGCAATTACTGACTCTCTACGCTCATGGATATGTTGCTTCCTGCTCATCGCAACGAAGTCATGGCGCTGCTCATTAGGTTTCACTTGCTGATGCTGGCAAATCATTGATTTATAAACGTTTTAAGGATCTGGTGATGGGCCACTTTGTCATTGTGTGCGCCGCGGAGCACCATACCTTAAAGGTGCGCGCTTAAATTGCTGCTAACGCCATCTGTGTGAAAATTGGAAGCTATTTACAATACAATAAGACCAACGACCGACTGACTATCTAACGGCAAGAGAAAGTGCTGTAATCCGCCGCTGTTCTGCCAGCGCAATCATTTGCATAAAATTTATTGTTTTCAATTTATTGGCAGTTCAATTGCACAGCACTCACCACTGCAGGAGAGGACGAAGATTCGTTTGAGTCCAAAAAAATACAACACAACACAACAGCGCAAGGAGGATGCATGTCGTTGTCGTGGCGCACCTGCTTTTAATAGCACGGCGCAGCACGGCACAATTGGACCAATTGAATATTTTTTATTGCCCGTCTTCTGACTTAAAGCTGCTGACATTTGACTAGATTTATTTGAGAGTAAATAGCGGCGCCTAAAGCGCAGCGCACACCTACGCCTGCAGTCTGATGGTAACGGGCGCAACATTTTTATGCTCGCGGCAATGCCGGTTGACCATGGTTAGGAACAGCAAAAAGGAAAATCAATGTTGCTGCGACAAAAAACAGCATTGCGTTTATACAGCAGTCAATGGCGATGCCAACGACACATGAAAAAGTTGTTGCCTATTTTGTAAACGACAGGACGGACGACCGTTTTCCAACTTTGGTGGTGGTGCGCTGAGGAGCTGCTCGAAAAACCCCAGCTGGCGCATAACTGAACCTTAACTGACCTTCAATCACGCTGCTCGTGTGAATGGGAAAAAGCAGCCAGCAAGCCAGCGAGCGAGCTGATCGCATGATGAATGGTGATGTGGGGAGCAATTAAGAGGAACTGCTTTGTAATACATGAACAACAAATGAAGTCATTACCGTGGAATGCATTTAGGGATTAATGTGATTTTTATACGAAACTTATATTAAGGACAATGGTAATTTAAACAAACGAAAAATATTAAAAGCAGACCTCGAGATCATCTTTTTCAAAGTAAAGTCAGACTTTATACTTTTAAGTTCGTTACATTAAAGTTCAAACTTTTTGAATTAAAAGTATAAGTGTATTCAAACTTTTTCTTGTGAAAATAAAAGTAAGAAAAATTTCTTGATCACGGTTGCCACACCAGAATTTTTTTTTGGGATAAAAATTTAATGAAAAAACAAGACTAATGTTTTTTTTTCTCTGTTATTTTATAATAGCTTTGTTTTAGATGACAGTTTTCAGTGTTATATTAAGCACTTTCTAAGAAACGTATGGAAAAGCAACAACTAAAGTGCTTAATTTAACGCAGATAAATTTGCGTTGTAAAGTAAACTGTTGATGTTGCCATACTACATGAATATTAGCTGTGTTTAATAGGATTTTAACATAGAGGCACCACATTTTTAACAATTGTCTTGGCAAGCGGAGAGAAGTTGTGTGGAAACGAAAAGCAGAATAAAGTAAAACAAAATAAGAAGAAGGAGATAGCACACAAACTCGTTTTAAAAGGACAGTGAAAACTACGTGCTAACACGCTGCCATCTAAAACACAGCTAATGGTGTAAAGACAGTTCTTCTAAAACGATTTTGTGTGTTTTAGGTTAGGATACTTTAGAGACGAAAACGTTTACATGCATAACTCAGAGTGGAATTTTAAGAAAAGGCTAATACTTTAAGGTGTCAAATCAGATTTTACAGTCAGAATTTACTTTGATTCGTTACATGACTTCAAAGAAATACTTCGAAATACATAGGTTCGGTCAAAAGAACCGAACTATTATGCTTGCTTGTGACCAAAATGAAAAAAATCGAAATAAAGTCGAATAAAAAATAAGGATTTTGAAATTATTTATTGAACAAAATATATGTTGGACAAAATCCCGTAAAAAAATTTGGGGTTCTCGAAATTTTTTTTAAATATGCAACGTCTCACACAAGAGCAGAGGAATAGTGTCGCCTGCGGGCACAGGTCGGGTATGGGCACCCCCCCCCCCCCCATAACTTTTGACAGAAAACAGATACGGCTGTCCTGACAAATGTTTAGCGCGTGTTATGACAGCACGAAGTTTTTGTGCACATACCCGAGCAAACAGACGCATTTGCTTTGTGCTGAGAAAAAAACAATTTTTGAATAAGTGAAAGTCAACACAAAAGTTTTTTCAATCATTTTCAAAGTGCAAAGTAAATCAATCGAAAAACTGAGTGCAATCTAAATATATTTATGCCGTTAACTTTTTATATTTTGTGATTCGAAACCGAATCCAACCAAAATGTTTACGCAACAGAATTTGCTTATTGCTTTTCAAAATGGCTGTCAAAGTCGGTTGTGGGCACCTTTTTTTTAAATAAAGCGTGTGTTTTATTGAAACATCGTCGTGGATGCCAACGTTATAAATTTAAATGGAAAGAACCATTTAAAGATATCGTAGAGAAAAAGTTATTTTCATTAAATATGGGTGTTAAAGTGGCATGCTACATCCGCACGAATGGCCAGAGGAGCAGACGGCGGGCATGCTTGGCAAAAGAGCAGTGTCAAAATGGGCTAGAAATTGCGTCACCTTGACGGCTTAGTCTGCAAAACAATTGATCTGACATTGACGCCAAAGACAATCAAGTCTGATTTCAGGGCAACAGGCATGATGCCCTTCGATCCAGACGTTTTCAGTGACGTTGATTTTGTTAAAGCCGTTGAGCAGAATTTGTTAAATTTGTGTGAGTCAATGTTTCTAAAATAAATTAATGTTGCTTTCTTCTACATTTAATTTCATATTTTCTTATTTTAAGCCGATTTTCTAAGGGTGCCCACAACCGACCCAAAATTTTTTTTTTTTTTTTTTTTTTGTGTCAAAAACTATCACTTCACTATTTTTGATATAATTTTTCCAACAAAGGTCTTTAGCTTTCCAGAGATAGTTATGTGTTAGCATAATATACATTTGGTCAAAAAATATAAGTAGAAAACAAAAAGGTGCCCACACCTGACACTATTCCCCTACTACTTCGAACCACATTATCCGCCTTAAAAAAATAAAATCAAATAAATAAGGTAGTCGAATTAATACCTCATTTAATGTGCTTTTTAATTGCATTTTTGGATTTAAAACAAGAATTTAGTTTTTTGGTAAAAGGTGGACCTTAATTTTTGAAAATTAATTCTAACAAAGTTAGTCCCTTTTAAGTTTTGTAATATTTTTCTAAAAATAGCCAAGGGCAAATAGATGATACTTGCCAAATTTCATAGTGGGCGTGGAAGGCGTTTAAGAGCTAGAACAGATACAGTTTCAAATCGTAATGACGAAATGATTGTAACTGGTCTAGCGCCTAAACGGCTTCTACGCACACTATGAAATTTGGCAAGAATTATTTATTCAAAAAAAAAACTAATAAATTTTTTACGCTGGATAATGGGATTTGGAGTAGTACGTATCTGCCGGTCAGTCAAAACTTTAGAGCCCTCTAGCTCGTTAACCAGACCTTATATTTGAAAAAATTTTGTATCTGAATCCAAGGTATATATAGGTATAACATAGTCAAAAATTACTGAAATCGGATACGCCATGTTTTTTAACCAACGATAAATTTCTGTTTACTATTTCTTTTGCTTGTCACTTTATTTAAATAATTTTTTCCTAGTTTTCTTTTTATAAATAAGGAAAAATTATTTACTTAACGTAAATCAGATTTTTTGATTTAAACTATAGGTCGTTTTAGCAAAAAAATCTGATTGAACATTTTTTTCCGAAACCTTGTACGAATATATAAAGTAGCTATTTTTTTTTTTTTTTTTTGTTATTAGTTCAGATGTGAAAAAAAATCTTTAAGTCGGTAGTGTCTTTCAATGCAATATTATGCATTTTTCTCTGCACAGATTATCCAAGTAATTATATCAATCTTTTAACAACGAAATACATAAGCGCTGTATGCAAACATTATCTTTAAGTAATTTATTCTCAAAGAAATCCATTACCATTTCGAACTAATCGTTTGGAGTTGTAAACCTAAGTAATAATCATCACAATAACTCAAAACACTTTCGAAATTCTCCAATAAAGCACAAGAATAATAATAATCATAACCTTTTGCGTACCATCATCATACCTAAATGAGTGCAAATGACCCCACTGTGATTTCACAGTGGTTCGTACTCTGTTGAACTTTGTAACGATTTGCTTGCGCTTTGATCAATACCAAGCGATAAGAAACAACAAAAGCAACACAAAGGCAAGGTGCGATGGAGTAGCTTAGTAGCAAATGAGTTACGATTAATTTCGGGCCAATTCCATCGAGCACATGAATTGTATTACTAAAATGCTGTAAAACAATACCGAAAAATTTATGGGTTCATTCAGTCTACAACATTTAAGACACACACACACACAGCAATGACGGACCGCAGTAGAAAACTAAAGAAGATGAAGCAAAAAAAAAGTGCAGCGTGCCGCATAAATAGCGCTAAATAAGTGTTTATCGTACCGCTAAGCGCGCATAACACACCTCAATTTCGACTTTGACTTATGGGTTACGGTTGTGGCCTGCCTATGCTGCAGCTGTGGCGCAGCAAATACTGTAACGGTGTGCGCGGCAGGACAGTGTTACAGTGCATTCGAAAAAAAAAAAAATCATGAAACAAATGAAGACCCAGTAACCTGATTGTAGGTGGTGTTCGTGTTGCCACGCCGAAGAAGATTTCATGTTTTGTTTTTTTTTTTTGCTTTTCACTTTTTTAACCCATATTTCACCAAGACATTAAAATTTGTTAATTAGCTGCACGTAAAAGTATTAAAAATTTTAGTAAAATATTCAGTTATGCCTCAGACGGCACATGCTCGCGGAGGCCGAAATAGGTTATTATGTTTTATTATGTACCCATCTTTTTTGAAATTGTGAACTTGAACATTACTATTTTTCAAAATTTTTTGATAAACTTCACCCAATGAAATCGAACTTAACTCATTCATGACACGCTTCTTTTTGGACTTTCTGGATCTCTAACAGATTACAACGCTGTAGTACTCAGTTTTGAGATAAACATTCTGCTGATTCTTCCCGTCAGAGCTCAAAGCGAAGATGGCACTCTGAGTTTAAATTTTTGAAATAGCCCATGGCTCCAGAATATACTGTGAATACTAGATCTTAACTTTTATTTGGAGAATCAGATTTTCTTCTGACTCAGATGAAACTACTAAGGGCATCTGGCCTTTATACAATTGTTCATAAGCCTTTGATTTATTTACTATGCAGGGTGGTTGGTAATCGGTAGAACACTAGAAAATGCCAAATTTCTGGGACTGTTCTGAATAACCTCTCTTAGTTCCGTTTCTCGAAATTCAAAATCTGACGAAGATAAAGCCATCGGAAGATTCTTATATAGATTTATGAAAACCGGTCTGGAAAATCGGAACCCCTTGATGGATTTTAATAATTTGATTGGCTACAAAATTGAGGCACAAAAATTTTAAATCCAAATTATGGTTTTCGAGATAAAGCGAATTTTCATTGACAGTTTTTTTCACAGCACTATTCTTCCGAAACTATGTTTTATTCATGCAATTTACCAAAACATTACAATAGCACTAAAAATTCGCCATATTTGGGAAATCAGAAATCGGATTTTAAACTTTAGCATAACAATTTTGTAGCCGACGAAAGTACCTTTCATATGACTCCAATGTTATTTAAATCCATCAAGGGGCTATACCGGTTTTCATGAAGCAATATCCTGATCATACAATGGCTATATCTGAGCCAGTTTTGCTAGTTTCGAAAAATGAAGTTGAGAAAAGTGGTTCTGAATAGTCCCAGAAATCTTATATATTCCGGTGTTCTACCGGAGGTGGCACTGTCAGTTCTTGCAATCGATTTGAAAGACTTTTTTGTTTTGGTATTGGTTTTTTCATTGGGTTAATGGTTCCTAAAAGTTCTCCCAAATATGGTCGATAACATACTATTTGGAATATAGTATCCTCAACAGCAGCATTAAAAGGTTTGAGTAAGGTACTCTTCCGCAGATCTACAAATTATATTTGCTATCGATAGAAAAGAAATCGGTTAAAAGGATTGCAAGTTTCTCCTTCATACTTTGGCTCTGATAGCCATCTGCATATGATGAAAGAGTGTAAGGCTTGTCAGACGAAAGCATTGTAAGAAGTCTAAGGCTGGCGGAGATGCTTGCGATATCTTCTCAGAGGTGCCAGAATGACACCACTTGCTTTCATTTCCATTCTTTTCAATAGCTAGTGAGAGTATGAGCGAGAGTTGATATTTGGCCTATCATTATTAAAAAGTCTGCTATAATCTGACCTGAATGGATTTAGGTGACTATCTTACCAAGGTGCCCGCATTTCTAGAGCTGTAATCTTCAGAAGAAAGCTTCTTTTAAAGGCAGACATATACAGTCCAGCGTTTGATGGTGGTATCAGTGGAATAATATTAGGGAAGCTGGAAGAGCTCTGAGCCCTAACCATTCTCCCCGCCCAAATTTATTAATTTAATCAAATTTCTCATACCAAAATGATAATGTATTAGAAAAACAACAAAATGTACATAGCCATAAAGTATGCTTTAAGGAATTATGTAATTGGAAATATTTTAAGTTATGAAATTTGTTTCTCTTAAAAATAATATATGTAATTATTGGAAGATGAATTATATTTTTTTATTATGGAATTTATTGTACTTAAGAAGATTGGTTTATATGCGCATAAAATGAATTTTTGATAAAATGGTTTAAAATACTTTCATATGAACTTACATATAAATTTTATACAAAAATAGTATTAAAGATTTTTATATAGTGATACTATAAAATTTAAACCAAAATAGTTTAAACTGTGTAAATTCTTTATGTATATACATTTTATACGAACAAGCATAAACGGTTTGTATACCAAATTGAAGCATAGATTTTATACCAAGTTTGGTGTAAATCTGTATTCATTCCAATTTTCAATTCACGTTATTAACGATTTGATTTCAATAATAGCAATTTCATAGCTCTAACAATATATGTACGTATATACGATGGATTTAGTGATAGCCCTTATTATTCGACTTTTTTGCTGATCTTCGGTATAGGTATTTTCAAAATTTTATTATCTTGTTTATTATTTTAGTTTAAAATTTCCTCAATTGCTAAAACATATTAAATCTGGTACAAAATAGGTTAACTGCAATAAAAAGTACTATGTACTGTATGGAAAACTGTAACTTTTGTTTTAATTCCTTCAGTTTTGCTCATACATAGTTATTAGCCGCTCTTACGTTATGAACGCTTTTTATTGCCAATATTCACAGTACAGGCCATTTAAATTTGTTGCCAAATTGAGCTGAGAGAGTCGTCTTCGCCAGGCGACTTGTGACTTTTGGCTGCTGCGGCATTGGTACTTTATTGCTTTATAAATTTTTTCCAGTTCATGCTATATGGAATTATTCGATTTTAGCTTTACTAACGTACATCTGAATATTACTATGGTCACGACATAGTCACGTTGAAGAAATTGGAAAATTCAGTAAAAAAAATTAGCAATTAACAATAGTGATGCAGTTTAAATATGCTGATGATGACGCGATGCAAAAAAAAAACAATGGTGTGCGCATGCGCATTTTTGGCCTTCTCACATATTGGCAACTGTTACGCGTTGCAATGTCCATGAAAAGAACTATCCGTGAGCGTGAAAGAAGCTCATAGCCAGAATTTATGGTGTCGAGTTAAGGAGTTGCCAAATGTAGCGTTCTTTTGTATTGTTCAGACTGCGCTTTTATTCATTTCGTATGCAATGTTTTTATTTAAATTTTTCAACTTTATTTTCTAAAGTTTTTGACCACCGAATGGGGCGTATTATGGTGGGAAATCGTAACAGTTACAATTGATATTTATTTCATTTTTTTTTTTTTTTGTTTTTTTTTGTAACGTAATGCGCAGCTTGTCGAACGCTTCTATTTCGGAATCTACATGGTGATCACGTTGTGGGAAAATAAAGGCACTGCAGGCAGTTTGGCATGAGAGTGGTGATATGTGTTTAAAGTTTTTAAATTTTAATTGTGCCATCATGAAATTGGAACAGCGATAACACCTTGAATCGAATAGGGTGAATAGGGGCCGTTCATATATTACGTAATGCAGTTTTCGACCAATTTTGACCCCCCCCCACTCCTAGTAACGTAACAATCTTAATTTTGGTAATTTGAATTTATTGTCGAAAAAAATTATAAAACCGACGTTACCTTACATAGTTGATGACCCCTCTCCCCATCATGTTGAATTTCGTAACAAAACGTATAACACTCCCTTCTCCCCTTGACGCGCTACGCAATATGTGAACATCCCCATAGAAAACTAGTAAGGGTGTTACCTTTGGCCTGGCCAAACATTAAACACCATAAACTGTAGTATTTTGAAAATTTTGCTTACACCGGAGGTGCCTCGACCTCTTTATTGATTTCCTGCACAGTAAAATTTTTAGTTTAATTTTAAAACCAAAAAGTATTTACACAAAACAATTCCAAAAAAAGTATTAATTTTAAACTATTTTGGTATAATATTATACTTTTTTTGGAATAAATTTTAAACTTTTTTTGGGAAAAAATCGGAATTCAATATCAAAAAAGTTTAAATCAATACTAAATGGAATCAAAAGTAAGTATGTAGTACTTCTGAAGGTTTCCGAAGGGACAACCGAAGATAATTTGACATATAATGTTCCAATTGCAATCACTGAGATTTTTAAAAAGTAATGTTTCTTCGGAAAAGTTGTAGCAAATGGAAAAACGGAAACAAACATATGCCTAGCGTAGTGGGTAGGGAGAGATTGTACTTCTATGTCTCGCAGCTTTTGAAAACTGTTTTAATGAAATATATTTTACGACGATCTTTACTTTTTTATGAACTTTTGATATATTCCGACTTAAGTCGACACTTATAACTTTTTGAATATATGTATCTTGCCTACTTCAAAATGTTGAACTCTTGGGAACAGTTTTTTGTTGTTGTTATGAATCGATGTTTTTTAAATTTGAAAAAATAATCGTACTGTATGGTTGAGTAACTGTTCTTTTTAATACTTTTTGGAACAACTTGATAGTTTTCCATAGAAATATTCCAAAACATCAATATGTTCAAACATCATGACACAAGTGCTTACACTCCTCCGCTTATTATCAATTTTAGCTTAAATTTGTGGTAACTTAAAAATGCAAAAGAAAATACTGCATGATAACTCATAAATCTTTCAACATTAATTCCAACAGTCATAGCTATGAAGGCTCAATAATTTCTTTCTGTATTGAACAGTATAATTTATTGGCGCACATAATACAAACAAGTATGGAAAATAAATACCAATACTCCACCTCTTATGGAAATTTTAAGGATGTACCAAGAGACACACACACATGCTAATTAAGAATATGCTGCTGGGGGAGCCTGCAATATCATAACTCGAAGACCATTGTTGGCATTCAAGAAAACATTGGAAATTTTATGAGTTGAGCTATTGAACAATGAAGAAATAATGAAGTTAAAGAAGGAATTTACAGACGCATACGACAGCACAGTGAAACAAAAAAAAAAAATAAATTTGCGATCGGATGGATAAAAAAATAATTTTTTTTTTTTTTGAAAATTTTCGCCCTAAGCTTCACAAGTGTGCGTTTCCACCAACTAACCAATATACAACATAAAACATCAAAAGTTCCCAACACTCCTTATTTGTGTTTGCGCATGCGCCGCATACTTATTATACTCAACTTGACGATTTATGACTTTCTTTCGAATAGCCAGGCAGCCAAGTAGATACCCTTGCAATTCTTCGTGCCAAGCGCTCTTTAACGCTAAGATGGAATGGAAATATTGAACAGAATTTATAGCTTCCGTATCAGTTTAACTTCAGAGCAACATAGTTCCATTTTTAGTCACAAAGTTGCTGATGTGTTGCCATTAAAATTTATGACTAGATGATACTCCTGTTGGATGCTGCCGTATTCGTCGTTGTCTTTTTAAGTCTTCGCATTCGTTTTCTATTCATTTAACTCAACTTTGTTGGTTGGTTGGTTGGTAATGCGATGTGATAATCACCAGGTTTTACCATTTGTGTTGCACAATCTGCATAGAAAGAACAGCTGCCCCCTTTTCGCACCACAATATAATATATGGGAAAAAACGGTCGGCCTGAAGGGCGTCACACAGTGATATGGTTCCATCTATTTATTGGAGAAATGGATGTAATGCGTTGACAGACACACCTACCTCCCATTCGAAGTGAACCTTGTTCTTCAACTGTGGAGAAAGCGAAAAGAGATAATTTATTTTACAAGAAACACTATGCTGTAGTTTGGAGTAAATCGCAGAACTGGCACCAATCTTGAAATTTTCATGACTTTTGCAGAGGTACGGTAGACAATGGACTGAATTGAATAAAGATTTTAACTTGAAATTTGGACTACGTCGAAAAGCGTGTGTATGGATTAACATATTCGCCTCTTAGTATTACATTGCAAGCTTGCATTGCATTTCTTGTGATCTTTTTGGAAAGTTTATTACTCTGTTTGGCAATTGCAAATATTCGCAAAATGTTTTCATTTAACATAAAAGAATAGTTTCTCATCTGTAATTATTTTACAGTTGTAGAACGGTGGCAGACCGAGTTCGCTTAGTTTTTACCGTAGAAATTTGAAAAAGCTGCATTTTATAGAACCATTTCCAAAAACCCCAAAAATGTTATTTAGTTTCCTACGTACAATCATAATGAGGCATTGGTTCATTTTTTCTATAACAAAATATCACTTTAACTTTTAACTGTGTCTACTTTATCCAACATTATTCTATAAAACTGCATTCATTCCATTTTTTTAAATTTTGCTTTCATAAAAGTGCATCTTTTTTTATCAAAGTACCACTGTGAGGCGTCGTGCAACAGATGTCAATCAGAGTTGAATTTTTTTATGTGCGTAACATACGAAATTTATTGGAATTGAAGTTTCAGATTTTAGTTCAAGCTGTCTGTGAGCTGTCAACACTTGGGCGAAAAAAAAAAAAAATAAAAATAAAGAGAAGCGAAGCGAACAGTTTGGCACTGATCAAACTCTTTGCTGTTTGGCAGTTGGGCAAAATGAATGTGTGAGGTGCTGATTAAGTCAATTGAGCCAAACTGTAACCTGCTGCTCATTTCATTTCATTTCACTTCATTTCATTTCATTTCATTTCATTTCATTTCATTTCATTTCATTTCATTTCATTTCATTTCATTTCATTTCATTTCATTTCACTTCACTTCACTTCACTTCACTTCACTTAACTTAACTTAACTTAACTTCATTTCATTTCATTTCATTTCATTTCATTTCATTTCATTTCATTTCATTTCATTTCATTTCATTTCATTTCATTTCATTTCATTTCATTTCATTTCATTTAATTTAATTTAATTTAATTTTATTTCATTTTATTTTATTTCATTTCATTTCATTTCATTTCATTTCATTTCATTTCATTTCATTTCATTTCATTTCATTCCATTCCATTTCATTTCATTTCATTTCATTTCATTTCATTTCATTTCACTTCATTTCATTTCATTTCATTTCATTTCATTTCATTTCATTTCATTTCATTTCATTTCATTTCATTTCATTTCATTTCATTTCATTTCATTTCATTTCATTTCATTTCATTTCATTTCATTTCATTTCATTTCATTTCATTTCATTTCATTTCATTTCATTTCATTTCATTTCATTTCATTTCATTTCATTTCATTTCATTTCATTTCATTTCATTTCATTTCATTTCATTTCATTTCATTTCATTTCATTTCATTTCATTTCATTTCATTTCATTTCATTTCATTTCATTTCATTTCATTTCATTTCATTTCATTTCATTTCATTTCATTTCATTTCATTTCATTTCATTTCATTTCATTTCATTTCATTTCATTTCATTTCATTTCATTTCATTTCATTTCATTTCATTTCATTTCATTTCATTTCATTTCATTTCATTTCATTTCATTTCATTTCATTTCATTTCATTTCATTTCATTTCATTTCATTTCATTTCACTTCATTTCATTTCATTTCATTTCATTTCATTTCATTTCATTTCATTTCATTTCATTTCATTTCATTTCATTTCATTTCATTTCATTTCATTTCATTTCATTTCATTTCATTTCATTTCATTTCATTTCATTTCATTTCATTTCATTTCATTTCATTTCATTTCATTTCATTTCATTTCATTTCATTTCATTTCCAAGATTAATGTTCCTCATCACTATTCATAAAGACTGATATTCGATTTTGCACCAGAACTGATATAACCTATCTATTAACCATCAACAGAGAAACACGTAAAGTAGTAAGATCTTATTATTTGGCAGTTAATAGTTTGTGATTACAAATGCAAATGTTATGATAAAGAATGTAGTCTGAGCTTATGGTTGATTCAATTCTATCTGGACAATTGTAAAATTTTTACAGTTCGACACATCTCTTTAGAGCTTTGTATCTAAAAAAACGAAACAAATTAGTTACACAAACATTGGACTTGCTTCAAATAATACATATCTGTTCTTTTCTATCGGAGAAAAAGTTCCTAATAAATAACTTGAGACCTCCCAGTTAGTCGTTTGAAACTTTAATGTATAAAAAAATTTTTTTCAATTAGCAGCTGTGATATATTTAACGCCGCTGAACGCTATTTCAATCATGCATGCATTCATCTATTGGTTATACCAAATGGTGCCGCCGCATATGGCTTAAACTACTTAAGCCATATCGATAAAGTATTCAAAATCGTTGTAGAGAGATGACTACTGGTTTTGAACAACAGCAACACAAATGCAGAAGTCCAGAAGGCTTAAGAACGAGTGGCTACACTTTGAGTGCGAATGCGTGCAACTTTTTGTTTTGATTTTGTTTTTATATTGGCCATTGGCTATATTGCATTTGTCATTGTTCGCATGTATGTAGGTAAAGTGATGGGTTTAAGTCCTCAGCGCTTGATGGCGCATGCAAGAAACGCATTTAAATTGAGCGAGAAAACAAAAAATAATCAAAATGCCATTAAATAGGAGTTTATTATCAAATAAAATAAACTTTAAGCATTTGGGATGATCATAAAAGATAATGAAATGAAAAATAAAATTATAATTAAAATAAACTTAATTGCACAAAAGATAGGTGTGCAGTTCAGATTTATCGATGAAAAAAAAAAAAAGGTTTTTATTTTTATGCAAACTATACACATATGTTCAAGTGTTACTAATTTTGAGTGTTTATTCTGATAAACTTTGCACGAACATTTTTCATTTATCACACTTTCTTTGTGTTAAATGATATTCTTGTTTGATTAATTACACTATACAACAGTCAGAAGAGATCTGGAAAGAGCTAGTATATTTTAATCTGCTAAAAATGAATGCTATTCCTTTTGTAACATCAGGCCAGAATGAAGTTATGAAGAAGCTTTTGACTTAACCTAAAATGCTACATCTCTGCAGCTTAAGCAATTAATACACAGACTTGCAAGGTTTTATTACAAGACCGCAGAGGGTCATTTTTGTAGGAACGTAGAATCTGAATCCGAGCAGACATGGAAAGAAAAAACATATGATAATTACCAGAAATGGGATGTAAAATGCGTGCAAGTGAGAGATCTAGGTGTTTTCGTATACAAAAATTTATTTTCCCGCCAAGGAAAAAAAAAAAACACTTTTCACAATTTTCCGGGTGTTATTTCACAATTTTATTTCACTGTTTATATTTTCCTTGAAAGGCACTCCTGAGCTATATTAAAATTTAAGCTTAGTTATACGGGTGACAAATGAGCTAATTATGGATGATGGGGATGTCTGTAAGTCGTGAATAATAACCGATCCAAGAATCGTGTAACCACCTCCTCCTTGTGGACTTGTCGCGTTGCCAGTCTCTGTTTCCGTCCAGACTTCAGGATTGAAGAGAGTCGCACTACCGCTGCATCCTTGTTGTCTTCTACTAACCTGTCCTTGTCTGTCTTGTTTGTTCACGAAAGCCCGCGCCACCGTTACACTCTCGAGTCAGGTCAGGAAATTCTCCAGAAAACAAAGCCTATGGTCTTAGTCTTGAGTTTTGCTTGAAAGTCTGAGTTTCGTTCACTGATGGTTAAAATATTTGAAGAACACGTCTTACCTAGTTGCCGGTTGGGTTACTATGTAGAGAGCGATACCATCGCCCGAACTTGTATTCTACCGTTCCATTTTCATCCATTATCAGCTGTTTCCGTTTATCGATTGGATTTGACAGTTGGCACTCACTGTTTCGGGACCAGAGTTGCTGTTACACGCGATAATCATGCAATTCTTTTCCATCTATTTGTCAAGCGGTTGCACGATAGTTTGTCAAGTCCGTTGGTTGCGATTGTCCTAAAACTATCTACCTACTAAAAAATTCTTAGTTTTAAATTAATTCTAGACTTATTTGACTAGAAATTCGTCACCTATTTTAACCTTAATTAGTTCTTAATATGTCAAAAACACTTTGAACTTTTATAATTTTCATATACATTTTTACAGCCTAAAAATTGCACAATTATTTTATACAGTTTATTTCGTAGTATTATTTATTAGCATATCTTTTTTCAATTCATTGCATTTGAAAAATAATTGCATTTTTGAAAACAACTTAAAAAAAATTTATCAATGTGGTAAGTTTTATGGAAATCGAACCAAAACTGTGAAAATACCGTTCCGTTGTTTAAAGTGACAGCACTGTGGATTACTTCGTTTTTGTTTTAGAGCGTTAAAAAAATAAATTATATCTTCACTAGGGTGGTTCAAAATTTTTAAAATTTTTCGAATTGTGCTCCCATAATACCAACATCTTTGCTTCGAAGTAAATAAGCACTATGTAAAATTTGGTTAATTTATTTAAATTTCACAATAAAAATAATAAACTAGTAAGGGTGTAAAATTTGGCCTGGCCAAACATTAAATACTCTACACTGCAGTATTTTTAAAACTTTCCTCGTATGGGAGGTGCTACGCCCTCTTGTCCGAGGTCACCCAGTTTTTTTTCAGAGCTTGCATTTATAGTTTTTAGTGTCTGAGTGAAAAACGTTTTCAGTATACGGTTTTGAAGCTTTTGCTTATATAGGAGGTGCCACGCCCTCTTGTCTGAGTTCGTCTAGTTTTAGCTTAGAGCGTGCATTTATAGTCTTTAGTATTTGAGTGAAGTTTAATTGGATTATCTACAAAAACTCTTTCATTATAGCATTTTGAAACTTTTGCTTATATGGGAGGTGCCACGCCCCCTTGTCCGATTTAACCCAATTTTTGTTGAGTGCTTTCATTTATGATTCTTAGTGTCTGAGTCAAATTTGGTCCGAATATCTCGAAAAACGCTTTCAGTATAGCGTTTTGAAGCTGTTGCCTATATGTATGTATGTATTCTCCTTTAACTCCTAGGAGGAGCATAGGGCCAATATGAAATCTCTCCATTTGTCACGATCCCTTGCGATGACTTTGATCTCTTGCCACGATTTTCCCGATTCTTGGATTTCCTTTTCCAACGACCTTTTCCAGTTGGTTTTGGGTCTACCACGTCCTCTACTGCCTTGTGGATTCCACTCAAGGGCCTGGCGACAAACTTCGCTGTGTGGTTTCCGGAGAGTGTGACCAATCCATCCCCATTTGCGCAGTTTGATCTCGTTTGCTATAGCCTTCTGTTTGCATTTTTGATGTAGCTCTGCATTTGATATAGTGCGAGGCCACCAAACCTTTAGTATACGCCTTAAGCATTTGTTGACGAATACTTTCAGCTTGTTCGTTAGTTGTTCAGTAACAAGCCATGTTTCGCACCCATATAACAAAACCGATTTCACATTCGAATCAAAAATGCGCACTCTCGTTTTGGTGGATATAACGGATGAAGACCATATTTTGTTCAGTTGAGCAAACGTGCCTTTTGCTTTTGCTATTCTTGAGTTAATATGCTCTTTTGCTCCACCATCCATGGAGATAATGCTGCCTAAATATGTGAAGCTTTCGACGTTTTCGATGTCATCACTGCCAGCTCTAAACGTGATGTCATTCCGGTTTGCCTTTAGCTTCATGCTTTTAGTCTTGGATACGTTTTTTTGCCTATATGGGAGGTGAATATATTTTTTGTATGGGCGGTAGGCGTGTCCGTTGACCGATTTTACTCATTTTCAATCCCCCGAGCTAACTTTGACGACGAAGGCAGTGTACCAAATTTCATTGAATTATCTTGCTCAGTTTTCCCAAAAAATGTATTTCAACACACAGCCAGCCACCCAGCCAGCCAAACAGACGGACATGGCTATATCGACTCAGGAGGTGACGCTGATTAGGAATGTATATACTTTCCTATATCTGCCACGCCTCCTTCTCTGCGTTAAAAACGGAAGGGCAAAGTGAATATTTCTTGGGTGTAGGGTATAAAAATGCATATTTATGTTGCAATACTCTGTGAAGTTTGCTGTTTTTAAAAATTTTTTATTTTTTTTTGTTTCAATATCGCTTCGATACCCCCAGTAGCTGCACAATTGCTTCCCGTATTCGCAATAATTAGTTAATTTCATGTGTATTAATGATGTTGCCGCATGTGTAAATTAGATTATCTTCCAGTAATTTGCTACTTGTTGACTTGTTGTAACACACAAGTTGGTCTTAAAGCAAAATCCGTAGCCACATGTTGTCTACTCTCCATCACCGCCGCTGCCTCTGGTGGTGAGTTCGGGTCAGTAGTCTTATCAATCTCAACGTGTAGTAGTCGGTAGTCTTCATAGGTACCACCTGTCTACTGAACTCGTCATAATTTTTACTGCTACAGTAATTATTATATTTGTTGAGGTGCTTTTGTATTACTGCGGCGAGCGTATTGTGTTTGTGTTGCCAGTGGCTTTCATTACAAACAAAGACGACGACGACGACGACTGCAGCTAACGTTCAGTGGCTTGTTGCTGGTGTTGTCGCTGTTCACTTAAATTAAATTTAATTTAATTAAGAAAAATTTCTTATTCGTGGTACATGTTGTGTTCTCGTATGTTTTACGATGATGGATGGATGGATGGTTGGACGAATGGGATAACAACTGATGGAAAGATGATGTTTCAAGTTGACTTGGGCCTTTTGTGTGAGATTTTGTGTTGGCATGTTAATGCAAGTGATCCGCAAGGTAGCAGTTTGAGTTCTGTAGTAGGCGGAAAACTCGTAAAGCGAAAAATTTCATGTTGGTTTTTTATTTCTGTGAGGAAAACTGAAAAATATAAAAACTAGTAAGGGTGTAACTTTTGGCCTGGCCAAAAAATAAATACCCTACACTGCACTATTTTGAAGCTTTCGCTTGTTGAGATCTTTCATTTATAATTTTTAGTATCTGAGTCAAATTTGGTTCGAATATATCAAAAAACGTTTTCAGTATAGCGTTTTGAAGCTTTTGCTTATATGGGAGGTACCACGCCCTCTTGTCCAAATTTGCCTTATTTTTTTTCAGAACTTGCGCTTACAATTCGTAGTATTTATGTGTATTATGGTTGCATTTTCGTGAAAAATACTCCTAAAACTCCATTTTCAATATATTTTTTGTATGGGCGGTAGGCGTGTCCGTTGACCGATTTCGCTCATTTTCAATCCCCCGAGCTAACTTTGACGACGAAGGCTGTGCACCAAATTTCATTGAATTATCTTGCTTAGTTTTCCCAAAAAGTGTATTTCCACACACAGCCAGCCAGCCAGCCAGCCAGCCAGCCATCCAGCCAGCCAGCCAGCCAGACAGACGGACATGGCTATATCGACTCAGGAGGTGACGCTGATCAAGAATATATATACTTTTCTATATCTGCCACGCCTCCTTCTGTGCGTTACAAACGGAAGGACAAAGTGAATATACCCTGGGTGTAGGGTATAAAAATTATAGCTGATCTAAAATATTTCGTTTCTTTATTTTAACTTTTATTTGCCATAAAAGTGCAATAAAACTGTCTTATGATCAAGCCTTGTAAGTTCGGCTACGGCTTGGTTTGTAAGCCACAGTAAGGTGCATTAAAGCCATTTTTAAAGAAAAGGCCCTAAAATAATACTAACGCTCGTTTTTTTGCAAGACCGTCATAATTCAAAAAAAAAAAAAAACCTCTTTAAATGTGTAGGTAAGTACGCAGAAGAAACCGCCAATTCATGCTGCATTTTTTGTAAAAAAATCATTTTATAAACTGTCATTATTGCTCGGCAAATTTTTGTTCAATCTTCGACATATTCTTAGTTGTGACATTATCGTTATAAAAAAGGTTTTTAGAAAATAAAATTGTGGTGATGCAAATCACATACGCTTATTCGCTCACAAACCGCCGCTTAAACATGCAATTTTCATCCAACCAACCAAACAACTAACCAACCAACCCATCAATCAACCCACCAACCACCCGATCAATTGAACTTACAACCAACCAACCAATTATCATGCAACTTTCGCCCAACTACCAACCAACATCGGATAACACATGCGACTTAGCCATGCAACTTTTATCCAACCAGTGACCGACACAGAACCAACACATGAAAAGCTGGGAATATTCATAAATTTCACATTTATTTACATGATTAGACATAAGTATTTCACCCTGGGCCAGCTAAATCTAAAGACATCAACGAAAGTTCCCTTAACTAAGCGAATAAAACTCGCATGTTTGAACTGTCGGCCAACTAAGGTTGCAACAAACTGATTATCGTGTCATCAAAGAACTCTGAACGCACCCCAATGAACATTACTTCAGAAACTCACGCAAAGGGGCGGGCGGTCACCATTTCATAAGGGCAATGAAGGTATTTCCTGTTTGAGATACTTCTTTCTCTTGGTGGTCGACGCATATGTAAGACGTGATCCTGATTTATTTAATGCATCCAGCAACTTAGGACTTTTTTAACAACGGGGGCACTTGGGGACAAGACTGTGACTTGTAATTTACGATTATGAGCCATATTGGGTGGACAACTGACGGAGAGGCATGGTCTGTGATGCACTACACGACGGACAGACAGAGACTTTGAACCAGTGACGAAGAGGAATTGTCAGTGATGCACTCCACGACGGATAGACGGAGGCGCAGGACCAAAGACGGAGAGGCATGGTCTGCGACGAATGAACAGAGACATGCTGGAACTCTACCCGCGGCACATTGGTTCAAAATCCTAAAAAGCTGTCCAAAAGTCGAAAAAAAAAAGTTTTATTAAACTAACTTTTTATGGAGCGTACCTATTGTCTAACATATATTCATAGACCTCAAAAAATTTATAAGAAAGATCCAGGTATTCTTAAAATGCTCTTGGGATCTCTCCAAAAGTACGCTTCTCAGACGAAAAGTTATGTGTGTTAAAAGTAAAAATTTAATGTTCACTGTAAAAATTATGTGACTACTGTAAAACTCAACCGATTTTAATGTTAGAATGTGGAATCTCTTCCCGAGTAAAAAAAAACAATTTTTAAATTACGGCTGTACAAAGGCTGTACAAGGGCCAAATTTCATTACTTTTTTTGGGCTGTACAAGGGCCAAACATGGTGTTTTTGCAGGACATTTGGGCCGTACACGATGCTTCATATGAGCTGAACATGGGCTGTACGTGGGCTGTACATGGGCTGTACATGGGCTGTACAATTGAATTTTACTATTGAATTGGGCTGAACATGGGCTGTACATCGGCCGTACAATTTATTTTTTATTTTTGAAATGGGCTGTACATGGGCTGTACGTGGGCTGTACGTGGGCTGTACATGGGCTGTACAATTGAATTTTACTATTGAATTGGGCTGTACATCGGCCGTACAATTTATTTTCTATTGAAATTTATTTTATATGATTTTGGGCGAAGAGAAAAAAATTCAAGTGTGGCTGACATCGTTAAGCTGTGCGACTCAGAACATTGATAGCCTGGGTTCGAAACCCAAGGATGGCGGAAAAAATTTTTTTTTTATTTTTTATTTCTTTTTTTCTGCCATACAAAATTGGCCTGTTGCTTGTTCTTTTTTAAAATGAAATAACATTTTTTTTTTTTAATTTAACTTTGCATTTCAAAGAATTTTCTTTTTCGGCTTATTTTTCAGGATTTGAACCTGGGAATCCCAAGTGTTCTGCGATAGGCACGTTAACGAGTTCAGCCAAAGCTATCATTATTGAGTAGCTGGCTGAAAATTTATTATATCATATTTATTCTGTCATTCAATTTTATATGATAAAAAAAAAAATGAAAAAAAAAAAAATTGTATTTTGACGTCAATAGAAATAATAAATTGTACAGCCCATGTTCAGCCCAATTCAATAGTAAAATTCAATTGTACAGCCCATGTACGGCCCATGTACAGCCCACGTACAGCCCATGTACAGCCCATTTCAAAAATACAAAATAAATTGTACGGACACAAATTTTTTTTTGTGCATTTGTACAGCCCTTGTACGGCCGCATGTACAGCCTTTTGGGCTTTTTTAGTTTTGTACAGCCCTTGTTCAGCCGTGTGTACAGCCTTTTGGGCTTTTTTAATTTTGTACAGACCTCGTACGGCCTTAAAAAAGCTAAAAAGCCCACGTTCAGCCCATGTTCAGCCCTTTATCATTTTTACTCGGGTTTGTAAAAGAAAATACTATCGAACCTCTATATTGAAAACTTGCAATAATTTATACTTTTGCGTTAATTGTGATTAACTTAAAATCAAATTATTTCATAAAATCAGTTTGCACTAATTTATACCACGTCATACCACCAAGATTTTTCGGATTTAAGAAGGTTGAAACCTTTTCTAACACATATAAAAAAAAGTGAGGTGCCTTTTATGCCCTTTTTGTTTGACGCGGTTTTTTCTGAAGCAACCAGAGGAAAATTTAACTCATATTGCTGGCCGTATATGATGCTCGCCCGAAATGATAAAATTTTTATATTATTATACAGATAAAGGAATCGATTAATCTTAAACCCATTCTTATGTAGATAAATTTAACGCTGCACACAACTCTATCAAAGTTAAAGTTTTGAAATACAATAAATTTTTTAATTAGATATAAAAATTGTCCAAGTATTTTTTTTTTGCCATTTCGAATCCGCCATTTTGTTTTTTAAAATCTAATATCAGATTCGGAATCAGTGACCTCAAAAACCAACGAGTAAATTTTTTTATTAGATTTGGTTGAATATTTATGCAAATCGTCCGCCATTTTGAATCCGCCATTTCTTTTTTAAAAATTTAACATCAAGTTCGTAATCAGCGACCTCAAAGACCCCCAGGTGAAAAATTTCGTCTCGAAACTTTAATAATTTCGACTTTTGGCCAGCTTTCAGGGATTTTGAACCAGTGTGAGCGGGTAGAAAGATTAAAATTTAGGTAATGTGATAACATTTTACGTAGCAAATTTAAAAAATATTTATGTTCTTACTGGGTTAACATTTATTCCAATGTTTTCTCTTAGTGGTTGCCGCATAGGTTTAGTGAATAAAGTGAATTATAACGTTTTGGAAAAGCTGTGTCCTCTTTGGAAATATAAATATTATGATGGACGCCGATGGCTACACCCCGGCTTACGCAGAAAAGTTTCGTAACAACTCTAGTAAAATTTCCTAGAAAAAAAATTGGTACTACGAGCAATATATTTTCTGTGTGTAGATATGGTAGGACCTCATCTTACTCTTATTTTTGATATTAACTCAAACTTTTACAACAAGTTTTATTATGGGACTTATTTTTATAGCAAAAATCTTTGTCTTTGCAATTAATAACTTGGCTATTATTAAAATTATACTTCAGCCTTTGTACTACCACATAGCATGATACTCATGTTTCGGATTTAGATGGACAGCAGAAGTAGCAAAAATTTATTGCAGATTTTATGTTTACTACTTGCAATAAAACTGTTCTTTTAAAAGGCATTGCTGTAATTCCAAAAAATTTATTCTACAAATGAATTTTTAGAATACTATAATATTCTGCTGAACTAATGGCAATGACAAAAGTACCTAAGAAGATTGACAGCTCGTTAAAGGCTTTTCGTATTTTCGGTTTGAAATCGATGAAATGATAAGGTGTTTCCGCAACATTAATTTGGGTTACCGGACATAATCCCCTAAATATATGCTAAAACCTAATTTTTACATATATTTCCGAATGGAGGAATATACTTTTGCTGGGTTGCCTCTCAAAATGTGGCCGCAAGTATTATCAAATTGCGATAACTTATGAACCGTGAGTCTCACGGGGAAAAGTGTCAAAATCTGTTTTATGAAGAGTCATATGCTCTACATGTAATTTTCATTATATACTAAAAAAAATTTACCGTTTAAGAATTATTTATTAAAAACCGATTTTTTTTACGCAATAAACAATAAACGTAAAAAAATCGGTTTTTAATAAATAACTCCTAAACGATAAATTTTTTTTTGCATATAATAAAAATTACTTGTAGAGCATCTCTACTTGTAGACTCTCCATAAAAAAGATCTGGGCACTTTTTTTCGTGCGACTCACGGTTCATAATTCGCAATTTGATAATACTTGCGGCCACATTTTGATAGGCAACCCGCCAAAAATATGTTCCCCCATTCATAAATAAATGTAAAAAATAGATTTTAACTAAAAACTCGATCAATACATTTTTTTATTGCCGGAAATCGTACTATAAGTATTAATTTAAAACTTTTTGAAATAAATTTCAAACTGTTTTGTAAAGAATTTAGAATTCAATGCCAAAATAGTTATAATAAATACCTAAGGGAATCAAAAGTCACAAAAGTAAACTTTAATTTTTTATTGTGTATAGAACTTAAGACCTTTGTTTTTGTTGTTGTAGCAACTCAAACCATAGGGCTGTAAATTGAAAAACAAGATTAATCTTTTCGCCTTCTAGTTATCTGGGATGCGGGAAATAGAAAACAGGTCAGGTCTAGTCCGGCAGGCCCAGAAATTCGGCTACCTCTACTGGGCGGGACCATAGGTCAATCGTAGAAAGATTGGTGGGACGAGACGGACAGTTGAAAAGGTGGGAACTGTCGTGCGGACTTCCACTACATGATGGGCACCGATCCGGGCTCTGTAGCTCATCAAGATAAGAGAATATCCTGAGCGGAGTTGAGCCAGTATGCACCTTGCCTCCCTCGAAAGAGATTTTTCACTAGAATTGATATGTAGAGTACGGCTATTGAGCACTTTATTAAGTGCAAGTGATTCAATAGCCGTACTATCAAGATGCATATGCAGATCATTCAGGGCCTCGCGGACAGGCCCGGGATCCCAAGAGTTAGGCAGGAAGTCTGCTATGGCTCCCTGTAGCACCTAAAATCCACCCTTATACACCTATGCGGTGATGGCACGCTGACCACCCTATTATTGGGGTGTTTTTAGACGCTGATCTAACCTCCCTATGAGCAGCTGTGGCACTTTTGTTTTTGTCGTTTATTGTTCTAGTTAGAATTATTTTTCGATAAAATTTTTAGCAATGTCAAACAGTAATAATTGAGGGGTATCCAAGGCAAAAACTGTAGAGCTCACTGGCATTTTATGCTGTGCCAAGTTTTTACTTTTCTATTCAATATTTTTTACAGCTTGGTCTGTACATTTTGTATGTTAAGCCGCATATTTTATTTTCGTACTATTACTTTTTAATGAAAAATTAGTAAAATAATTGAATAACTGGAACAAACCGATTATTATCACATTGTTCTGTTTGAAAATCATTTTTTGCAGATCATTTTTTTGAGTGAATCTACATTTACTTCAACATAATTAAAGCATTCCCAATTACAAAAAAAAAAAAAAAAAGAATACATTATCAACATCAATGCCTCTATAAAACTTATGTAGTATTCAGTCGCCAATCAATTGAGAGAATCCTATAAAAACTATTAAGTGCCAGCATCGTTGGTAGTTTTTGTACGTACGTCTGATGGAGGCGCCATAAAAGGGCAGCTGCTCAGCACTGCTGAGAGCTCCCTTAATTTTCGCACTTTTTTATTTGTTTGCATTTTTAGCGCTTTTTTCCAGCTGTAAAGGATTTAAACATTAAAATAAAAAAGATATCAAGGACACAAAGGTGCACCAATGGACGCCAACTTGGAGCAGAAGTAAAAGATGCGCGCTAGGTATGTGTTGCGGCGTCTGGAAATACCATGATGATATATCAGATAGGAAACCAAAGACTTCTTTTACTACCAACTAGCCAAAGCGTAGACGTAAATGCGCACACATTTCAAAGGAAAACATTTCAGCATCATCTCTCAGCGCAAGTGGAAATCTATAAAACGCAATTTACTGGTGGCTGTCTGACTTTTTTTTTTGTCTGGTGTTGGCCTACCCGCATACAAGGGCGTATATGTCAAAAGCCATTAAAATGCCTGTCACCAAACGTTAATCCACACGCACTCACTGGCACACAAAGTGACTATTTTTAGCTGAAGCAAAAAAGGTTGAATTTTTTTCTCCACTCATTTCATCATCATCATGTAGGTATTATGAGCTGTTTCTGCTTGACCACTTGCTGTTGTTGGTGAGTTTTGTGGTTTTTCCTTGAAATGAAAGTGATATTTTTATAAATGCTGAAAAAAGCACAGATACATATCACACACACAGAACGAAAAAAACTACAGTAAATTTCTTAAGTTAAAAAATTTTGTATGAAATTCTAAAAGCTTTGTTATATTACCTAAGTTCTTTGTGATTTTATACGTTAGTAGATTTTAGGCAGATTGCAGAAAAAAACTTTGGTCTTTGCCGTCTTGAAGCCATAGCGTCAACCCCGAAAACGAATACAGAAAAATATGTCATTCGTTGAATATTTAGCGCACGCTGCAGGTGGCGAATTTTTTAAAAGTTTAAACTAAAGTTAAAGCAGATTCCTAAATCTAACTAACACTAAACTTAAATAAAGGTGAATTCCTAAAACTAACTTAACTGTTGTATCGACAGACTTGGCCTTCGTCCGTAAAAGACTAATAAGATTGCTACATCTCCCGTAAAAGGGTTTCACCATCGCCATCTTGCAACGAAGCAGCTACATTGCAGCTTACAGTGGTCAACCAAGGTATTGTTTCATTTGTAATTTTTAATTATTTTGAGACTCAAAATACAAATTTGGTCCACAACCAAACAATAATTTAGTTGCAGAGTATAGCAGTCAGAACCGACGGCAAATGAGTGATTACGCTGTTCGACAATTTCGTAATTTTTTTAAAAACACATTAGAAAATCCAAAAAATTCTTAAAGTAGACGTTACAAAAAAAAAAAAACCGTTTCTCGTGGTTTTACCCCAGCACGTCACATTTTTTTTTAATCGATTTTTGAAGTTTTTTAGCCACTGTACATAAAAAAACCAAAAATACCGCATTCTTGTGTTAAATCGATGAATTTAACTATATGATCCTTACATCTGAGGTGTATCATGTGTCCAGCAAACTTATGCAGGATATTGCGGGGAATATTTTTGTATAAAATTTTAACCCTGTTTAACCCCACATGTGGGTCATTTTTGCCTTTTTCTTAAAAAGGTACAAAAATGACACCCGAAACCGAGAAATATTGAGTCAGTATGTACTGCAGAAATATTCGCAATAAAATTTCACTACTAAATTTTAAACACGTAAAGGTCGAAATTTGAGCCCGAAACCAAAAAAATCGTTAAAATCAATTAGGACTTTTCACATTGCTTATTAATTACATCCCTGACGCGCTTACCTTAAGTTTTAAGAATTTTTCGTTTTGGTAACTCAAGGTGAAATTTTTTTAGGATATTTTTGCAAATTTTTTTAACCCATTATGGCTCAGTTTTAGAAAAAGGGGTCAAAAAAACCCATACAAACAGGATATAATGGGTTAATGTATTCTAGGAAAATGATTCTTTTGTGTTTTCGTTATGATCTTTTGAGAACTAGTTTTGTCCAAATTGTAGTTTTAGAGTTTTACAGTGGGGTGAAATTTAGAAAATATTTATTGTTAGAACTGCTTACTGATTTTAACGATTTTTTTGCTTTCGGGATAAAATTTTGCTTTTTTATTGTTCAGCAACTAGTAGTGAAATTGTATAGAAAATATTCCTGTAGTACATACTGACTCAATATTCCCCGGTTTTAGGTGTCATTTTTGTACCTTTTTAAGAAAAGGGCAAAAATAACCCACATGTGGGGGTTGTACAGGGTCAAAATTTTCTACAAAAATACTCCCCGTAATATCCTGCATAAGTTTGCTGAACGCATGATACACCTCAAATGTAAGGATCATATAGTAAGTTTCATCGAGTTAACACAATAATGCGGAATTTTTGTTTTTCTCATGTACAGTGGATAAAAAAACTTCAAAGATCGATTAAAAAAAATGTGAAGTGCTGGGGAAAAACCACGAGACACCGGTATTTTTTTTTAACGTCTACTTTAAAAATTTTTTGGTTTTTTTTTTTTTTTTTTTTTTGTGTCGAACGGTGTTATAAGATTTAGGGAAGACTGCGGTGCATTAGTAAGACAGGATAATGGCGGTGATGATGTTCAATCAATGCAACATCAGAAATTAACGACAGAACTATTTCGCTTCATCTTTTGAGAAAAAGTCAAATGCAGGCATGTTCTGAAATCCCATTTACTTCGAAATCGTAATAAAAACAATATTCAAGAGCTCTGCATTGTGACAAATAAGATGGAAATTTGCTAATGGTTCCTATTCGATTTACCAAAACATAAACCTGATTTGGTGTTAACTAGCGAAATGCGGAACTCTTGAAAATTACTTTCATTCCGAGCGCAAATTTGATCGGATTTTAGATAATGCCTGATGATAACACTGTCCGACAATTTCAATCTTTCTGCAAAACACATAAGAAAATTCAAAAAATTCTTAAAGTAGACATTAAAAGAAAATATCCGTGTCTCGTCATTTTTCTCCAGCACATCAGATTTCTTTTAATCGATTTTTGAAGTATATGAAAAAAACAAAAATAACGCGTTCTTGTGACAAATCGATGAATTTAACTATGTATATGATCCTTACATCTGAGGTATATCGTGTGTGCAGTAAGCTTATGAAGAATATTGCAATTATGTAATATTTTTGTTGAAAATTTTAACCTCTACACCCCCACATATGCGAAATTTTTTCCATTTTCTTAAAAGGTAAAAAACTGACACCTAGAACAGGAGAATATTGAGGCAGTATGTATTACAGAAAGATTTGCTACAAAATTTCACTGCTAGGCCTAGGTGCTGAACACTAAAAAGTCAAAATTTCATCCCGAAAGCAAAGAAAAATCGTTAATTCAATTTTTCAATGGTTATTTCATTTAATTTGAAATAAGTTAAATTAAACCATAGCCATGCTTAGTAGTTGTTTCTCTTATCCTAATTGTCATGATTTTCTAAGTTGACAAATGCATCGAATTTTCGATACTTGCAAATAATGACTAAAGTTCATAAATTTAGTATAATTTTCATATGTATGTAGTCAACAGAAACCATTTTAAGTTTTCTTTGTAATATTACCAAAAAACTTCACTTGAGCATGTATGCCTAAGTCTTAAGCAAATTATACTTGATTTTTATGTGAATTTTTACAAGTTTTTCGTTCTGTGCAGAGGATTTGAACTTAACGATGACTTTATTGTTGCCTTCATGTTGCATTTGTTGTGTCTACGTTAAGTCAAATTAAGAGCGCATTAAATCTGAAAAGTAGGTAAATGATGCTCGCATTCGACGGAAATGATTTAAATAGTTTAGTGCTATGTAATACACAATCTTTTGAATATCTATCTACTTACACTAGGCAACAACCAAAATATAACATTTTGCGGACCATATTTTCTAAACTAATTTGAGGTCGCTGAGTCCGAAATATAAAAAATATATTATTTTATTTTTTTAAAAAGGTTTTTGACCAGTATTTTTCACAATTGCACTAAAGGAGTTGCCATTAAACCGTGATCCAGTTCAGTACACCGTGTTTTTTATGTTACATGTTTTTGAATGTTTTTCCATGTTTTTAGTGTTTTATTTATTAAAAAAATATTTATTAACGTAAAACCAATGCAGTAGATAATTGTTATTTAATATATGCCCCTGAAGAAGTCGCCAAATAAGTGACGAAACGTTGGGAACAAATTGACTAATGGTTTTTTAGTGCAATTGTAAAAAATAAAATATTATGTTAAAAAAAATTGACCCAAAAAAATTCAAAGGTATAAAAAATATATGTTTGTATTAGCTACTGGCAAAAAACCGTGTTTAATTTGGCTTAAACACGAAAAAGTCTAAAAAGCTACTATACAAATGAAATTTTCGTTGCTATAACTCAGCCAATTTGAATCGGATCTTAGATATTGGTACACTTGTTGGAAGTACAGGAATTTTTTTCCATAATAATGTAAGAACAAATTCGATCAAAATGAGGTTTCTCCAAATATGTTCGAAAAAATGTAACTATAACCTACAAAATCGAAAAGGTCAATTATCTCCAGAACGGCACTTAGGAATCCGACTCAGCGACCTCAAATTAGTTTAGAAAAAATGGTTTGCAAAATGTTACACACACATATTAATTATTTGTAATGTAGTGTGTCTGTTAAATAAGAGCGTGGTCACGATTACTCGCGATCGGTAAAGTATAATGCTGTAATTTTTTTTTCTCACACAGAGGGCAGTATTGTCCTTCATGCTTCGTGAAAGTGAATCAGCTGACCACTCTTTTCAATGCGTTCTCAGCATTTTTTCAAAATGAGTACCGCGTACGCGTCGCGCTTTGAAGCCGTTTTTTTGTGTTTGCACCCCAAAGGTCGTGACTTTGGATTGGCCGTCTCAGTCGCCCGATGCCAATCCAATTGAAAACGTTTGGGCGCAAATGAAGATGAAGCTTCAGAAAAACCGACCCTGCAACTTGAAACAGCTGGTTCGACGCATTCACAAAATTTGGAGGTCGTTTTCAGAAGAGTATGCGCAAAATCTTGTTCAAAGTATGTCGCGAAGATGTCAAGCTATAATTGATGCTGGGGGTGATTGGACCTGCTATTAATGTATTTGCATTGAAGTTTTCGATCAAATAAATCAATATTAAAAAGAATTTTCGCAATGGGTATTTTCATTTTCTCACAACAATGACCACGCTCTTATTTATAAGCAAACACTTAAAAATTAAATTTAGAGGTATAGGTTAAAAAACTGTATAATGAGCAGTTAGTAGTGTGTTAAAAAGTTATTTCTGAATAATTGCACTAGATTGCCACTATAAAATTCTTTTGTAAAATGATTTACTGACTTCAAAAAAAAACTTTTTTTTTATGTATACGTTTTCGAGAAATTCCACCTTTCATGTTTTTAAAGGAGGCAAAAAGATTACACTATTTAAGCACAGATATCTCATAAGCCAGTAAGGCAATTTTGACGCGCATGCCGTCAAAGTAAATGTAATAAAATTTCACATAAGTGCAACGTACAACATTTTTTAATCAGTTTAGTAGTTTCTGCGAAGCAATATTTTTTATTACAAAAATTTGAATCCAATGCGGCGCAAGATCGCATGAAAAACTACAGCTCTTTTCTAGATTTAGTGGATTGTTTTACAAAAAAACTTACTGAAGTTCAAGAGTTTTCCGGAACTAAAATTTTTAAAATTTTATTATATTCAAAATACCAACTTCGAAGTGCAACTCTATGTACTGAATATTAACCAAAGTACATAAAAATAAATTTTTAGAGGTAGGTGGACATATCGTCGGGTTAAAACTACAACTAGACATCTACATTTTTCATGTTTTGAGAAAAAAGCATTTTAAGTTTTTTGAAATTCGTTTTTTGTATGGAATTTTGCAGTTTTCTGCTTTTTATTCTTTATATAAATTTAGTTAGGGACTATATTTCAAAAAACCGACTAGGCTTTGGCATACAGCTGTTTTTTCTTCATGTTACTGTATACTTAACTCAAAACATCAGTATATGTAGATGTCTAGTTATAGTTGTTAAAACCCGACGATATTTTAACACTTTGAATTTTTCACGTCCAGCAAACTAAAACGAGGCACTGTGCGGCGTTTGGTGTAAAAAAAACTTTTCTGAAGATCATCACGGAAAGTCCTAATTCAGACCTATAGACATTGGAAAAACCGATAAGCATTTAAAAAATTACAATCAAATTGAGATGGCGCAGTTAAGGGGAATAAAATGGCACAAAACCTTTTTGTCGAACAAAACAAAAGTTAATTTAATTGATAGTGATGAAAAACTTGGAGAAGACGTGCAAGAAATACAGAATATAATCCTCGCTATATCACCAAAACCTTCAAACATAAAGGTGGCAATATAATGATGTGAAGATTTTATTTTTCTTAGGGTGGTGTTGGGCCTGTGTACTGCATCAGGGAAATAATGGGTTCAAATTTTTACGCTCGTATCTTGGAGAAAGTCATGTTTGCATATGCTGAATGGAATATGCCATAATAGTAAAATGGTAATTTTAGCCAAATAACGCCCCAAAACACATTTCGCGTCTAGAAAAAAAAATGGATTTTGGACAATAATGTAGAATTAAAGACTTGGGCAGTGCAATCTTTGGACTTGAGCCCAATCAAAAATTTGTGGGAAATAGTTAAAGAGAAAATTAGATCAATAAAACTAAAAAAAACCAAGAGGAGTTGAGGGTAGAAGTTCAACAAGCTTGGTATGCTATTCCAAAAAGCACTTGTCAGGTCTTGGTGGACTCAATGCCGAAAAGATGTCACGCAGTGATTAATAATAAGGGGGGTCAATCTTCGCTAATCGATTAAAATTTGGGTTGATATCTCCGATTTTTACGAAAATTAGTATAAAGTTAGTATTTGACATAACTGTGTTAAAATAATTTTTCGAAATTCCGAAAAAATACAAGATGGCGGCCAACTTTTAGATACTCACATCTTTGAAAATTCATAGCACCTCGGATTTTGATCCAATTTTAATGAAATTTTCAGAGTTAGTGCAGAAAAATATGAGCTTTTGAAAAAAAAAAAAAATGATACACTGAAAAAAAAAAATTGTATTTTAATTGGAAAGCCAATTTGGGGCTTGGGTGCACCCATTTTATTTTTTTTTTTTTTAGAATATTTTTATCAAGTTACGAGTTTTTGAAGTTGTTTAATGTTGTTTGTTGTGTCATTGGAGCACGTGCGCTACCATAAAGGCTTGTTACCATCCGGACGGTATTTTTTTTTTCGGTGGCTCCTAGTTAAAATTTTTTAGAATATTTTTGAAGACTATTTCAACCCATTTCAGCCAAGTTGTTGGAAAAAAAGGTCTAAAAAACCCTGAAGAACGGGACATAATTTTTTTCGAAATGTTGATCAATAACGTAGAAACTGCACTGATCCAAAAGCGTTTTACAAAATATTTATGCGAAATTTTTTTTTTTTAAGTAAAACCTTTTGTAAAAAGAACACTTAAAAGTGAATACAACAAGTTATTTGCAATTATCAATTTACAAAGTTTGATGTAAGCTATGAATTTTTGAAAAACATAATTTCTATGAAGATCACAAAAATCGCCAACTTCAACACCCTGTATTTTAACAACAAATAGTACTAGAACCAAAACCTCCTGCATTTATTATCTTGCACACTGGAACTGTGATCTTGCCAAATTTGAGCTAAATCGCATATAAAAAAAATTTTCATCCGGCTCAAAATGCTTGCATATGAACTTCTATATAAATTTTATACAAAAAAAGTATAAAAGATTTTTATATAGTGATACTATAAAATTTAAAACAAAGCAGTTTGAATTGTTTTAATACTTTCTATGTATACATTTTATACGAACAAGCATAAACGGTTTTTATACCAAATTGAAGCATAGATTTTATACCAAGTTTGGTGTGAATCTGTATTCATTCCAATTCGGTTTGAATTTTACCCGCAAACTTTTCGTTGTGTAGGGAGGGGGGTCTTGCTTATTTCTGCTTACATAATAAGGAAAGGGTCTTAAAATCCGCATGTCCTTTTATATGTGATTCTGATGGCGTCAGAATCCTCGAATTCTACTCTTCAAAAGTGATAACACTAACTTAAAGTCTAAGTTTCATAACAATGAGCACTAACAAAACTGTTTGTCGACATTAGAACAGTTCCTTTATACCAACTCATTGACTCGTTTGTTCATGTGGCGCACATCAGAAGCCTACCAGCCACATTTTCTTGAAATTCTGCTAAGCACCTTCTCGAATTTCTTTTTGAACAAGCAAGCAAAACATGGTGCTTTGACTTTTCCGAAGTAACGGTGCAATTTCGTATGGGATCAAAAACAAGCATGGACAGTAAAAAACTTTTACGTCATTCCAAAACTAAAGAGTGTGCCGTAGGTGTGCACAGAAGGTTGGTCTGTTTAATTCAAAAACAAAAAAAGTACAAAACAAACAACTTGCATGCACTGTCGTACTTCTGCAATTCAATAGAACACAATTGAATAACTTTTTTTGTTTTTTTCTAAACGCTGACTATCCACTCTTATGTCCACTGTGTATCCATATGCAACAGGTTGACTCCCACCCACACGCATGTGCACCAGCTGAAGATGTAATTGAAATATGTTAGTTAGACAAAATACTGGCTCACAGTGTACAGTGGTGTAAAAGCGATACGCAAGAGAATCGTTTTTCTTTGCTGTGCTTTTCCAACAATATTGACCAAATTGTCGAAAAATCACAACCGACAAGACCACCCCACCTTGAATTGATGTTCTTTGTTGGAAGGTTTTCACAGTGATTTTTTCAATGTCCCACGTTTGGTAGATGCTGCTGCAGCTGGTGATGGTCGCCATTTGAACTTGAACCTTTCATGCATTTTTGCATTGCGTTCGTACGTATTATTAGTTAACCAGTTAGGAAAAATATCAATTTATTACTCCGTGGAAATATGTACACTATGTGGTTAAAACTCCGAAAAATTTACCAAATATGCCTTTTTTGTCCCCGTTTACTTTTTTTTATTTTTTGAAGGTATAGACTATGATGACTTTAACTTCTGGAACATTTTTAAAAAAATTAACACAAACTTTCATGGTTGCCATACGTTTTTTTTTAAGTTTCGCTTAAACAATATATTTAAAAAATAAAAATAAAATTTTAGTCTGAAAACGCTTTAGAAAAATCCAACATAAATCTTGCCAGAAAATAACAAAACAAAACAAAAATAACGGATGGCAATCCTCAAAATTTTTGACAATTAATTTCAGAAAAGTTTATCTGAGTGGTTCTGAAACCAAATATTTCAATTAAGTCAAAAACATGATAATTAAATAACATTTTCGAAAATAATCAGGTGGCAACCCTATAAATTTATGTTGGATTTTTAAAAAATTTATTTAATTGTTTTAAGGCTAAACTTTAATTTTTTTTTTGTTAAATAAATGACGTAAGCTAAACTTTCAAAAAAAAAAAAAAAAAAAAACTGGGTGCCAACGCCGAAAGTTATGTAAAATTTTAAAAAAGTTTACCTGAGCAATTCTGAAACCAAATCACCAATTTTTTTAAGGGATGCAAATTGTTTTGATGGGATTGATTTATGTCCCAAATCTCATCTTTGTGCTTTAAATACTTTTAAAAATATGACGAAATTTTTCAAGGGCGTGGCTCCGCCCACTTTTTCAATGGACACTATTTGTTCTGGTACTCTTAATACATACACCAAATCTCATCCATATCTGTTGAATATTTTAAGAGACATGATAAATTAATTTCTAAGGGGGCGTGGCATCGCTCACTTTTTCAGTAAAAACTATTTGTCTTTATTCACTTTATGTATGTACCAAATTTCAATTATCTGCGTCAAGTAGTTTTAGAGCTATTACGAAATAATTTTTAGGAGGGCGTGGCACCGCCCAGTTTTTTAGCTGATGACCTAGATTTTTATTATACTGAGGTATTATGAAAGTTTTATTCAAATCGGTCTGTTAGTTTCCGAGTTTATAAATAACAAACAAAATCTAATTTTTTTACAGTAGACTTTTTTAAAAAACCAGGTGGCAACCTTAAACATTTTTGTTTGATTTTTGAAAACTTTATTTAAGCGTCTTAAGACTAAACTTTAATTTTTATTTTTTAAGCAAATAGTTTAGGCAAAATTAACAAAAAAACTAGTTGGAGGGTTACTAAGCGGCGAATGATGAAATGTTGGAAAAAACGACGGAGAATGATGAAACGGAGAATGACGAAATGTTGCATAAACAGTAATATCACAACGAAAATTTGGAAAATTGGAAGAGAGAGAATTAAAAAGAGGAAGAGTGAAGCGGGCAGGGGCAGAGCCCTCTAGTATAGAGATAAAAAAAAACTTGAAAAATTTTTGAAAATCTTTTTAAAAAAAAACACGAAAACTCACTATAAAAAACCACAACTAACTGAACTGAAAATACGCTGATTCTCCTCTTTTTCTTAACTTTTAGTTCTCTTTTTACTCAATATTTTAAAAATTTACAGTTCGAATAAGAAAAATTGAGCGGAGATAGTCTAAAATGAGGGCAAACTTCTATAGACAATTTTTTTCGAAGAGTTAACACAGAAAAACAGTTGCTGAAATATATGTGCAAACAATGTCGTATGAGTCTTTTTTAGAAAACGGGCAAATTAAATGTACTTAGAAGTGTATAAAGACAGGACGGAGAATGAGTTTTTAAAACGTTATGTTTTAATTTCATAGTTAAATATTAAGAATTATTTTTGTTTTAAGATATTCGTATAGAAGCTCTCGTTAAGTATCTGTAATAAATAGTTTAAATATCAAATTTTAAATTTAAACATGGTTATCACGGGGTATGTAAGTTGATGATCAAATGAAAACTATGTAGACCTCGTCATTACACCAGTAAAGTTCTTAAAGTTTCTGCTTATTCAATTAGTATAATACATATTGTGCTTTAAATTAATCGAAATCTTATTTCCTGAAATTGTTCCACTTGGGTGCTTCAATACTTATGTATGAGGGGCAATTGCAACTTCAAGCATACGAGTAGTATCTATCTATCTGCCTGGCTGCGAATGCCTTATTAATTGATTAAATTAATAATTTTCTTAAGTTTTTGCTTCTTTCATTTTTCATTTCACATAAGTACCTATATGGTATGGACTTTGTGGCACAATAAGCATGAGCTCATATTTTCCAATTTTTTTTGCATTGCGTATTTGGTGTTGGTGATGTTGATGTTGAAGAGTTTTAAAGCAGAGCTTCCAACCCAAAACGGTTCATTGCATGCAGATCGCATGTTTAGTTTTGTTGCTGTTAAGAAAATCTGACCAAACAATCAATTTACACCCACGTTTTATAGCTGTAGCTCTGACTGAGAAACTTAAGATCACTATCAGTTTACCTTGTAAAAAATTATAGGAATGTCGGATTCTCTTGAACAGTGGGGGAGGATTTGCGCACAGGTAGTGCAGCGAAAAGAATAATGATCAGGATTTGTGTAACAACTAAATAAACTTGAAGTTAGTGTTGTATTATTTTTAATGGAGGAGAACATGTAGTATATATGCAGTCATCAGGCTATTGTGTTTATGAGTTCATAAAGAATTTTTCTATGAAATTTTTAGTATAAAATATAATTTTTCAAGTTTTAACAAAAGCTTTTAAAATATGTACCTATTATTTAAGTTCTTAATCTGGTTATAAAGAATGATTTGATGGCTGACCGAAGCAAACTGTGTTAAGTAGTGTAATTTTGTGTAGCATGCGAAGTGACTAAATTTGGAATTAGTTCCAAAGAGTTCCAAAGAGTAACTAGTTCGGAAACTCTTCAAAAAGGTACTAGCGTTCATCTAGTTCCGATGTAGTGATAGATCGTCAGTTGACTAAAAAATACAAAGTTTTAAAATTTTTATTTGTCTTGACTTGTTCTCTTATTAACTGAGAAGTGCCGCTGATTGAGAAAATTTACATGTCACGGTTTTTGGTGTTAAGTTTTTTCAATAAATTTATGTGTAAAAATGCTACTTTAAAGTAAAACTAGTAAGGGTGTAAGCTTTGGCCTGAACGCTTTCAGTATAGCGTTTTAAACCATCTAGTCTGAATTCACCTAGTTTTCGCTCAGGGGTTGTATTGACTATCCCTAGTAATTATATGTATTTTGCTTGTATTATCGCAAATAATGCTCCTAGCATTGCGTTTTGAACGGTTCCACTCAAAAGCGGCCAAAAAATAGCGGCCGAAAAAAGGGGCCAAAAAAAAGCGGCCAAAGAAAAAAAGAGGCCAAATACAAAAAGGGGCCAAAAAAATAGCGGCCAAATAAAAAAGGGGCCAAAAATGGTTAAAGTGTTAAATTATCATTATTTTGTTGAAAATCAAAGACAATCCAAACATCTATAAGTTTATCTCTGCACTTCAGCAGGAACATTCTTTGGTAAGTCTTGCTACTACTCAAGATGCTGCTGGTGCAGAACCAGAACAGTCTCGCAAGCGATATCGAGAAGCTTACATTCGCCTCAAGACTGTAGTTTCTGGATTTGAACCCAAATGGGTAACTGAAGATCTCACTCATGCTGAAATTTACGAATACTTAACTAATGTCAGCAATCACATTCACTATAATTAACTTCATTGTACTTCTTAACTAACTTTTTCCATTTATTATTTACACAATTTGTCAATTTACTTTACTATTTTACCTAATGTCTTTGATTTTTAACAAAATAATGGTAATATAACACTTTAACCATTTTTGGCCCCTTTTTTATTTGGCCGCTATTTTTTGGCCCCTTTTTGTATTTGGCCCCTTTTTTATTTGGCCGCTATTTTTTGGCCCCTTTTTGTTGGCCGCTATTTTTCGGGCGCAATTTTTTGGCCGCTTTTGAGTATCTCCGTTTTGAACATATTCTTTGTATGGGCGGTAGGCGTGTCCGTTGACCGATTTCGCTCATATCCCAAAAAATTTATATTTCAATCTAAATTTTGTATGGTGGAATCAAGAGAATAGTTTGTTTGAGAAATACTTTAGGGAGGAAGAATTAATGGGGGTCTGTGAACCCCCTTATGGTATGCGAGCCCCTTAAGGAGTGTAAAAAATGGGGTAGCATGTTTGAGAGAAATGTCGAAGAGGAAAAATTAATGTTGGTCGGTGAACATTTTTTTCCACTCCCGGCAATGAGGAATTTTTTTGATATTTTTTTAAATTTTTCTAGGGCTGCCCCCTTAAGGGGTAGAAATACTTAAAAAATTTAAAAAAAAAAAAAATTCTAAATTCTAAACATAGTCTTGAAATTTGTCAAATTTATTAATATTTTTTTACAATTTTTTTTAAAAAATCGAAGAATACAATCATTGATAAAAGTAGCATTTTAGTTTATAAAGTTGAAAATAAAAAAAAAAATTATATGAAAAAATCTTTAAAAAAAAATTTCATGATTTGGTTTGACTATTGACGGAGTTATGAGCATTTCAAAAAACTACCAAATGTTGTTTTTGCAGCTTTTCAGTTTTTTGAAAATTTGTATCTCTGAAACGGCTCGATGAAAAAAATTGAAAAAAATCATAGATGCTAATCTCATCTAGTACTACAAGATAAAAAGATGCAAGAGATGCAAGCGTCAAATGCTATCCGAAACGATACCTATGTAATACCCCATATATTTTTCAAAATTTTTCATTAAAATGTTCTGTTTGCAAAATACCAGTAAATGTCAAAGCATTCATACATTCATATTATGACATTACTTTTGTGCCACCTCATATTATGTATATTTCTTACTAGACAGTTACTCATAAGTATCTATGAGAAGCTTTCCCATTGGATTGCGAATTCAAAAAAGTTACAACAACAACAATAGTTTTGCTGCCGCTCTTTTGCACGAATTATGCTAAAAATACCACGTTGATTCCTTAAATCATTCATGGGCGCAACCGATTCCTTCATACTGCTTGCTTGAGGTGCCTTATTTTCTTCCCAACTTCTCTACATGTAAACTACTGCCAATTTTCAGCAGGCAGCAGCAGTGGAGTAGTCATGCCCTTAACGGCCAAAAGTTACTGTTAGGCTGCTGTTACCCATTCATACATACAAACATAGGTCGTGTCACACTTTTTGGTCATTCGCTTTTAAGATGCGCGCCGCCGCCGCCGCCGCCGCCGCTCTACCGTTTTATGTAATCCAATGAGTTTGTTTTTGATCCCTTTGGGTGTACGTTATGGAATGCAATGCCAGCCAGGGATTTTTGTTTTTTTTTTTTGTAAAATGTAAATCAACCTTTTTTCTTTTTTTTTTTTTTTATTCATATGATTGCATTTATTGTTCACGTTCACATTGTGAAAAATGGCATAACACCCGATTTACTTAAGAGCAGATTTCATGGACTTTTTTTTGTATTTTGCAATTTGTTTAAGATTTTGCAATGGTCGTGCTCAGAAGTGTGTGTTCTATTTTCAGCAGTAACATTCAGAGCAGAAGGTGAAATTATTGTACTCAATACATATTATTTGCTTAAGGATATTAAAAATGCATTTGGGTCTCCTTTTTCAGTTTATGAAATGACCAACTTAAGGTTGGCGGAAGAACTCATAATGTGCAAAAACATAATTTCTTGATTTGAGCCGCTTCAAAGCCGAAAACATAATAAAAGTCATAAATAAAATTGTAATTTTGAAGGCTTTAATAAAAAATGTTGGAATTTTTATTTCACAAATGTGTTCATTAAAACGCCGCATAGTAGTATAACTTTATATACAGCTATGGAAAAATAAATAGCACGATTGAGTTTATTTTAAAGAAAATTTATTTTGGTTACTTTGTTGAATGAATATGTTTGAACTTTTGAAGTGCAAAATTAATTTGGAATCCATAGGCTTAAAAAAATCACTTACTTAAAATATGTTCCTTCATTTAGCTCTGTTAAAGTCATTTAAGCGTTTGAACATGCAGAAACACCTGGAAACAGAAATAGCACATTTGCGAAGTCCTGTGGAAAAGGAAAGCCACCATATTGAACCACCTACTTAAAACAACTTGTAATTACTCACAAGGTTAGTATTTTGTGGTGTGGCCACGATTTTTGATTGTTTCGCGACATCTACGAGGCAAGCTCTCCACAAGATTTTGGTATTTGCTCTTTATAATGGAATACCAAGCTTCTCGAATTCCTGCCCAAAGTTCTTCCATATTTTTATAGTTTTTCTGCAAAATAATATTTTTTACATAATTCTGAAGGTTCTCTATTAGGTTTAGATCAGGTCTTTGAGCTAGCCAGTCCAAAACTTAGATTTTTTCAGCCCCTACCTAGTTTTGCACTAATTTAGCTGAATGCTTTGGATCATTATCCTCCATGAAAATCCCATGGACTGACATGGAACCAAATGAAAACGGCTGCATCAAATCCGTATTGGTCCAATTTGCCATCAATTTTTATTAATGGTCCCTCTCCATTCTAATAAAATGCGTCCGATACTATGACAGTACCTTCATCGTGCTTAACGGTTTTGATAGTGTACTTTGGGTTGAATTCTTGGCATTTGGAGCGATGAAACTAAAATTAATCACCTGTTTGAAAACCTGTTGGGAAAACAATTGTGCATCGCTCGAAGTGCTAAGGGTTCATCTCAAAGTACACCATAATACCCGTTGAGCATGGTGGAAGTTGTGTCATGATATGGAGCGCATTTGCTTGGCATGGATTGGGACGATTAGTCAAAAGTGATTGGACCATATTCGGATACTTAAGCTTGCTCTGGAATACGATGGAGCCATTTTCATTTAACTCTATGTCAGCTAATTGGATCTTTATGAAGCATAACGATCCGACGCATTCTTAGCTGTATAGCTGTATATACGTATTTTTGCAAAAAATAGAAGGAACGATTCTATAAAAATTAAATTTTGTACGCTTTATAAGCTACAGCTAGTGAAGAACTGTTCCAAAAATGAGCGTGATACGTCTCAACAAACAACCCCACCAAGTCGCCCAGTAGAGGTAGCCCAATTTCTGGGCTTCTGGAACTAAGTTCGATAAGATTACAATTTTCTAGTGATGAGCAAAATTAGTCTTGGTCTTGCGTCTTGTTCTTGGTCTTGCTAATTTTGCGAGAACAAGACCAAGACCAAGACGCTGATATTTTTGCAAGACCAAGACTGCTATGGTCTTGGTCTTGGTCTTGCTCACGATAATTGTCAAGACCAAGACTGCTTTCAATCTTGTTAATTTATAGTTAAAAGTTGTTTCACGCCCGTTTTGAAGATAAAATCATCTCTCGATTTGAATTTTGGCATCTTAAAAACCCAACTGCTTTGGGAAAATATGGTTTTGAATACTCACTATCTCTGAAAATATTTGCAAGACCAAGACCAAGACCGAGACCAAGACTTAATGAGCAAGATCAAGAGCAAGACCAAGACTCAATATCAAAACCAAGACCAAGACCAAGGCTCAATGTGCAAGAACTAGACCAAGACCAAGACTGCTATGGTCTTGGTCTTGGTTTGCTCATCACTACAATTTTCATCATCCACCAAAATAGGAGAATATAATAATAATTGATTTTCTAATTCACAGACCTGGCGTTTAAGTCGTTACAACAACAAGAACTACATTAACCACCCATCGAAAATTAACTTAAACTGTTTAACCCTAAAAGTATGCAATACACGCCAAGCGTACCAGCTAAAAATTTTGTTGTCTCCGATTTCGTTCAAATTTGGTAATATGGGAGTTCCGATGTACAAAATTAATGACCCGGGAGGATTTGGCCCTAGAACCATTTGTTGTTAAAATACAGGGTGTTGAAATTGGCGTTTTTTGTCATTTTTATAAAAAGGGTGTTTTCACAAAACTTTATAGCTTACACCAAAGTTTGTTAATTGATATGTGTAAGTAACTGGTCCTACTCATTTTTAAGCGTTCTTTTTACCAAAATTTTTTAAACTTAAAAATACTTCTGAATTTTTTTTTTTTAAAAAAACACTCTCTAAATTTTTTTTTTTAAATTACTTTAAATTAAAGCATAACTTATAAGCTTTAAAATGATGTATGACTCCAGATGTGTATCGGTCGCTACATGAGTTTTTGGCTTTTGAACGCCCGCGGCAGGCAAAACTCGTTTTTTACTCAAGAGGAAGGCATCTTACAAAAAAAGTGTGCAAGGCATAAAATGCTTAGAATCATCCAAAAAATACGTGCGAAAATTTTGGGAGTTTTTTGGAATGTTTAGAAATTTTTTTTTTTTTTTTGAATAATTTTTGAAAAATTTAAACAAAAAAGGTTTCAAAAAATTACAACAAAATTTTCACATATTCCTTGGACGATTCTAAGTATTTTATGCATAGTACACTTTTTTCGTGAGATGCCTTCCTCTTGAATAAAAAAATGGATTTTTGTCTGCCACGCGCATTCCAAAGCCAAAAACTCTCATGTAGCGACCGATTCTCATCTGGAGTCATACATCATCTTAAATTATGATTTAATTTAAAGAATGCAACATTTCTTTATAAAACTGCACCATTAGATTTTTGAAATTTGGTTGTCGAAAAATTGCTTTTTTGCAACCAAAATGCCACTGTGCATCGCTGTACCTGTACCATACAACTTTAACATTTAATTTTACTTAACATTGCATTCGGCACCTTCATTATTCAATTTTGTTATTAAATTAACTGCCAAACTGTCGAATTTTTGGCAAAAAAATATATGCGAAGTTAAGCCAAAATTTAAAATTTAACTTTACACAAGCGTTACATCAACGGTGCGCATGCGCTGTGGCGCACTTTCATACTGTGAATTATTTTTGACAGCGGTGTGTGAAAAAAGTAGCATCAGCATAAATTATAGTGACAAAGCTACCAATTAATTTACCGAATATTCCGCTTTCATTTGATTCTTTATGAATTTATTTTGCTTAGTTCGCTCGGTACTTAATTTACAAGCGCAATGACAGGCGTAAACTTAATCGACAAATTGCCCACCCCATTAATTTGCATTTACGAAATGTGGCATTAAAGTGTTTCTGGCATTGGATACTCAAGTACGCGCAATTTAACAAAAATTCAACACACTTAAAGTGTTGCCAGAAATTGGTAGTTTCATTGGCATGAAACAAAAAATGTGTGTTGCCTAATGCAAATAAATGGAGTGTGTTTAATATGGAATCACCAAAAATTATATATGAGTGATTATTTTGAAAGGGCCATCGTATGCAGCGTTTAAAAATAAAAAAATGTTCGGTCTTTTCTTGCTGCTTTGGGTTCTTTAGTCCTATAGAAGTAAAACTACTGTTGACAAAAAAAAAAATGTCTATAAATGAATGCATAACAAGTGCGGCAAAAATAATGTCATATGTGTCACAAGCTATCGAAGCATAATACATTTTTCAAATGTTATTGTACTTCGAAATTTATACCAATTTAGAGCCCAATATACTGCGAACAACATTTGATATTGCAAACCGACACAAATGTGGACTTGGCATAATTTGGTAAACAACTTCTTGATTTGGATACGCTGCACAGTGGGAGATTTCACACATTTAGTTAGGAAAAAATAAAAGAATTACACCTATGACTCCTATGTTGCGTTAGCTACACCTAGTTAAGGAAATGTCGAAAGGTGGGCGCGATTAGTTAATGGAGAAAACAAAACAGAGATATCGGCCTGAAAATTTGTGCAAATAAATGTCTTTACATGAGCAATGTTGTGGCACAGTATGAAGATGATCGGTGAACGATCTTGAAATTTTCGTGACCATTGCCAGAAGTTTTATAACTTTTTTCAGAGGTACGGTTGCAAATACATAGGATCGGCAAATAGCCCAACGGACACGCCCACAAAATACATTTCGAAAAAATTGTGCCTGAAAGCAATCGTTGTGTCTTAAAAATTGCATAAAAAAAGAAGACTCAAGTAGACGCAGCTCACGTTTGATCTATCCAATCACAAAAGATGTATTTATTAAATAAAACATAAATCCCCAGTGAGCCACGTAAATTCTACACTAGAGAATCTGATTTAATTTAATTTTACTACACATTTTACATGTGTTCAATATAACTTCACTTTTTTCTTAAAACACGTAAAATTTACTTTTAAATAAAAATATTTAAGAAAAAATAAAAAATAAAAAGGGCGCACCAAGCCCCAAAATGGCTTTGAAAAAGAAAAAAAGGTTTTTATCCACCAAAAATAATTTTTTTTTTCAGTGTAATTTTTTTTTTTTTTTTTCAAAAAACTAAAGACCTGAAAATTTCATTAAAATCGGATAAAAACCCGAGGAATTATGAATTTTCAAATGTGTGAGTATCCAAAGGTCGGATCGAACTTCGTGTGGCCGCCATCTTGGAAATTATCGGAATTTCGGAAAATCATTTTAGCATAGTTATATGTGTGTCAAATACAAACTTTTCACCAATTTTCAAAAAAATCGAAGATATCAAGTCGAATCTTGGTCGATTAAGCAAAGAAAGACTCAAGATAATATGGCTCTAGTGAAAGTGTAAGAGAGGAAAGTTAAAAATATATAAGACTACGAGTTTATGGATGTCATGAACTGTTGAAGTCTACACATTTCTATTGAAGAACCCTTATAGGAACAATGATAAATCTATTTATCCGGAAAAGTTCAAAGCAAATATTTTAACGCGTTCAAAAACATATAAACATTTAGTTTTATTAGGTTCTATGGGAGTTTTATTATAAATCTCATTTGCAAACTGTTGGCGTTAATGTTATTCAGCGTTAAACATAAAAGAAACGTTCTCGAAGTTCTATCTAAAACGTTCTAAGATTACATCCTTAGCGTGTGCAAATCATCTTAATATTCTCATTCCTAATGTCTGCTTCCCGTTAACGTGTTTTTTTGCATAAACCAAAGTTATTAAAGACTTGGCACAATGTGTTGTGTTTAAAGCAGGAAGCACAGGCACAAATCATCAGTAGCCCCAGTGGCAGCTTTGCTTAAGAGTCATTCTACGCTATAGACTTTTTTTTTGTGAAAAAAATGTAACATTTTTTAAAGTTGCCAACTAAATTATGTTAGTAACTCTCAATATTATGAAATGTAGAAACATCAACAATCTTTGAAACGCTGCAAAATTAGTACGCTTGTTACAAATCATACAGTTTTCATATAAAATGATAAATCCAAAATCCCGATGTAAATTTGCTCAAAAATAAATTAAAAAATTTGTGGCCATCAGAATTGTCGAACAATGCAGAAAACAGCAATAATTTCAAATCTGAAGAAATTTTTCACATCAGCTTGCCAGATTTTTTGTAAAGCCCGTTTTATTGAGAAAATATGTTGAAAAAAATAGAAATCGCCAATGATGTGAATCTCGCTAAAACCAAAATAAAATTTTAACAATAGCAAATGGTTTTATGCAAAATGATCACAGCTTCATTTTGACACCGAAACTTAAAGATTGGATCATTATAACAAACTTGAGTTCTTTTGAACGCAAAATGTGAATACAGTCAGTAGTTATACTGTTTGGTCGGGGACCAAATTTATAGTTTTCGCTATATGAGCCGTTCAAAATGACAATGGTGCAACTCCAAAACGAGCCAAAAGTAATGTCATATAAATTATGTGCCATAATGATCGGTTATTTGGTCGATATCATTTTTTCAACTTAATCCCAACAATTTCATATAATCAAGTAAATTTTTCGTAAAAACAGAAATCAATTTTATTCATCCCTAACAAAATGTCAGCCAATTAATATTATTGACATTACTTTTGCCTCGTTTTGGAGTTGCACCATTGTCATTTTGATCGGCTCATATATAAAATTTCATATGTATACCTTTTGATAAATCTCCGCTTCGGCTGCTGCTGCTACGATGATTGTGGAGACGTTCTTAGCCCGCTGGACATACACACGATGGCGATGGAAAGTCTCTGGCGATGACCATGAGTCTGTTCCTCTGAGGAAGACCTGGAGTCACTTTGGAGGTTACCTTTTCTGAGCTGGAATCGTTGCTGTTGGCGACGATGACAATTCGAAGGAAAGCTATGAATTGTCTGTGCTTTTACGTGAACAATTAAGAAATTTGCATAAAAAGGATAACTCAGAACACTTTGTTTTAAGTTAACTTTACTTTTATTGAAAAATAAACTTTATAAAATTTAAAATAATAAGAAAAATTACAACTAAAAAGTGCTGCAGTTGTATTAACTGTGGGCTATAATCAACGAGTGATGATATTTTCAACTTGCACTTTAGACTTTCTAAAGTATCAAGTTGAGAATTTACATTCAGCTATTGTTAGCCGTTTATTCTGCATAAGAGTAAGTGAGATGGCAACACCTAGGGTTAAAAAGTATAAAAAGTATATACCCAATGGGGAATGGAGCGCATCAATAGCGCTTCTGAAGTGCTCCACAGCAGCAGTGAAGCGCATCTCTCTCGTTGCCAAAAGCGCTGAAATTACCATTGGCATGTCATTGGAACGAAGCGCTTCGCTCTCGCTACCAGAAATGCTCTTTGGATGCGCATCGCTCTCGCATCCAGAAATGCTGTTTGGATGCGCATAGCTCTCGCTACCAGAAATGCTCTTTGAAAGCGCATCGCTCTCGCATTCAGATATGCTCTTTGGATGCTTTTTGGATGACAGTAAAAATATTTAAAAAATTTATTTTTAATTGAAATTTTACGTCTTTCGTCACAAAGACTCATCAGACTATTATTTTTTTTTTGATGTAATTATAATTATTTTTATTTTACTAAATTAATTCTAATTGAAAAATTGCAAGTTGAAAAGTTTTGTGTTAGGTCTGGGCCGGAGTTGAACCGAGGACCTCACGGTTGCTACAACTCTCAATCGCAGTGCCAGTCGCTAGACCACTGCTCCATCATCGCGCTCTTACGAAGACGACTTATTGATTTATTTTGTTTTGTACGTTAATACGTGACCGAAAGCGCATCGTTCTCGCTACCAGAAATGCTCTTTGGATGCGCATCGCTCTCGCATCCAGAAATGCTCTTTGGATGCGCACCGCTCTCGCTACCAGAAATGCTCTTTGGATGCGCATCGCTCTCGCATTCAGAAATGCTCTATGGATGCGCTTCGCTCTCGCTACCTATAGCGCAGAAAATATGCGCATACAAATCAGCTCTTTAGATGCGAGAAGGACGCGCATCGCTATTGCATCTTGGGGATGCGCATCGAAGTTTTCTGTTGGGTACATACTCATTCAGAGTTTTGACAGCAGATTGTAACGAGTAATTACAGATGAAGCGGGTGGACAGTGTTGCCGTTTGCCAAATAATTACTCTGATGCTTGGGAGTTAAAGTTTACGCTTTTCCCCGCGTAAACATATACAATAACCATTAAATGTATATATTTGCTCCTATGCATGTAAGCATTTTCATAACTAAAATGGTTTAAAATTAATTATTTTATGGCATTGCTCTATATAAATACCTTTTGGTATTAAAACTAAACCAAAATTATTACTGTGTATATATGTCATTTTTGGGAGAACTAAGATATTGGCAAAAGTTTTGCTGCAGTAGAATAAATCATGCATGAAATTGCCCGCACACGCTAAACTTTTTTTCGTAGTTATGATTTAAATTTTTTGCTAACCAACTTCCTTTTAGCGCTACTTATTCGCGCACACACGTGATTTGGCCATCAGTAAAAGCGCATATTACCACCACATACACCATGAGCGTCTTCCACTTTAAAGCTGAAAATCTCCTTTTTTCCACCACCACATATTCATTCACTTTGCATCGCATCGATTCATTGCAACAATTTCTTTACGACGTGGTAGTTCTTGCACAGCTAAACTTTTGGCGCACCTCATTAGTTATGCTTAAGTGGATGATGCACTTGCTCTATAACCTCCGCTCAAGTGTTGTACCGCTTTGTTTAGTGTTGGCAATTTGCATTTCTTAGAAAAATATTTGAATCTTTTTGTACGACTATATTGCACAGAACGTGCAGCTACAAAGTTTCATCATTTTAACAATTTTGCATTCTGATTCAAATGTCTTGTTCATTCGTTAGTTAAATCAGCTGATATTGCTTTTGGATGAATTTTTGTGATCTCACCAAAGCAGCAGCAGGAACAACGAGAGATGTACTGTCATTGATAATGTATTTGCAATAACATTGCTGCTTCAACTCGTTGCCAATGCCAATGCCAAGCAATTACCTCTTACAAATATTTTTACAATATTTCGCATTGCGATTGGTGCTGGCTGGCTACTGTTGCTCGTGTGTCATGTCCGCATGTCCAAAAGTTGCGCATGCTCAGCACAACACTTGACAGTCGGACATTTAAAAATCACTTTTATTGCGTTTCTGATTTTCTTTAATTTCTGTCAATTTATTTGATGCAATGGAATGTTTGCGTAGTGCGCTTGCTTAGTAAGTTAATTTTTTTAATAAATATTCTTGACGGTGCTGGTATAAAATTTGTATGAAAAAGCAAAATGAATCTCCACACACTAAAAAATTATAGTTTTCTTTTCTTATTTTTGATTCCTTTTAGTATTGATTTTAAACTTTTATGTTATTTAATTCCAATTTTTTTCGAAAAAAGTTAGAAATTTATTCCAAAAAAGTATGAAATTTATTCGAAAATAGTTTAAAATTAATAATGGGCAGTGTTCTATATAAATACTTTTTCGTTTCAAAATTAAATTTTTCCAAAAAAGTTTGAAATTTATTCCAAAAAGTATAAAATTTATTCGAAAATAGTTTACAATTAATACTTTTTGGTTTTAAGATTAAACTAAAATGTTTATCGTGCATTTTTTTGGATTTTTTTGCATTTTTCTAACTTTTTCAAAACATTTTTATTTTTCTATATTTTTTGACTTTTGTCAATTTTTTTTTTCTGATATTTTAAACATTTTAAACATTTTTAAAATTAAACTAAAATGTTTATCGTGCATTTTTTTGGATTTTTTTGCATTTTTCTAACTTTTTCAAAACATTTTTGATTTTTCAATATTTTTTGACTTTTGTCAATTTTTTTTTTTTTTTTTTTTATATTTTAAACATTTTTAACGTATTTTCAATGTAACATTGAAAAAACTCTATTCTATTTTTTTGTTTTTTTTTTTTCTTAAATAGAATGCAATTTCCTGATACATCGCAAAGCATTCAATTTCAAACAAATCCACCTTATTTTCTTCAGGTAGCAACACCATACCACCACCATAATAATCAGTTCACCTGCAGCATATTGCTGCACCTTTTGCACCCAATTCATTGCAACGAATGCGTGAATTACCTTTCGCGATAATAAGAATTTATGAAGCAGATAATGAAGATTAATATTTTGCTATCAACTTGGCTACCAGAAACAATTTTGTAACACCTACCACCTCCTGCCAAACCTAGGGCCGCCACAAACGAATGCAACAACTTTTGTAGATTACAGTCAATGCGCGTCGTGTAGCATCATCTAATGCTGCTGTTGTTGATGCTACAGAAAAAAATTTTGCAAAAATTGATTTAGATTAAACTGGAGCAAAATGTAGATTTTTTTTTGGTTTTTTTGGTTGGTTGCTTTTTTGTTGGTACATTTTATTGTACGAAATTAATGCACGGGCATTCATTTGTTGGCCAAAGTATGCGCCAACGTTGTAGTGGTTGCGCGAATTTTTATGCGCATGCGTGAGCATTTCATTAAACTTCACACATTTTAATTCCAGGAATTGCACCAGTTTTTTGCATCGTTAGTTATTTGGTGCACACAATTTGTTGCAAACATTTAGTTGGATGTGTTACATATATTTCTTGATTTTTCTAAAGCGGATGTGTGGTTTAGATTTTAATGTTCGAAAATTCACAGGTTTATTGCTTAAGATTTAAATTGAATTTTATCGCAGCGCTGGGTTGCTCTGAAGTCAAAAATGCACTTTGAATTGTTAAAAATCACTGCTTTATTTACGATTCATTATATGTAGTTCGCAAGTCATGAAAAAACTACAAATTAAAAATTTTAGTTTAATTTTAATAAAAAAAAGTTATTTATATAGAACAATGCCAAAAACAGTAGTATTTTTTTTTTCAATAATTTTGCAATAAATTTTAAAATTTTCTGGAAGAAATTTTGAATTTAATACCAAAATAGTTTAAAATTAATTCCAAAGGGAATAAAAACAATGAAAAGTAAACTATCAGTTTTTGCTGTGTAAGCAAACGCAGACAATCAAGTCAAGGTTCACTCTACAGTCAAATTTAATCTTTATCCAGCACAGCAAATAGTTTGAGTATAAAATTCAAACCAAATTGGAATGAATACAGATCCACATCAAGCTGGTTATAAAATCTATGCTTCAATTTGGTATACAAACCGTTTATGCTTGTTCGTATAAAATGTTTATTCAGTACGTCTTCGGAATACTCTCCCCAATAATATAAAAAGCATAGTCAATGCAGGTCGATTTAGGAATGAACTTGGTAAACACTTTAAAGAGAACAATCATTGAAACATATAGTTAATGGGCCTTATCGTAAATCTGAAGGGAGTTCCATTCTCACCCTCCCGGGGAGGGAAGTAGTGAATATTTCATGAATGGAAATTCCCCTTCCTGCAGGGATACTTTTTTTATTTTAACATCGTTGACATTTTCAGAAATAACCAGTTTGCAACGCTGTGTTTTTCCAAGAGCGTTGACATTTTACACAAAAACAACATCTGGCAACGCTGAGTCTTTCCCATATCTTTGACATTTTGCACAAACTACCATCCTGAACGCTGATTGCAAAAGAAGAAAAAGAAGCAATTGCAGCAGTGAAATTGAAGTTAATGCTTTACTTTTTAAAGTAAAAAATGTCTTTCATCAAAGTTGAGCAAATTTAACAAATAAAAGTGAAAAAACTCGCTCCCAACTTATTGCCAATTACATAATTTTTCCAGTGAATTTTCCCTTCCCACAAAATTTTTTTTGCGATTGCAAACCATGGAGTTAGCGAATAAATTCTCGAGAATATTTATTTCCGATAAGGCCCAATAAGAAATTAAAATTAAAAAACAAAAAATAAAAAATAAATAAAAGTATGGCTCGCTCGTATAATAAAATATTTTCTTCACCATCCTCAAAAGAAGAATAGTAACCGCCTAGCGTTTATAATTCCTATCCTTTAGAACAACCATACGTTGCATTGGTTGTATTTTCCGCTAAAATTTTTTCAGTTGGACCACATTTATGTTCTTGTTTTCGTTTTAGAGTTTTCAAAGTCGTTGGTACAAGCGAGATTTCACTTAACACCATTTCTGGAATAATGTTGCTTGAATTCAAAGTTTCCACTGTGTTCTTAAAATGAAAAAATGATCAATGAAGGTCTTATCTGACTAAAATTCTGTGATTCTGGAATGACTGTACGTTCAAGTGCTTCATATTTAAACTTCTAATATCTTATAATATGCAAAGGGAGAAATGGCACCGAACGGCATCACCCTCAGTAATTAGGTGCTAAGGAGTGAGATCGAAAAAGTCTTAACATATATAAAATTCAATAATTTTAAAACTGTTGATCTTAGAGTTTTGATTTTTTTTTATTGAATTGATATTTTACAAATTACAGAAAAATATAACTTTTATAGTTCTAACCACTATTTATGAACTCGCTGACCTTTTTTGGTAAGCCTTCCATTAGAGATTTGATAGTTGATTCAGACACCTTTTTGGAACAGTTTGCCCATCTCTTTTTAAAATTTTCGATATTTTGGGACACCTTTTTTGTGCTCTTTAAGTTTCTTTTCACAAGAGCCCAATACCTCTCCAGCTCCGGACGATTTGGAGTATTGGCGTCTCTTGGTACAAAAGCTATGTTATTCCTTTGGTACCACTCCACAGCTTTCTTGCCTTAGTGACATGATGCCAAATCGAGCCAAAAATATGTGGATACATTGTGCTTTCTTATGAAAGGAAGATGTATTTTTTCAAACATTCTTTGATGTATATTTCGGAATTTATAGAGCCTACTGTAACAAATGACTTGCTTCTTTTGCCGCAACTGCATATAGCTTGCCATACCAGGAATTTTTTAGGAAATTTTGTCTGCTTTTGAATTCAAAATTGTTCTTCGACATTTCATCGAGCATCAGCAACAGCTGCGTAAAATCTGCCTGTACATACGTTTCGTCGTCCATTATACAACATGAATATTTTTGTATAAAATTCAATTTTAATTTCCGAGCCATACTTTTGGCATATAAATTTTTTGCAGCATTCCTGTCTGGAACTTTTTGGACTTTGTATATTTTCAAACCTGCATTGGCTTTAAATTTTCGCACCGAAAAGTCAGAGCACTGGGCTAACCGGGCAGCTTTTCTAGCAGGTGTGTTTGGATATCTTTTCAATATGATTTCAATTTTCTTGGCTTTACCAATATCATGTGGTCCTTGTTTTCTTCCCGAACCAGGTTTCCTATCGATGGTCAAATTCTCCTGAAACATTGGAAACAGTTTGACGGCAGACCTTCAATCCTTTGGCCAATTTTTTGTAAGACCAATTTGGATTTTTTTGAAAATTTTTAATAATTTTAAGACGTACTTCTTTCTCTCCACTCATTTTGATCAAACCCACAACAAATCAACATGTTTGTCATTAAAAATAATAACTGACATATTTTTCAAAGATAACTAGATCAAAGAAATTTTTAATTTCACACCCAAAAAAAATTATTAGGTAAAACGTGTGTTAAGATTTTTTCGATCTCACTCCGAATTTCTTCTCTTTGATACATAGGGGTAAAGTGGGAAATGCCCCTTTCCGAGTAAACTAGCAAAGTACAGCTTTCATGCGCTTCTGACGCGTGCAGACGCATTTTAGTGCTCTCAGGAATAATGCAAAGTTTTTAAGTGATTTTGAAATTTCATTTTTAAACAGCCATATATGTACTGTTTTTGGAGATAAACCGATTGTAAATACACTAAAATATTCTTTGTAGTCTTAGTTTTGATTACGCAAAAGGATTTCGTGTAATTCATAGAGTGAAAGAGTGACGCTCACATTTTTTTGCAAAATGTGGTGTTGGGTTAAAGTGGGAAATATTATTTTACGGTTGCTCGTCCCCATTTGTCAACGTATGTATTATTGGCCAAGCAAAACAGAAATCTAGTAGAGGTCCGAAAGCATGAAAAGCGCCGTTTTAACAACTCTGGAAAAGCTAAACGAGTTGCAAAAGGCAGTTGAGAAAAGTTTAGGCAATAAACGGAAGAAAGAGGAAAGCGAATCACAAAAAAATAGAGTGCCAGGAGCAAAAAAAGTACCACCAGCAAAGAAAGCGTCAAAGGAACAAAGAAGTGCTAGCTCTGATTAAAAGATTTTTACACCATTTGCATGGAACTCATGCCCGAAATCATGTCCAGTCACAATACCATCAAATGCAACAAAAAGGATTGTCAACGTCCATTTCACTTGACATGCGTTAATCTCACTACAAGCTTCTTTTATTGCAAAAACCGTGATTTGGGCTTGGATATTTCATCAGAGAACGACGAATAAGCTACAATTTCACTTTTTTTTAAACACATATTTCATCTTTTTTTTTCCAGCAAAATTATTTTGTTTTCCATATTTACTCTTATGGGTGTGTCTCTGAACCTTTTTTGACTTACAATAAAGATATTAACATTTTGTTTCAACATTTGTGTTAGTTTTAATGACTTTTTGAAAGTTTCACACTTTACCCCACGATTTTTAATTTTTGCCATTTTGGGCATCCTCGGTCAAAGCGTCGTACTCAACAGAAAATCCATATTTTCGGTTCGTTTCTTCGGTAAAAATAAAGTTTATTTAATTTTCTTTACTATAGGAAGTTGAAACATGGAAAAATAAGAAGTTTTGTTCATTTTATGGAGCTTTGAAAAAAAATTTCCCACTTTACCCCACTTACCCCTACCAAATAAAAAAATAAAAAGGCGACAAAATTAATAAACATGTTCACTCGGACTCGTATTCATTCAAAAACGAAATCACATTCAATTCTATCGGCTTTTATATATGTATGCACCATAACATCAGCTAAAATTCTCCATCCTCTGCTCACCAAAATCTGGAGCGAAGAGCGTTTGCCAGAAGATTGGCTACATGGCATGCTAGTCAAACTACCGAAAAAAGGTGACCTAAGCGAGTGCCGAAACTATAGAGGCATTACCTTGCTCTCAGTACCGTCAAAAGTATTGACGAAAGTGCTTCTGAACAGGGTAAACGAAAAACTTGATTCGGCCATTCGAAAGCAGCAAGCAGGATTCCGGCGAAACCGATAATGCGTGGATCAAATCAACACCCTCAGAATAATTGTCGAACAATCATGCGAGTGGCGTGCTGCACTTCAACTTGTCTTCGTTGACTATAGCACTGCCTTCGACAGTGTCTCCCGAGAAAACATCTGGGCGTCACTGCAACGAAGAGGTATTGCCGCAAAGGCCATAAACTTAGTACGTGCACAATATGAAGGCTTTAAATGCAGTGTGTTACACAATGGGTTGTTGTCACCGACATTCACCACTAATTCAGGCGTACGGCAGGGGTGTTTACTATCACCATCACTCTTCCTTATCGTTCTTGATGATATCCTAGATAAAGCTCTTAATAAGGCCAAAAGGGGTATCCAATGGAACTTTACCGAACAACTGGAAGATCTCGACTACGCTGACGACATCTGCCTCTTATCGTCCAAACATTCAGATATGCAAAGCAAAATTGAAGACCTTGTCTTGGAATCACAAAAGGCCGGCCTAAAAATCAACGTATCCAAGACTAAAAGCATGAAGCTAAACGCAAGCAATGACATCACGTTTAAAGCTGGCAGTGATGACATCGGAAACGTCGATAGCTTCACGTATTTAGGCAGCATTATCTCCATGGATGGTGGAGCAAAAGAGGATATTAACTCAAGAATAGCAAAAGCAAAAGGCGCGTTTGCTCAACTGAACAAAATATGGTCTTCTTCCGTTATATCCACCAAAACGAGAGTGCGCATTTTTGATTCGAATGTGAAATCGGTTTTGTTATATGGGTGCGAAACGTGGCTTGTTACTGAACAACTAACGAACAAGCTGCAAGTATTCGTCAACAAATGCTTAAGGCGAATACTAAAGGTTTGGTGGCCTCGCACTATATCAAATGCCGAGCTACATCAAAAATGCAATCAGAGGGCTATAGCAATCGAGGTCAAGCTGCGCAAATGGAGATGGATTGGTCACACTCTCCGGAAACCACACAGCAAAGTTTGTCGCCAGGCTCTTGAGTGGAATCCACAAGGCAGTAGAGGACGTGGTAGACCCAAAACCAACTGGAAGAGGTCGCTGGTAAAGGAAATCCAAGAATCGGGAGTCGTGGCAAGAGATTAAAGTCATCGCAAGGGATCGTGACAAATGGAGAGATTTCATATTGGCCCTATGCTCCTCCTAGGAGTTAAAGGAGAATACATACATACATACATGTAACTGCATCAAAATGCAAATAAGTAGTTAACTGTTTACAATCCCGATTTTTTTTTTTTTAAATACCGGACACAGGTTATTATAGCACCTTTAGCTTAACGAACTATTTAATACGAAGTCTATCGCGCAACTGAATTAAATTTTGTCCTTATTTGAATGCTACGTAAGCTGCAAGTTTTCAAATTTAAAGGGGTGCCATATCACCTGGACTTGGGTATTTTTTGAATATTGTTTATAACGATGCCTTTTGCATACGTAACAATTTTCTCTCAGCTTTTTTTTTTTTTTTTTTTTTTTTTGAGAGGGTTGGAACCGCTTACTTTTTCAGTCCATACTATTTATCCCTGTATTTTTAAGTAACAAATTTCAACTATCGGTGTCTAGAAGTTTCAAAAATATGTCATATTTTATTTTTGAAGGGCGTAGCACCATCTACTTTTCAGTGAGTATTATTTATTCTGGTACCCTTGATGTACCAAATTCCAAATTAAAAATTTCATCATCAAGTCATTTCAGCGATACGATGAATTAATTTTTTGAAGGGCGTGACAACGTTCACTTTTTTAGCCTATGATCTAGATTCTATAACTTTCTGATACAAAAACACTGTGAAAAACTTTGTTTTAATGAAAACAAGCGTTTACAATTTTATATCTTAATTTTATTGACTTCCAATAGTAGTTTGACTTAAAAAAAGATGGCATTTCGGTTTTATTAAATTATATGCAGTAATTAACATTTTTAAACATTAATATAAAATTTTGATTTTGTTTTTTATTTCAAATTATAACATAGAAACATTATATTGTACGTATATTTAGATCAATAAAAAATATAAATTTTGTAAAAAGTAAAAACATTGTTTTTCAAGACCTTTAAGAAGCAAATCTTTTTACTATTTCTGTATTTTTGGACGAAAATATCTTGGAATTTGTTCTTAAACTGACGACTTGATTTCGTATCCAATCCGCCAAGAATGATGTGTCGTTTATATATGTAACAAAATTAATAATAAAATAAAAACACTAACAAAAAACTAAAAAACAATTTCTTCATCATCTCAAACGAGAACTTAATCCAGGATTCAACGAGCAAAATGCATGTTGTCATATACCACTAGGATACACTTGAAATGAAGTTATCTGATTGCATTTTATATTTTTTGCTGAGTGTTCAACATATAGAGAGCACAACGTCAGAGTTTTCTTTTATCGAACATTTTTAACAGTGACAGACGTACGTTTCAGGTCTGTTGTATAAAGTCGGAGTGCTTGGACTTGTAGTCTATTGTTTATGATGGGTTTCTTTGAGTGTAGCGAAATTTTTTGTCATTATAGGTTTTAACATTGATTTGGTTCTCTGAAAAGCTTTGAACACTCATACTCTGTTAAACAGAATTCAACGTAGGAGAATACCTTTGCAACTTAAAATAAATGTCACTGATAGAAATATGTGCGTTCATTGAAGATTGGATGCAAGATCTGGTCAGCTTAAAATATAACAGAATTAAGGCAACCTTTCTATATCTGTGATGTTTAGCAGAACTAAAAATATATATGTTTTAAACAACGTTCGATTTCAAAAAAGAAAACTTAAAACAAATACGAGTACTAAATATACATCTTTTTAACGAAAAATAAATATAACTTTTTTAAGGAAAAATTGATAATTTAAAAAAAAAAAAATGTTCAAAGCAACGTTAAATTCGTTAGAACAATTAAAAACGTTTGAAAAATTAACAGCTTCAACACCGAATTCATAAGACGCCACTGCAGAACTAAAGACTATTCCAAAACTAGCTAGCAAAGCAAACTACTCCACGGGAGAAACCGACTAGTCCAAATTCTGGCCCCATCACATTTAAAGTTTTACTTACGTTCGTTCTGTATTGTTTGTCGTTGGTGACGTAACCGATTGTCTCCTTATGTATTACATTGAGATCAGAAAAAGGTCAATTGTCTCCTTATGCATTACATTCGGACCAGTAAAAGGTCAATATTTTTTTTTATTTTATTTATAAATTTCAAAGAATTTAATTTACACAAAATAGTATACAAATTTTACAAAAAAAAAGTCAAAACGATGAAATCTTTTTTATTATTTTATGTGTCCGCTTTCGATTGGAAACTTGTTTCATTTTCCGCTCCGCAGACTCTCCATATAAATTGTGTACAAATTAATGGAAATTTAAAAATTGGAAAACACCGAGTGCAGGATTTGAACCCAGGCCTCTACACGCAGCGCAAGTCACTATCGTTTGCTCTTCTTCACAGTCTACGAACTTCCAAACAATACATTCGCAGTCAGTTGCGTTATAATTTCACAATTGGATTACTTTTGGTACTAATGACGGATTATACAATACATTACATTCGCACCATTTTTGATACATATGACCGACTTTGCATTACATTTGGACCATTTTTGATACGATTGATAACTTAAGTGAATTTATTCTAGCTTTACGTGTATTCCATTATGGGCTACTTACAAAAAAAATTAGACCAAAGTTTGGACTTTTGAGATAATTGACTTTGTCGGTCCTACAGGGTACTTTTGCTCCACCTATACTATATACGAATATTGTTCGCAGAGTATGTGTTTTTTCACTAAAGAGAACATAGCAGTTTTCATCGTGTGTTTCAAAGATAGTCCTAAACTAATGATGGGGCTGTTTTTTTATTTCATATTTTCAAGGTTGGTCTTTTGTTCAGTGTGTTAAAGTATTTATTAATTTATTTGGATTTTTATTTTATAACAAAGATATTGCTAGTCAGTGTCTCGTAAATGTGTAGTATTGATTGTAGTTAAATTTTAATGTGTTTCTTAAATTTTAGTTTATTTATAAAAAAAATGAAGTTTATTTTATTATTTAAAACTAAATTTATTCATATATGGTATATATAAAATATATGTAATAATATTAATAAAAATGTGTTGCATTTGAAAAAATAAAAAAAGAAATAAAAAAATAAATTTATAAACTTTATCATAATTTAAGCCATACTTTGTTGGTTTTTTTTTTTCTTTTTCTTACAAGCTGGAAATTTCATTAACAATAATAATATATATAAAAAAAAAACGTTTTCTTCTTTTTCACTTTAAAATCTACAAATATGCAACGTCACTCGTATTATATTATTTTTGACTAAATGTTATCGTTAAATGTTCGCCATTTGTAGTATAAATTGTAGTAATAATTTCATCATTCCATTATTGGGAAGTATCATTGATGTTGTTTTAGTTGTTGTTGTTATTGTGGTTGTCGCTGCTGCTGCTGCTATAATTGTTGTCAACGCTGTTGTTGTTGTTGTTGTTGGCTACGAATCTGTGTAAATGATGCAACGTTTACCTTTACCAACGGATGCTATTGCATTGCTATTGGGACTCCAGCTGACCGCATTGATGGCAGTACTGTGAAATAAAGAATAACCAGTACCAATACTGTTAGGTGGAAAAGGAGGGAGAAAAAAAAAAGAAAAACAAAAAGAAAAAACAAAAAAAGCAAAATTTCGTATGTGTGCGTATGAGTATGAGGTGGTAGGAAATAACGCCCAAGAAAATAAAAATCGAAATACCGTTTGGTTATTGAAATGATTGCCGAAATAATATGAAATTTATACGAAAATATTTCATAATCATTTTGGAAATAACGGCTAAAAATTTGGGCTTTATTTTGTTTTATTTTTAAAAAATGAAATAACGCCCAAAAAACAAAACTACGTAATAATGCCCAAAATCAAAACAACATAACGCCCAAAAGTAAAAATACGCCCAAATTATTTTCATATAAATTTGAGCGATAATCATTTTGGAAAAAACGCCCGAAATTTATTTGTATGAATGAATTATGAATTATTTGGGCGTTATTTCGTTTCTTGTTTTCGGACGTTATTTGGTTTTGGTTTCGGGCGTTATTTCGTTTTTTGTTTTCGGGCGTTATTACGTTTTTTTCTTTTATTTTAAACAAAATAACGCTCAAAAAAACAGAAACAAACCCCAAATTTTGGTCGTGAACATATTTTGGGCGCTATTTCGTTTTTATTTTTGGGCGTTATTTCCTATTTTTTGGGCATTATTTCGTTTTCGTTTTGGGCGTTATTACGTCATTTTATTTCGTTTTCGTTTTTTTTGGCGTTAAATCATTGGGTGTTATTTCCTATTGCCATTATTTTCATATAAACAAATTTTGGGCGTTATTTCCAAAATGATTATCGCCTTAATTTATATGATAGTAATTTTGGGCGTTATTTCGTTTTTGGGTTTTAGGCGTTATTTCATTTTGTTTCGGTGATATATCAATTTCCGGCGTTATTTCGTATTTCTAAATTTTTTGGGCGTTATTTCGTTTTTTATTTTTTAAATGAAATAATGCCCAAAATGAAAAAAAAAAATAATGCCCAAACCTTCAACGAAATAAAGCTATAAAGGCATCATTTGATTATCATCAATGATTATCGTCCATAGAAATTTATATGAAAATAGGACGTTTTTGGATGTTATTTCCTACCGACTGAGAAATATGAAAGATACTAAAGGGAAATGTGAAAGATAGAGAGAAAAATGATAAAATCTGGACTAAAAGTTGGATTCAAACGAATTGCAAATAAAAAATATTTCCTCAGAACACAAACTGAACTTGGAATTTCAATAACTATTAATTTTAAAACTTGGAATTTCAATAACTATTAAAAGTGAAATCGAAGTGTTTGTAATGACTTTTTGAGAACTTTTTACAGTAAAACTCAGGTTTGACTTATTTTGATTTATTCGGTTACCGGACATAATCCCAACGGACATAATCCCCATTTCGTAAATTGGGATTATGTCCGAAAATTTTTCGGTCATAATCCCCATTTTAGCCATGGGGGTTATGTCCGCAAAATGTAATTAAGATTGAACAAAATTTTTGCAATAATCCATTTAAAAAATTTATGTAGTGTTGGATGTTATATACTGATCCGCGGCCGAAGGCCGCCGCGAAGCCGGTGTTGGATTTTTGGGAGTTTTAAATCTTGAGCTGCGGCCGCAGGCCGCCCACTTACCCCTCCTCTTATGAAAAATTACTGTGGCCCCAAGTCCGCAAGTGTTTCGGACATAATCCCCATTGAAAAAATGGGGGTTATGTCCGAATAACTTGCGGACATAAACCCCATATAGTAAATGGGGATTATGTCCGTGGGGATTATGTCACGGCACCGATTTATTCAACAAAATTAGTGGAAACAAAGCATTACTTCGATAAAATAAAGATTAAATAAATAAATCTTTTTTACTTACAAGTTTTCCATTCCAACTTAAACCTTCTCTACATCATCATATTGATATTTTTTTAAATCAAATTAACATTTTTAAAGATCAAATTAAACTTTGCCAAAAAAATATACCACAAATCATATATCTCTGTACATATCGTTATGAGACTTGGAATATGGTTGAATATTGAATCTACCAAGCAACTTCCAAAATGTAAAGGGCGTTGGACAACGCGGGGTAGCATTCACTTACAAAATTAGTATAGAGTTTGTTTAATTATTAAGTTTGAACGATTATTGGTTTTTGTTATTTTTTTAATAATTTTTTTTTTTTGTAATAATATGTTTTCTAAAAATGTATTTTTTTATTTTTTTTTTTTTGAATAAATCATCTTTTGTGTTTCTTTGCGATCTCATTAAATATATTTATGCGTTAAGCATATTCCTCAAAAAAATTTTGTCTGGTACTTTCGATTCATATTCATTCGAAGCAAAAAGCGTACAAAAAGTTTATTAAATTCGCGGAGTAATACCCTTCAACAAGGTTTGATTTGATTTGTATAAAGTTTAAATTTATATGGAAATAGTTTAATTTGATATGGAACAAGTTTAATTTTATTTGAAAAAGGTTTAATTTGATTTCGAAAAGGTCTGATTTGATTTGGAGAAAGAGAAGTGAGCTGTGGAAAAGGTTTGATTAGACTTGGAGAAGATTTTTTTGATTTGAAAAAAGTATTTGTTTAAGAAAATGTAAAATTTGATTTCGAAAAAGTTTGTTTTGATTTGGAAAAAGTTTCATTTCCTTTGGAAAAGGTTTAATTTGATCTCGAAAAAGCTTATTTTGCTTTGAAAAAGTTTAATTCGATTTGAAAAAAGTTTAATTTTATATGAAAAAGGTTAAATTTCATTTCGAAAAGGTCTGATTTGATTTGGAGAAAGTTTAGTTAGCTTTGGAAAAGGTTTAATTAGATTTAGAGAAGATTTTTTTTGATTTGAAAAAAGTATAATTTGTTTTGGAAAAGGTTAAATTTGATTTCGACAACATTTGTGCGATCGTAACTTTAAGCAATTAACTTTAGATACCACAGTTTTGTGTCTTATGTACGTTCTCTTTAAACAACTACGGTAATATAAAGAAATTAATACGTCCTCAACTAATGAAAATACTGATAGAAAATATGTAATATGTATGTGAAAGCATTTATGAACAAATTAAAATTTAAGCTAAAACTTACGTATGCCCCTTAAGTGTTGTTTCAAGTCTTCCGCTTATATTCCATATATAAACCAAACCATCGGCAGAACCACAAGCGATCTTTTGTCCATTCATATTGAAAGAGGCTCTCGCCCAATCACAGCTGACTTTGAAGTTATCATTGCTACAATTTGAACGATGATAAAAATTAACATTATATAAAAATAAATATGAAGGCAACACTTACGAAAAAGTTTGGACAATTTGATTTTTACGTAAATCTAAAAGTTTTATTGTATCATCTCTAACGGAACATATGAGGTAATTACAATCTGTAAGTAAAAATTATAGAATTTAGCGCATTAACTGAATGGTAAAATAAATGCTAAGTATATTAACCTTTGGAAAGATCTAATGATGTTATTTTTGCAGGCATAAGAATATCATCTGCTTGCTTCTCAGTTCTGATATCCCAAAAGCGTATTTTCTTATCAAAATGACCGCTTATTATTGTTGAGCCAAGACTGTCGGTTGTTACTAAATCATTGCAACTGGAGCCGGCAAATTTTGTTTCAATGCACGCTATACTACGCAAGTCCCAAATTTTTAATGTACGATCATGGCTGCCGGTAACGACTTTAATGGGTTCCTGTAGATACTTGGCTGCCATAACTTTACCGCTGTGACCGGTGAGGGTGTGCTAAAAAAAAAAAAACAGAAAGAAACATAAAAATTGAATTTAATTATTATTGTTAGATGCACATAAAGTAGACTTTTCAAATTAAAATGTACTTATCCAAAAATAATTGGAAAATTCTTAAGAACAATAATAAACAGCCTTGCGCTCTCTGCTCCGTATGTTTGAGAAAACGTCAGCCATTTATATATAAACTGCATTTTTATTCTTGAAAAAATCTTTACTTAAAGTTCATTAGGCATAAGCAGCTGAAACTCACTCAGTTTTACTTAGAACATAAAGCAATTAAATACGTTCATTTCAGCGTTTTAATTACCTAACTAGCAAATGAAGCTGGTAGTTTATTACGTTGTGAAGACTTCTGTTAAGTATTCATTAAGGTAGGTCCAAAATTGTTTTTTTTTTTTTGTTTTTTGTGTAGCCTTAAGCTACACGTACATGTGCTTAAAGTTATAAAATTATTTTATTGCTCTTGAAGTGTAAAAACTCGTTCCCTAGTTTATTATGTACTTCCGGCACGAAGGTAAATAGTTTTAAAAAAAATATTGTAAATTCTTTCACAAAAATTTCTATACGAAAGATTATGGTTTTTTATTAGCACTTTTATTTAAATGAGAGATATAAAAAATCGAATATTCGAATTTTTTTTATATTTTGCTCAAAAAGTACAAATAAGACTAGACATGACTTTTATTTACTATGCATGTTTAGTAGGGTGGGCCAAATTGTATGGAGGAAATTTTATCGACCTCGGCTACCCCCCTATGTGAAAGTTCATTCAATTCTATGAATATTTGCCCAAAGAACTATATCCCTGCGTTTAACTTTAGTTCGGCGCATTTTTGATCGAAAATTGTACATTAATTTTCAATTGAAAATGCGCCGAACTAAAGTTGAACGTAGAGGTATGGTTCCTTGGGCAAATATTCATAGAATTGAATGAACTTTCAGCCTAGGTTGGTGTTTTGTTTGAAAAATTCATCCAAAAATATGAATCGTTTATTTTGAAAGTCAGTCATAATAATCGGCTATTTGACCCATATCACTTTTTTAAATATGTAACATCAATTCCACACCATCAGGTGAACTTTTTATGTAAACAGAACGCAATTTAGTTGATTACTGACAGAATACCAGCCAAATCATATAATGACATTACTTTTGTCTTTATAAAAATTTGTAAAATTTAGTATGAAAATAAAAAAAAATATTGATGAAAGGTACAATTTTCGATCAAAAATGCGCCGAACTAAAGTTGAACGCAGAGGTATAGTTCCTTGGGCAAATATTCATAGAATTGAATGAACTTTTATATAGGAGGGTAGCCGAGATCAGTTTTCAAATCGGCCCACCCTAATGTTTAGGGTGGCTCACACTCAAAACTTTGTTTAAATGGCAGATTTTTCACTACTTGATCCTTATATTAAGGAGCATAGCTTAGACTACAAAGTTTTTAGAGTGGCTCACATCAACAAAAATATGTTTCGAATGGCATTTTCTCCACAACCGCTTAATCGTTTCATAAGAAATTTACACCACGTTGCCTTAATATTATGAAGCACAACTAAGACGATAAAAAATTTTAGGGTGGCCCTCATAAATCAAAATTAACTTTTTTTTATTTTGTTTCGTTACTGCATTTTATAATTGAACTTAACACCGTTGCAACGAAAAAAGGAAAAGCCTGATAAGACGCTACTTAGATTGCTACGAAAGAATATACGAGCTGATGGTACCAGCCAATAGATTTCTTTAGAGCACATCCCATTATGTATAATATCTATAAAAAACGGTAACCCACCCAACATTATGACGGTGCTCGAGAGGGTCAATAGAAGAACATTAACCGCAGCGATTACATGATCTGTCCAACTCAGATAAGCTTGAATAAATATGTCCAGAACGTCAAGAGTTGCTGATCAGATAATGTCTACGCCGACCATATTGTAAAGAGGAAAGTCGGCAGAGCCGCGTTTTTCTCCTACAAATCATCGCTCGTAATATTACAATTTATATCATATTCTTTTCTATCAATTTATAATTAATTTGTAGGTATTATTACTAATTAAAATAACTTTATAAGTTTTAATTAAGTAGTCAGCTAAGAAAGATAACCATAATTTTAGTAAAAGGTAAAATCCCTACCACATGAACAAAACCAGACGCAACGGCAACACTGCGCAACAGCTGATTCTGACACGCAGCTGTTGTTGTAGTAGTAGGGCGTGGTAGCGTAGAGACCACGGCACTAAACACACGTAGCCCGATAATAAATCAGTTGCCTGTGGTTAGTACAAGAGTGAGGGGTCACACAATCGAGTATACCGATAATATATAATTTATTCGTGGGTGCGATCTAGTCTCAAATGGAGTCGGATATGCAAACAGCAGCGCAGCAAACGGAGTAAGGGGAATTTAGTCGCATACAGAAGAGCATTGTAGTCAATAGCTTGAGCTTACTACAGGGGGATAGTGCTCGGTGGCGGAAAGAGAACTACCACATTAGACGTGGGTGGCCCGATAATAAATCAGCTGCTCACGGCTAACGTGTATGTTAGGGGGGGGGGGGTCGGGAATAGCCTCACGATCAAGCCCGAAAATAAATCAGTTAGTCGCAGGTGTGCTCTCTCTCTCCGAAGCACAAAGGAGATGCTGAAAGATATATAATAGCGTGGGGTGAGACTGTAGAGTACTCGTTCAAAAGGTGTGAGCAACCCGATAATAACAGCTACTCACGACTATAGAGTACGCGTTCAAGAGAATACCATTGCGTTAGGTGTGGGCAGCCCGATACTATATCACGATTATATGTAGAGTAAGCGTTCAAAAGAATGCATTAGCGGCGGAGAGAAAGACACACAGGAGCAGAGAGTGGTGGGGAGTAGAGAGACGTGTTTTATTTATTATATTATTAAAAATATATTAAGAGAAACCTAATAAAACAACGAAAATGAAGTAAACCATGATTTTGAATTTAACCAAGAGATCGTCTTTTCGTTTTATAAATTTTTGTAGCCGAACTCCTGGCGAACAAAATTGCTGGCAGAAAAGTTCGCTACAACATTGAAGGGGGCCAGCTTACTCGTCTGTGAGACAGGAATGGGTTTTGGAGATTTTTTTGAGGTCATTTGTGAGTTTGTCTGTCATATATTGCCTTTTTCTTGCAATCTTCTCAGAGCTTGGATAATTTTTAAAGCAACATTTATGACAAATGCTGATGTCTTCTACAAAAGAGTGTATTGGACTATAAGAAAGTATAATTTTTATGGTCTCTAATGTCTTGAAAGTAAAAGAAAACAGACATATTTGAAGATAGATATTTTGCCATCAACGGCTGATGTTAGTACATTTGAGAGACCGGCTCTTGGAAAAGCTTTTGCAAATGTCATAGCTTAACAATATTTAAATGCACCCTGTGTTATTAAACGAAACAACTTCAAAGCATCTGTACGAACTAAAAAGTATACCTAATATTCTATTGATTATGTCCTAAAAATCATGAGAACAAGGAACTAAGACGTTTACTGGATTTATTACATAAATCGGTTAATGGATCATTTAAGAAGAAAAAACCGTGGAGAGCTATAAACGCTTAATTGAAAAATTTCTGGGTTCGATCCCAAGCGCGAGTAATTTTTTTTTTTGCATTTCACTTTTCTATTTTCCTTTCTCTTTTTTATTTACGTTTGTTTAATTGAACTGAAATTTAATTCACAAGGATTTTTTGTAAGGCTGTAGGAAAAATTCGAATATCAAATTCTGTTTATACAAACATTTACTTAATATACAAATTTTATACCTCTTTATCATATAGGTCAGTGGTGCAGAGAAATAACAAGTTTATAATTGTAAGTAAAAATAATAAGTTTCTATCAAGCACATGGAAGGTTCACGGTGCGAACTCTACTGTTAAAAAGAAAGAATAGTTTTTACGGAGTTGAAAAAGAAGCACTTCAGAAGGCTTTTTGAAGCGCTTCTTTTCTCCTTGGGTGAAAACGCCGTATTGATGTCTAAAGCATTTTAAGGAAAATGTCAATTCCAAACTCAACGCTAAAATAAATGAAATCATCGATTGATTTATTAGAAGTTAAAAAATTAGTCTGTCAATATAGCAAAATGATTCATATTACTGAAATGCTTGTACTTTAATAAGTGGTGGCCTTATTCTCCATAGCACCAAGATTAATATGCATTTGAAAAAAAAAGTAGTTTTCTCTTTTTCTTCAGTCCTAGCGCTATTTTTCAAGCAATATCAGTTTGTTTTTCTCAAGTGGTGTTAAGGTTTTCGTATTCATTGACTACATATATCTGATCTAGCCATCATTTACGACAATAATACGGGTTTTGAAGATATAAAACTAAAGCTTATGATACTCGTATATATTTTTCAAAATGTTGATTAAATAAAAATTAGCATGAAAATTTGTGCAAATTAAGCTCCAGCAAATGTAATTTATGCACAGCATATGTTAGCATGCAAAGCAAAGACGCTAGACAATCTGCAAACAAAAATCTTGATAAGTTAGTGAGAAACAAAATGAGTTGTCACACTTGTCACGCTGTGTCGCATGTACGTAGTATGGAAAACGTGCATTTTCAATTTTATGGCGCAACTTTAAAGTGCTGGCATTCTTTCTTTTTTTTTTCCTTTTTCTTTCACAAAATGCATTTTTCTAATTAAATTTTGCTGTGCATGCAAAAAAATGCTTCTCACAATTGTGCATCGTGGGTGTAGCTACTCAAATGCTGAAGTCAAGTTAAAATTTCTGTTTAATCAACAGATATATAGAATGGATATTAATGAAAAAAATAATGTGATTTTCGGAAGCACAAATGCAGCAATGGCTAAATACGGATTATTTTTTTTTTTTTCATTATTTACTGGTGGTTACTGTTAGTCAATGTTAGTATGATAGCAGCAGCGATATGGTCATTGAAACACCAAATTTTCAAATAACAATTCATTTTTTCATTCATTACATTAAAAATGCGTTGTAACGTTACGAATGTACGAAAACGCAAAACTCCAGAACATTCACTTCGCACTTAAGTGGCGTTAACCAGCGGCTTAGAGATCTACAGAAATATTTGAAAGGAAAATATGTGCATCAACATGCAACCACCATAATGATAATGCTACACTTTGCTGGACAGATGGACAGTTAAAAACGATAAATAGCAAATATAGTCTGTGTTGCCAGAACATATACGTAGGCAGGCATGCATATAATCTATTTTACTAAACAATAAACGAATGTCTAACGAAATGAATGGAACGGAAAATTTAAAAAGAATGAATGCATAAAATTAATACATTTCACTAAATCTCGCAATACAGACAAATTTAACCAAAAAAAAAAAAAAAAAAATGTATCTATCGAATATTCCAACAATTTCGGTTAAATGAAGTGCGATTATTTAAGGAAGTAGGCGTATGTAAAATTCTGTTACAGTTACTGCCATGTCATGGCAAACAATAAAAGTGTGTCAACACATTTGCACATACGCGTAGATAAAATAGTACAAGTATTTCAAATGAGATTTATAGCCCTATGCTCCTCCTAGGAGTTAAAGGAGAATACATACATACATTTCAAATGAGATTTATAGTGGGCTATGTCACCATGAAAGTGGTGAATAAAATCTAAAATATTTCATATTGTCATTTGTCATCCAGAGTCATTAACAATTTCAGTCATTGATGGTTTAATCCAGAGTTCGGAAATTTCTATTTCAGCAACATTTAAGAGTTTACACACGAGCGCTAGAAAAATTTTTGTGATAATTTTGGGCCCTTTTTGTGAACTTTTTTTCTTTGCACCAATCTGACCTGAGGCGTCTACGATCCCTCTAAGTGACCAATCTGGGCCCAATTTTTAAAAAAATTTTACTGCACGAATCGATGAGTAAAGGTCGAAAATATATTTTGTACATGACCAGAAATTGCTCCGGGCCCTCTTAGTGACTGTTTCGGGCCCATTTTAGTAAAAAAATTTTATTGCACCAATCGATGGGAAAACTTCGAAAATATGTTTTGGACAAGACCAGAAATTGCTCGGGTCCCTTACCGTTTTGGGCCCATTTTTGAAAAAAAAAAAAAAAAAAAAATTTACTGCATCAATCGATGGAGAAAGCTCGCAAATATATTTTTGACCTTTTCCCTTCGATTCGTGCAATAAAATTTTTTTCAAAAGAGAGGTCGGGGATGCCTCTGGTCATGTTCAAAATCTATTTTCGACCTTTCTCCATTGATTGGTGTAGTAAATTTTATTTTTTTTTTTTTCAAAAATGGGCCCAAAACGGTAAGGGACCCGAGCAATTTCTGGTCTTGTCCAAAACATATTTTCGAAGTTTTTCCATCGATTGGTGCAATAAAATTTTTTTACTAAAATGGGCCCGAAACAGTCACTAAGAGGGCCCGGAGCAATTTCTGGTCATGTACAAAATATATTTTTGACCTTTACTCATCGATTCGTGCACTTAGAGGAGTCGGGAACGCCTCTGGTCATGTCCAAAATTTATTTTCAACCTTTCCCCATCGATTCGTGCAGTAAAATTTTTTTAAAAATTGGGCCCAGATTGGTCACTTAGAGGGATCGTAGACGGCTCAGGTCAGATTGGTGCAAAGAAAAAAAGTTCACAAAGGGGGGGTCAGAGGGGTCAGCGACGCCTCAGATATTGTCCGAAATATTTTATTGCCCTTTCTCCATCGATTCTTGCAATAAATTTTGATGATCATCATGACCAAGACTGCTTTTCAGTCTTGGTAATTTATAGTTAATAAGTGTGTCACGTCCCTTTCAAGCATAAGATCAACTCTTAATTCGAAAATTGGCATTTTAAAAACCCAACTGCTTTGTAAAAATAAGGTTTGGAAATTTTGAATATTCAAATATATTTAGAAATTTTTTCAAGACCAAGACCAATATCGAGACCAAGGCTAATGCCCTAGATCAAGACCAAAACTCAACATTAAAACCAAAACCAAGACCAAGACCAAGACCAAGACCAAGACCAAGACCAAGACCAAGACCAAGACCAAGACCAAGACCAAGACCAAGACCAAGACCAAGACCAAGACCAAGACCAAGACCAAGACCAAGACCAAGACCAAGACCAAGACCAAGACCAAGACCAAGACCAAGACCAAGACTAAGACCAAGACAAAGACCAACGACCAAGACCAAGCTATGGTCTTGTCTTGGTTTGCTAATCACTAGATCTCACGGCACCAAAATGTTCTTTGGGATGCAAATAAGCACTACGTAAAATTTGGTCCATTTTAGAGAAATTTTTTAATATTCAGGACCACTTTGCGGTTTTCATGTTCTCAATGTTCTTTGAAATGAACCAAATCTTACATGGTTTTTATTTACATCAAAGAGAACATTTTGGTGCTGTGGGAGCGCAATTCCAAAAAATTTACAAATTTTGAATCACCCTAATCTACAACCTATTTCGTGCTTGTCGCCGCTCCACCGCGAAAAAAAATTCTATCTCCTTCAGTGTACGAATACATGAAAAAATTGATTTCCGACCTAAAGTCAAGCATAGCTCACGGAAATTTTACTTGGGAAGAATATTACCTTTAATTATTGATTACCCACAAAAGTTTTTATATCAGCCACGTCAAGGAAGGAATGAAAATTTTGTGTAACTTATAAAAATCATATATTCCCTCATTGCCGCCACGGGCTTTCATATTTAGCATTCACAGTAAATTAATCTAAAGTACAATAGCTTCGATTACAATATAAAACTCTCTTCATTCTAAAAGCAAACAATAATTCACAAACTACTTCAAAAACAATGTACGAAGAAAATACTTTTCACTAGTCCACAAAATACGCGATAAATGGCACTCGGCACTTTTGTCGGTTTGCCACAATCTTTTGTACGAAGTTTATTACATATCGATAACAAAATTCACTAATATTTCGAAATCGTTTTGAAGAAAAAAGTGACTCAACGAGGGCACCATGGCATCATATGGTACCTACATAAAGAGAACCACTTCAAATGGCGGCTGCTACTATTTATTAGTCTTGTGATCGCCGTTATGTTCATAAATATTATGCTGTGCAAATAACTTGAGGGCGATTCTTGATACAGCACAATATTTGTTTATTGAAAAAGTTTGGTTTGCAAAATATGCACACTAGAGACCGCGGCTGTCAAATTTAAATAAATTAGTTCAACAGCTGCTGTTGCTGTTGCTGCTGGTGATGAAATGTATATGGTATTTGCTTAAAAAACAATTACCCGAAAGCAGTATCGAACAATGCGCCAAATAAAAAGTGCTTGTCATCTATCGATGAAATAAAAGAAAGTTTATGGCATTATGCTAATTTTCATTAAGTGCGTATTATGGGTTAAAAGTGTACAAAAAGCAGTCATATATCATTCTAATTATTAAAAATAAATAAATGTCAAGCCAATACTTTTTTGGCCAAGAATCTTGATAGCTATAACCATTACGGATTAAGTGTTGCCGCAAATATTTATATAGGGGAATAGTATCGGGTGTGGGCACCGTTTTGTTTTATACTCATAACTTTTCACCAAATCTATATTATGTTGACATCAATGGAAAGCTAGAGACCTTAGCTAACTACTGATTGATTTTGTTAAATGGAAAAATTTTTCAAAAAAATAATGAAGGGATTTGACAAAAAAAAAAAAAAAAAAACATTTATGTCGGTTGTGGGCACCCTTAGAAAATCGGCTAAAAATTAGAAAACGTAAAGTTATACGCAATCAAATGAAGATGAATCACAAAATATAATAAATTTACTGCATAAATATAGATTGCATTCAGCTTTTCGATTGATTAACTTCGATTTTTCGCACTTGGAAAAATATTGAAAAAAACTTTTGTGTTGACTTTTAGTTATTGCGGCTGTTTGCTCCGGTATATGCACAAAAACTTCGTGCTGTCATAACACGCGCTTAACATTTAACAGAACAGACGTATTGATTTCTGTCAGAAGTTACGGAGGTTGCCCACACCCGACCCTATATAAAAATGTAGGTTTGCGTGTCTGTAGACTCCCAAACGGCTGGACCGATCACCGTGAAAATTTTTATTCATAGGTTTTTGGGCATGGCGTGTGTTTCTGCATCACTAATATTTGCGTTTTTTTTTTTTTTTTTTCACCCAAAGGTCCGCTTAGGATGCCGGAACCTGTTGAACCTTCAACAAAAGGAAGTGTATGATACATTAATGATGAGCAATTGATGATGAAAACTGTGGCCTGGTTGCCCCCGAAAAAACAGGGAGGACATTCCTCATGTCTTTAGCCATTGTTTGTGCGAGATCCAACATTGCGGTAGCAATTGCTCCTGTTGAAAACAGTGCAAAAGGGAGTAGCTGCACGATGTCAAAATGCTTAAGAAGGCAGGCGAAGTTAATGTGGAATCGTGCAACGGAGTTTGAAAGAAAATATCTAAGCTTAACCCTTTCGACCCGGCTGGGACAATATATATATGTAAATTGGGATATATTGTCCCAGCCGGGTCGAAAGGGTTAAGAAAGAAGAAAGAGCTACACATCATCAACAAATAAATTTTTTAAGAAAACATGCAGCTTTTTTAAAGCATAAAAAATCTGGCAATTGCAATTATTTTAGAAATCGCACAAACATTAAAATCACGTCTGCAGGGCCAGCTAGTAAATATAAATTAGAAATTTCCATTTTGCCTCAAATAAAATCAGTAGGTACTGCGGTGTTTATTATTTTTTATTTTTAATATATGTATATTCTGGATATTTTTAATTGATAAAATACACAAGAATTCAACATTTTGTGTTTCCGCCTCAAATCTTAAGGACCTCATTAATTCAATTCGGCATACTCGAAATACACTTTGTTATCATTTCTCTTAGAGATGGGTTGTTATTCCTAACGTCGCACATTGGCGACAACTGGCGTTTCTCGTTGCAAAAATCATTACTTTTGAACCATTTAAGATATTTTAATTCTGTTTTCGGTTATGGATAGAAAATTTTCATAGCAATTACGACCTTAAATTTCATTAAGATTGCATTGCACGGTGAAAGTGATGTTTTGTTGAAGTTCGATTTTCTGTTAATTCATAGGGGAATGTCGTATAGGTTGGGACGGGTTTTGTTTTTGGTCAGTGGTTTTGAAACGGAAAGAAAAATTGTTAATTTAAATAAACCAATTAAAAGGTTTGGTCATCGGCTACAACTTGTTTATAGAAAGATATTTGACATCGTGATGAAGTCAAAAGTTATAGCCATTTTAATGAAGACAACTTTTTTTTACCGAAAAAAAAATTTACCGTATAAGTTGGGACACTTTCAAAAAATCACACAGTAAGCCAAAAAGTTACGTTAATCTGTATGATATTATTTTTATTAGAATATTTATTGAAACGACATGTTTCAAAGAAACAATTTGGGTAAAAATATATCATTCCGCCTAATATGATTCGCAGTTTGTACAGGTGAAGAAACTGTTCCGCATATTTGATATTTAAGGTACTTTTTGTGCGAGACACAAGATACCATCAACGGACGGGCGTGCGAAGCAACTCTTTTTACCAGCTTTAACAATGCATCGTCAATCAATGGTTGAAATGTCTTTAATTTTATCATTCACTTTTTAGGTATACCTTGCCAAACTGCTTTTTGGGATTTTATAAGCTTTTCTGGTGGATCGAATGTCTTAGCCAATCTTATTTTCTTGATCTCTGCGACAAATGCATTGAAATCGGTAATTCCACGATCGTTTTTTCGTGCGTTAGTGAACTTGCCAAACTCATGGCACATAAATGCATCACAATTTTCAAAAATTCTTTAATAAATGCTTTTAGTTATTATAAATACAATTGCATTCATCAAATATTGTAAAAATATAATTTGAATGGTATCGCAATGCCTTGGAATAAAAACTAGTAAGGGTGTAAATTTTGGCCTGGCCAAAAAATAAAAACCCCACACTGCAGTATTTTGAAAATGTTGCTTATATGAGAGGTGCCACGCCCTCTTGTCCGAGTACACCCAGTTTTTGTTCAGAGCTTGCATTTATAGTTTTTAGTGTCAGAGTGAAATTTAGTTGGATTATCTCAAAAAACTTTTTCAGTATAGCATTTTGAAACTTTTGCTTATATGGGAGGTGCCACGCCCCCTTGTACGATTTCAACCAATTTTTGCTGAGAGCTTTCATTTATAATTTTTAGTGTCTGAGTCGAAGTTGGTTCGAATATCACAAAAAACGCTTTCAGTATAGCGTTTTGAAGCTTTTGCTTGTATGGGAGGTGCCACGCCCTCTTGTCCGAATTCGCTTAATTTTTCTCAGAGCTTGCGCTTAGAATTCGTAGTATTTGTGTGTATTGTGGTTGCATTGTCGTGAAAAATACTACTAAAATTGCATTTTGAATATAATTTTTGTATGGGCGGTAGGCGTGTCTGTTGACCGATTTTGCTCATTTTCAATCCCCCGAGCTAACTTTGACGACGGAGGCAGTGTACCAAATTTCATTGAATTACCTTGCTCAGGGCGTGGCACCTCCCATATAAGGAAATACTTCAAAACGCTATACTGAAAGCGTGTTTTGAGATATTCAAACCAAATTTGGCTCAGACACTAAGAATTATAAATGCAAGCTATTGACAAAAATTGGGTGAAATCGGACAAAGGGGCGTGGCACCTCCCATATAAGCAAAAGTTTCGAAATGCTGCAGTGTAGGGTATTTATTTTTTGGCCAGGCCAAAAGTTACACCCTTATTAGTTTTTTTTCACTAACTCGCTAACGGCGAAAAATGAGTGTCATAATTTTTACTCTACTCGAGTAGTAAAAAAATTAAAGTAATCCGCACTAATTCTCAAACATAAATTATCTGACCCTAAAGAAACATATTGACTTTATAATTCTAATAAAAGTAAATATATATCTTTGGACAAACAATATAATAATATACAAATTTTATAACTCTTGATCATATGAATCAGTGGTGTAGAGGTCTAACAAGTGTTTAGTTGTAAGTAAAAATAATATTTTTACCTCGGTTCGAGTCTGCGATGAGTTGGTTTTTTTTTTTTTTTTTTAACTTTAGAGTAAGTTAAATATCACTTAAATTTTATAAAAAAAAATGACTATGCTGTTAGGTTGTTCGAAAATTCTGTTTTATTGGGGGAAATAAGACGAAAAAAGAGCTGCTGTGCGGAATAATTCCAAGTGAATTTTGTCACCGGAATTGTCTTTATTAAAGCATGATGAATAATGTGTAAAAAGTCCATTGAATTCCATTGTGCGCATAAAAAGTTATTCAGGCTCAAAGGTCGCTAAAATCAGTTTTTTGCAAAAATCTCGCTTACGCAAACATTTACAGAAAAATTTTTCTCTACAATTTTGTAATACAGGAAATTTCCTATGTAAAAAATGTTTTTATGTAGCTTATAGTTTAGGAGATAACTCAATTTAAAAAATTGTGAACAGTTTTTATATGTAAATGCTACATATAAGAGGTACATTAAGCTAGCAGCGCGAAAATGGCAGAACTGAAAAAAAAAAAATGCCATAATTATAGGCTAATTATAGGCTAATTTTGGGCCGAAACGCCGCCCACTTACCCCTACTTTTATGTAAAACTAAAATTTAATTTTTTTTTTTTTTTAAAAAAAATTAAACGCTTTTTATTTGGCGATTGGGCATTTAAATAGCCTATAATTAGCCTATAATTATTGACTACTTACTTCTCGAAATAGCTCTTAAGTTTAAGCTAGCAGAGCTAACTTTTTTAAAAAAATGAAGAGCCTAAAATTCGGCGTTTGGGCCCAAAATTAGCCTATAATTATGGCATTTTTTTTTTCAGTTCTGCCATTTTCGCTCTGCTAGCTTAATGGACCTACGAATAAGTTCATATTAAAATATTTTACTTTTAAAATTGCGAATACTCTTTAACGATTAGTTGTACAAAAAAAAAAAATTAAAAACCGTTCAAAAGATAATTGGATTCTGTAAGCATCGCATTAAATTTTTTTTGGAGCCACTCATGGTCTAAAAGATATTCTTCAAAAACCGTTAAAGTCTCGAAAATACTGGTTTTTGAACGATATCTCTGAAACGGCAAGTCATACGATAAACAGCAACACCATCAATTTTGTAGAGAATCACAAGATCTACAAAAAATAAGCCATATGTGTACACATTAAAGTAACCGTTTAGAAGTTATTTAATAAAAACCGGTTTTTTTGCTATTCAAAGGTTTTTTTTGAATATTGAACGGTTACTTCAATGTGTACACATATGGCTTATTTTTTTTAGATCTTGTGATTCTCTACAAAATTGATGCGGTTGCTTTTTATCGTATGACTTACCGTTTCAGAGAAATCCTTCAAAAACCAGTATTTTCGAAATCTTGACGGTTTTTGAAGAATATCTTTCACGTAGCATTTACATATAAAAGCTGTGCACGATTTTTTAAATTGAGTTATCTCCTAAACTATAAGCTACACAAAAACATTTTTTACATCTTTACATAGGAAATTTCCTGTGTTACAAAATTGTGGAGAAAAATTTTTCTGTGAATGTTTGCGTTAGCGAGATATTTGCAAAAAAACTGATTTTAGCAACCTTTGAGCCTGAATAACTTTTTATGCGCACAATGGACTTTTTACACATTATTCATTATGCTCTAATAAAAACAATTCCGGTGAAAAAAATTCATTTGGAATTTTTTCGCAGAAATATTCTTATTTTCTTGGGCTAAGTTGCCACTATATTGTCTTGAAATTCTGGTATATTTTTTTAAGAAATAAAGTAGTGCGAACTATTTTTTTCCCCCGTGTACTTTGGTTGGAATTCAAAAAACTCGCTTTGATACAGTTCTGGAATAGCTTCCTTCTCTGCGTTACAAACGGAAAGACAAAGTGTATATACCCTGAATGAAGGGTATAAAAAGTGAACCATGCGCTTATTTACCATTGCCTTTATTGCCTATAAATCATATTACAAATTCAATTTGCAAGTAGGATCTGACAATGAAGAAAACTACTTCAATGTACATTACAGGTGGAAAAAATCGTTAACAATTAGTCATAAATATTTTAAGTAGATAATAACAAATATAACCGTTACTGCTGCTGTTAATGGACTGCAACATTTTTCTCAAGTGTTCATTTTTATTTTTATTATTTTCAAAACAATTTGCTTGTTAGTTCTAATGACCTAATGAGTATGAGCTACTTGTAGTGTACGAACGCAATAAAATTTGATTAAAAAAAAATTAAAGGATAATTAAAAAAAAAATTTAAAAGTTCAGTTAGCTATGTTTGAGATTTTTCAAATAAACAATTCAGCGCCTAAAACTTTTGTAGTCAATGCCCAGCGGGAACCACGATAGAAAGAAGGCTGAAATTTTTAGGAGTTATCGACCTGGGGTCAAACTATATTTTTGAAAAAAAAAAAATGTTTCCAAGCAAAATGGGTGCCGTATGGCACCGCTGGGTATTAATGGGTTAATGATTTGGTTTAATTTTTTTTTTTTTTCTTGGGTAGGTACACAGTAAAAATTTTAGTTTAATTTTAAAACCAAAAAAAGTATTTATATAGAACAATGCCAACGTAAATGCAGAAGGGTACAATTGAAATTTCATAGGACATCAAAACACAAAAATGAACAGTTGCTTGTATGCAATAGGGATTGAAGTCGGACTAGTACTGGTAGGTAGAGGACTAGTTAATGAACTATACTTGAACTAGCCCGTTTGCCTGCAGGGTATAATTGAAAAAAAAAAAAAAAAAACATATTTTACTTATGTAGATAATTTACGAACTCTTTAGCGCATTCAGTTATTAAGTTTATTGACGTAGTAGTGTGAAATTTTTATTTAAACAACCCTGCAGAAAAAAATATGAGACAGTCTACAAAACATACTAGGGCCAGTTTGATATCAGGTTGTAGTTTGAATGGGCAAATAAATTTGTATCGTAACGAAAACAAAACACAAATTACGTTTTTGCTTTTGAAAAATTTGTGTTTTTTAATTTATTTTAAGAAATAATAAGCTCAAATCAAAAAAAAAAAAAAAAAATATTACTACGTGTATAGGTTGACTACATACGAAACCACTGGTTAAAGACGAGTTGTTAAAAGACTACTTTACACCACAACTAGTCCCAGACTGGTGTAAAAGTAATGCAAAAGGGGTCAATTGAAATTTTGTAGGACATCAACACACAAAAGAGAACAGTTGCTTACATGTAAAAGGGGTTGAACTCGGACTAGCACTGGTCGATAAAGGACTGACGCAAAGAATATTTTAATACTTTTCTTGGACTTACAGTACAGTCATTTGGTACTTTACCTGGAAAATTTTGCGGGATTTTTGCAAATGAGTTATTTTATAGGTTTTGATGTGCTCTTACAAAATTTCAACTTTGCTACCTCGAGTCGTGTTCGCTCGCGCCGCCATATTGGAAAAATGCCGTCCAAAATATCTCTTTAACGGTTACATTTAGAGAAAAATATTGTGGTCCAATATTGTAGCTTATAAATTTTGCTATAAAAATGATCTCTTAATTGTTTCTGTACGACTTACAACTCAGGAGATATCCTAATTCAAAATTTGAAAAAAAATTAGTAAATTGTGCATGCCGCTTATAAGTAGGCACAGTGATGTGTTGAGCTTAAAATTACAATAACTCATGAACGCTAAGCCACACGTTCAAAGTAAAAACACTTTTTTATAGGAAATTACTTTCACTATAATCTACATTTTAGTTTTTTTTTACATGACCTATAGTTTACGAGATATTTTTTCACCAAACCTAAAATTTAGAAAAAAACTGTTTTTTCAAAATAGCTCCAAAAATGTTAGTTCTAGAAAAAAAAAATTTTCGCATTTTGTAGAACAATCAATTCCCTTTAAGGGTTTCTCCGTACTGTTTTTTCGTCCGACTTACCGTTTATGAGATATCGCGTCTTGAAAATTATTCAAAATTGAACATTGTACTATGCTCTATGCTATGCTCAATTTTGAATGATTTTCAAGTCGCGATATCTCGTGAAGGGTACATCTAACGAAAAAACAGTTCGGAGAGACTCTTATAGGGAATTGAACGTACTACAAAATGAGTGAAGAATTTTTTTTCTAGGACGAACCGTTTTGGAGCTATTTTGAAAAAACGGTTTTTTTAAAAATTTTAGGTTTGTTGAAAAAATATCTCGTAAACTATAGGTCATGTGAAAAAAAACTAAAATGTAGATTATAGTGAAAGTAATTTCCTATAAAAAAGTGTTTTTACTTTGAACGTGTGACTTAGCGTTCATGAGTTATTGTAATTTTAAGCTCAACACATCACTGTGCCTACTCATAAGCGGCATGCACAATTTACTAATTTTTTTTCAAATTTTGAATTAGGATATCTCCTGAGTTGTAAGTCGTACGGAAACAATTAAGAGATCATTTTTATAGCAAAATTTATAAGCTACAATATTGGGCCACAATATTTTTCTCTAGATGTAACGTTAAAGAGATATTTGTAAAAAACTGATTTTGGACGCCATTTTTCCAATATGGCGGCGCGAGCGAACACGACTCGAGGTAGCAAAGTTGAAATTTTGAAAGAGCACATCGAAATCTATAAAATAACTCATTTGCAAAAATCCCGCAAAACATTCCAGGCAACATCATTTTATTCTCCCAAATGATTTTTCTATTATTTAAGACTAAAAATCATTAGTTTTTTAAATTTGAAGTAATTTTAGGATTGTTTTTGAGCCACTTTGGTATTAAAAAATTTAAAAAACTAAACTTTTTGGAATAAATTTTGAATTTAATACCAAAACAGTTAAAAATCAATACTAAATGGAATCAAAAGTTAAACTACAATTTTTTACTGTGTAATAAGTAAATACATTGACTATCGTATTAGAAAGGAAGAACCACATTAAGTGTGACACTTAAGACATAATGTTTTTATATCTCTTTTTAATATTTTTCTATCTTTTTACGAAGCCATTCGATACATTCAGAGTTTTTACAACTTATTCGGTATATTTAGCATATTTGAAGTTTGAAAGATTAAAGCAAAAAGATAAGAAAAGCACCATATAGAAGAGCTGTGAATAATAAATTTACTTAAGTAGTCAGGATATCCCCGATCAAACATGGATTGGTCTACAGGAATTGAAAATAAAAATCGCAATACAAATTTTTTAGCCCTTACAAAAAAAAGCTTTTGGAATATTTCTATTTAATTCCCAGAATAGGTTTTAAATAAGCTGTTAAGGCAACCATTGATGTATGTATCTCTTATAAAGATTTTTTCCCACCATTCTAATTGAAATTTTATCGAATTGCAAATATTCCTTACAGTTTCACTTTATGTCTCGCACTTGACCGATTTTTAAAATGGATTACATTTTAATTTTTACTGACCCACCTTTAACATCATATGGTTATAAGTTTTTACATACCCATTGGCACCATAAATTTAATTTTTTTTTAACTTTACATACAACATTTCTCACACGCTCGTAAACTCAAAAGTAGAAATCATCTTACCTGCAAAGAAAATAGAAAAAAAAACAAAGTCAATATTGGTTTATTGGCTGATAACTTAATAAAAAAAATTCCAATAAATCAAAATACATTCGCATCCGCATCAACAACAGTTCATTAATCACCAAACAGTCAGGCGTTGTGCGCGCTTCTGATTTATGCGAATTTGCACGCATGCGCGCAGTTGAGCAAAAGTGTAAGGAAAGAGCGGCTGTTATGGTACAAAATGGACAAATCATATAAATAATATGTAATTATTAAAAGCAACACAAACAACACTCACAACAAACATCAACGATAATTTGCAACATGCAGCGGTCGTCGATGTTGCTAACGTTGTCTGTTTGTTGCCTTCTCGTGTAGAATGGATACCGCCACCACCAACTGGGTGCGAGCATTAACAGCATTAAACCGCGGCAGCAGCAGCAGCGTCAAAAATGCCGCAAATATTTGTAAATGATTTAAATTAAAAAATTTAAAATTCAAGTTTTATTGAACAATTAATTTTGTGTTCAAGTTTAATGAATTGAAGTGGTTGTTGTTGGTCAGTTCGAACTAGTGATGTTTGATAATCGGTTATTTGATAAAGTTTTGGTTACAATCATGTCTGATGATAACACAATCAGAATTCGGTTAGTGAGGTATTATTCAGAAATTGATCTTTAGTGGATCCGGGAATAGTACTTTTTTTTTTTAAAAAAAGTAGAAGACTGCTCACATTAAAAAATAAAAATCAAAACCTGAAGGTTTTCGAAGGTCACCCGAAGGCTTCATAGTCAAAACGAAGAATACCTAGGTATCCTCGAGGAAAAACATCTATGGCGGACTATCAACAAGCTTTAATTGATAGTTTTCTGGGAAACCAGAAGGTTTCTAAAGTTCACCCGAAGGCTTCATATATAAAACGAATAATATCGAGGCATACCAGAGGAAAAACATATATGCCGGAATAGCAGCTATCCTTAATTGATAGTTTTCTGGGTAATCCGAAGAATCCCGAAGTACATCAGAATGCTTCATAGTCAAAACGAAGAATATCTAGGTATACTTGAGGAAACATATCTACGGCGGACTATCAAAAAAGCTTTAGTGATAGTTTTCTGGGAAACCCAAAGGCTCCCAAAGGTCACCCATATGCTTCATTGTCAGAACGAAGCATAATTAGAGGTATACACTTTTGGAATTTTAACGATATTTTTTATTTTTTTCGATACTTTTGGACTTTTACCATTTCTTCGGTGTATTTCAATGCTTTTGGGCTTTCATCGATGTTTAACATGTTTTTCGATACTCCTGGACTTTTACCATTTTTTTCGATGTATTTCAATATTTTTCGATATTTTTGTATTCTTACCGATTTCTCGTTACTTTTGAACTCTTACCGATTTCTTCGAGGTATTTAACATTTTTCTATACTTTCTGAACTTTACCGATATATTTCGAAACATTAGACTTTTGCCCATTTTTTCGATGTAAATATTTCGATACTTTTGGACTCTTACCGATATTTGAGATGTTTTTCAATACCTTTCGACATTTACCGATTTCATCGATATATTTTAATATTTTTCAATACTTTTGAGCTTTCGCCGATATTTTAGATGTTTTTCGATACTTTTAGACTTCTAGCGATATTTTACGATAATTTTGGACCTTTACCGATATTCATATGTTTTTCGATACTTTTGGACTTTTTTAGATATTTTGGGACATCTGTTTTTGAGACATTATTTTAGAAAATAAGTTTTCTATATAGTTCTTTTTAGCGCTTAAATGGTAGTTTTCCTGAGATAATTATTTTTCCGACCGTAAACTAAAAATCAATATTAACGATTATTTTGGATGGTAAAAATAAAATTCAGTCAGATATACCGTAAAATAAGACGATATGATTATTTTACATCGGAAGATAACAAAAACAAAAACTATCGCAGAGATAAAAGTTAGAAATAATGATTAATGATCGTAAAAATAAAAATCAGGAAAAAAATTATTGAATATCTCACAATGACAATTTAGGAACTACATAATTTTATAACGTTAAAATAAAAATCGGAAATAACAATTATTTTAAGACCTAAAAATAAAAGTCCGAAATCTTTTATTATTTTAGATCGTAAAAATAAATACCAACACACTCAATTACTTATCTGAGATCGTACAGATAAAATTAAGAAGTAACGATTACTTTTTGAATGATAAAAATAAAATTTAGAAATATCGTAAAAACAAATGTAAAACAACGATAATTTCAAAAATAAATTAAAAAAAAAAATCAAAAATAATAATTATTTCAGACCCTAAAATAAAAATAAATGATTCTATAATGATTATAAATAAAAATCAAAAATAAAGATTATATTACATCGTAAAAATGAAAATTAGAAATTCTGTAAAATTTTAAGTTATAACGATTATTTCTGAAATAAAAATTAGAAAATCTACGATTTTCAACATCATTAAGGAACTACAAAAAAAAAAAAAATAACATCACTAGCAGCATAACAATCTTATCAACGGGTTATTGTTTCATATTTTCAAAAACTCTCAAATGTAGGTCGCAAAATTAACCATTTAATAGAACAAAATTAACAGTGACGGCGGCAACTTAATGATCAACCACGATCGATAAGATGCGACATCGGTTAAAAAGCGTGCTCTTCAAAGGAGGTGGGTGACCTGCTGTTTTTTGTATTAAAATCAATATGGGTTTTGCGTTATGGTTTAAATTGCTATTGTGCAAAAACACATAAAGCGCGCACATATTATTCAGATTGTTTGTAAAAAAATACAAAGAAAACAAAATTTAAAATACAGAAAAAAATAGCCTTCGAGCTACCAAAAAAAAAAAATTCTAAAGAGTAATACTTTCATGTTGCAAAAAAAGCAAATTAAGTTATCATTAGTCAGCGGATTTTGGCATTTTGTAATGAGTGGAAACCCTTAGGGGTAGCCGTGTTAACAAACACTGGGTGTTGTTGCTAACAAATTTGACCAAAATCTGTCCTAATATTGCATGAATCAAAGTGAAAGCGGAAATTTTATAGAATGTTTGCTGAATGAACTGAATTATTTAAAATGTGAATTAAGTATTTTATATTGTTAAATTTTTTGTTAAGGTCTATATTTAGATATTGAAATTGAATCTTTTACAGTAGAGAAATTAATTTTCCACTTCGTTTTAAGGATTACGAAAAGTAATACTTAGCTTTTAGGTTATGAACAACGGTTTGTCAATAAACTTGGAATGAGTTTCGGTATTAGGATCCACTTAGTTTCATAAGCAAAATTTTTCAAATCGTGTGTTTTTATATGAGGAGTGATTTTTCAAATGACCGTATTTTCATGACACACAAATTTTCAGTAATGAGAAAAAACTTTTAGGGGCTGTTTGCAGTAACTAATGTTAAGCTCGTGTTCTGACAGCATGAAGTTGTTGTGCATATACCGGAGCAAACAGACGCATTTGCTTTGTGCTGAGCAGAAAACAATTTTTGAATAAGTGAAAGTCAACTGTAAACAGTATGCAGTAAATTTATTATATTTTGTGATTCAAAACCGAATCGAGCCGAAATGTTCACACAACACAAGTGCTGTTCAAAGTGGCTGTCAAAGTCGGTTGTGGGTCGAATGTGGGCACCCTTTTTTTTATTTAATGCGTATGATTTACTGAAATATCGTCGTGGATGTCAACATTACAAATTTAAATGGTGATTTTATCCTTTTTTTTTTTAATGGAAAGGAAAGAAACAATAGGCCCTTTGAAGAAAAAAAGTTATTTTCATTAAGTGTGAGTGGTAAGATGGAATACCACTTTGTAAAAAATCTCGGTATTGAGTTTCCAGACAAGTGGACCGAATAGCAAATGGCGGAAATGGATTAGTACAAAAAAAAATCTTGCTTGGCAAAAAAGCAATTTCAACAAGGGCTTAGAAATACATCACCTAGCCGGCTTAGTCTGCAAAACAATTGATCTGCCATTGACTAAGTCTGGTTTCAGGGCAACAGGCATGATGCCATTGGATCCAGATCAATGTTGCTGATTTTGTTGTAGCTGTTGAGCAGAATTTGTTGAATTTGTGTGAGTCAAATGTTACCAAAATAAATTAAATTTGCTTTCTTCTCCATTTGATTGCGTTTAACTCCATATTTTCCCATTTTTTCGCCGATTTTCTATGGGTGCCCACAGCCGTCCCAAAGTTTTTTTTTTTGTCAAAAATGATTACTTCAATATTTGTTTGATATAATTTTTCCAACTGACGAAATTAATTGACTTTCTTCACCAAGAAAAGTATAACATCAACGATTTGCAAACAGCTGGCGATGCATAACAAGGGAATATCAATAAAATTTAAACTTTTGCTAGTGCTGCATATAATTTGTTGCTGTGATTCTCAATAAATCTATGCAAAAGTTTAAATATAGTATGCTTGTCAAGCTCTTTTAAATGTCGGCTAATTCGTCTGATAATATGATTATGGTTATCAATGAAACTACATAGTAACGAAAACCAGCCCAGAAATATTTCTTTATTGTTTCTTTTTTGTTTTTGTAATGCTGGTGTTTTTTACTAAAACACATGGAACAGCTCAAATTAACAATGGCATTTGACACATACTTGTTTGGTAGTTAAAATATGATGTTACCCATTACCCGTATGTTTGCTTTTTTTTGCAAAAAAATACTAATAAAATTTCAGCAATAAGAAAATATTATTAATTAAATCAATAGCGTAAAATGAGTTTGAGGGTATATAGATCATACTTTTAAACCATTAAAAATCTAACCAAAAAAAGCAAAAATTTTAATTCTTCTCATCATATACCAATAATGACTTAATTTTGCGTAACTACAATGGTCTTTCAAAGCTCAATTCTAAATATTTCTAAAGAATTGTGGATTTAATTTGTTAAAATCACGCATGAGCCGCCTAAGAAACCGTTACACTTGTGATGACTAAATTTGGCTAATTTTGCTAAAATTATGATCACAATAACAACAACAAAAGTACCAACTTATAAATCAAACAACTTAAACGTTACGTCAAGCGATAGAAATGAGGAACCATGAGACACTTGAGCAAAAAGAAATAAAAAGAAAAAATATTCTACTGAATTTCTATAACGGAAAGTTCAAATTGTTTACCAGAGAAATTAAATTAAAAATACAAAAATTATTTGCAAAAAATCTGATATAAGCAACATACATCAAAAAGCAAAACTCTCTAAGCTCTATTAAATCAAAGAAAGCTTTCTGCGATAACATCGGTATATTTTCATAAAGATTAAGGAGAGACAGTTTAGCAGGGGAAATAAAATCTACAACATTTATTGAGAGCACTCGATACATGTTTGTTAAGAGAGTTTTAAGTAAAATAAAGAGATTTCTGTTTGTAGTTTTAAAGGAGCATTTGAAAAATTAAGAGAGTAAAAGCTATTGTTGAGAACTTAACAAAATTTTGTTCTCTACATAATACTATCGCTCTGAACTACCACGATAATGGAATTTAAAAATAGATGGAAAAAAAGCAAGTCAATATATTCGACGCTTCGTGACAAAAGAGACATCGTCTTGCCTGAGTAAAATTTTCTGTACAGACAAAATATGACTTTAGTCAAAATTTAACTTTTTGGGTTTTGGACACTAAACGCTACCTATATACAATCTCGAGATCAACTGACAGGTGAAATAATTTCAAGTTTTAGCCGCCAGAAAGCATAAAAAACCATTTATCTAAACCTCTTTTTCCACCAAACTTTACACCGAGAAAACAGTATGATTATATACATCAAAATTTGGTAATAATTAACAAATAATATATTTGATATAGGCGAATCGAATATTTGATATTATTTAATGAGCGCCATATTCAAGCAATTTTATTGGTTCAATTGTATATTTGTTAATAATTACCAAATGCATGTTTGAATCTAAAGACCTTTATTATTTTTTATTGAGACTTTTATAATTATTAATCTTTCTATTAATTAGAAACTTACATGTGAATATGCTGGGATCACGGCGACATCATAAAATATAATATTTGTTTTAAATTAATAAAAAAACACTTTTCTGAAATTTGAATGCACTCGCCAAGTAGCAAAAAAAAATTAAAAAAAAAAAAAAATCTTGTCTGTGTGGGGATCGAACTCATTTTTCCAGGGCATCTTTGTTAGATGCTACCACATATTTACCAGCTACATTTGTAACCTTGGTTCATTGCAATCGTAAGAGGGAATCCATGTATAGCGAATTGGAACTATGCCGCGCGTATTGAATTCGTTAAACCTTTGGAAGCAATGACCGAATCTTACAGCTTAACAGTCAGAACTTTATTGCAACTAAAGATTTTCTACATAAACAAATAGAATTTCAAAAGAGTTATAACGAATCACAAAAAAATCAAAGTGAAGTAAAAAAATAAAATAATAAATTTAAAAAAAGCACTTTCTTTTGTGGGATTCAAACATACACTCCCAGGATATCAGTCAAATGTCTTATTCATTGAGCTAACTCTGTCTACATTTGTATTGATTGTTATTTTGAATTAGTTTTTAACAAAAAAATTAAGCAATTATTGATTGTTTTTATTTGTTATATAATATAAGTTATTTTGAATATAATGTCAGCATGTTTTTGAAGTTTTTCAATAATTGAGCCGTTCAAAATGACAATGGTGCAACTCCAAAACGAGGCAAAAGTAACATTAATTGGATGACATTCTGTAGGCATGAATAAAATTGATTTCTGTTTTCACGAAAAACTTACTTGATGAATGGAATTGTTGAGATTAAGTTAAAAAAATGATATCGACTAAATAACCGATCAATATGGCACATAATTTATATGACATAACTTTTGCCTCGTTTTGGAGTTGCACCATTGTCATTTTGAACAGTTCAATTAATGATTTTTTTTGTATGACTTTTTGTTTAAAATTAATGTAGATAGAGTAAGTTCAATGTATAAGACGTTTGACTGATAACTTGGGGGAGTGGGTTCAAATCCCAGACAAAAGTTTTTTTTTTTAACTATTTCGTTTTATAGAGTGCGTTCGAATCCCAGACAAGGTTTTTTTTTTTTAAGTTATAGCAAATATTTGACATTCCCTCACACAGATATCAATTACCAATTAAAGGCATATTAATATTTACCGAAATTTGTTAATTATTAACAAATATTTTCTAGAATATTCAATCAAATATATTTCTGTGAGGAAAACATACTCTTTTCTCAGTGTAGTCTCAATTTGCTGTTTTGTATGTTTTCTTAATTTGTAATTTATTTTTAAATATTGAGGTCAATATGTTAAGTATTTATTCAGAGATAATTAACGCCACTTTCAGTTAAAATGCTATAGAAAATAATCTTAACGCCAGATTAGTTTATACACTATCACTAAGTAAACAGTCTGCTGCAAAAACATAAAAAAAGAAACAATAAAATAAATAAATAAAAAACAAATAAGCAAAACAACTGTATCTTAGATATTTACGATTAAAAGAGATCCCTCTATATCCAATAAAAATAAAAAGCCTCACAAAAAAAAAAAAAAATTAAAAAATTAAAAAAATAAATGGTTGACTCATTGTCGGTGTCAGAAAGCGTCAAATTAATCGTTTATTTTACACAACAGATACCACGCACATATGCAAGCTTTATGGCTCAAAACTGAACCGTTCGCCGGACAATTCGATTAACTCCATAAAACCAAAAATTGAGATGTGCAATAAAAAATGCCGCATAATTTTTTTTAATTCTTATGCAGCTGTGCGTCATTTCGATTTCTTTTCAATTATCTATAGGGAAAACAGGGGTATGTTTTTATTTTCAAGGAACTATATTTTGTAAAAATATTACACGATTTTTTTATAAAAGTTGCATTAAGGTTTTTTTTTAAATATTTCTCCAAAAAAAGTTGTTTTGTCCAAAGTATTGCATAAGAAGACAATTGGTTACGTCCAACGACAAACAATGTAAAACGTAAATAGAACTTAAAATGTGATGGGATAAGAATTTGGACTAGTCGGTTTCTCCTATGTTATAGTTTGCAAACTAGTTTTAAAATAGTCTGTGGTCCTGCAGGGTAAGCTTTCAGCTTACAAGCTACAGAATCATCATGAAATATGACTTTTAATTAGTGCTCGCTTAGTCGCTCGATGCTAAGTAAATCGTCGACTTTGATAAATATAATCTGCGGAGTTATTGTAACAATTTCTTGGTTTTTGGATAAAACCCTTTTTTTATAAATATTGTTGTTTTAAAGCCAACAGATATGAAGTAAATGCATTATTTGTCAACAATTTTCACTTATAAGGCCTACTACATTTTAACAATCATAAATAAGGCGAAGAACCAAAAATTTTAGGTAAAAATACTCGTGACTCTATGTACGTATTCTCCTGTAACTCTTAGGAGGAGCTTAGGGCTAAAATGAAACGTCTTCATTTGTCACGATTCCTTGCTTTGGCACTAAAATTTAAGTTTTTTCAAAATGCGGAGTTAATCGATTTGTGCCGTGAACGCCACAACTTGGGATCAGCAGTGCTATGTATCGATGTATTTGCCAACAGGTTGCTTAGCGACACAGGCAGCTTTGCCGCAAGGCATTAAACGCGTGCTCGCATGATTTATGCTGAAAAATCAATAAAAATTTGAGTGCGTTACGAGAAATTGTTTTGCTGCGGTGCTGCGTCATTCAAATTCATTGATACTCGAATCGTGTTTTTTTTTTTGGCCTGCTATGCAGTTGTATAACTTGATTTTTTATTTAATTTTAAGAATGATGAAGTATAAAAGTTTTGATCTTTTGGTTAAATGCCACCAACATCGCCCATGCTGCGTTGCTTAACTGTTTTTCACTTTAAATATTTGCATAACAATAATTGAATGTGTAACTGATACATCAACAAAACTGAAAAATAACAGAAAGAGAGAGAGAAAGATAGAGAAAGAAAAAAACGTGATATACATATTGACAATATTGCATTATTATGATTAACAATCTAGAGTTGCTGTGATCTACTATGAATATGGTCATATGAAATTAAAGAAATCTTTGTTTATGATATCACCCATCTGATGATGGTAGAGGAGCTGGTGATGATTATCACAGTATCATAAAAAAAAAACGAATAGAATCAGACTTAAATTGATTTTGCCGACTATGACTATGAATATGAATATGAATATGACTATGACTATGAATATGACTATGACTATGACTATGACTATGACTGTGACTATGACTATGACTATGACTATGACTATGACTATGACTGTGACTGTGACTATGACTATGATTATGACTATGACTATGACTATGACTGTGACTATGACTATGACTATGACTATGACTATGACTGTGACTATGACTATGACTATGACTATGACTATGACTATGCACGGTGCTTGTGGGAGAATTTAAATCAAATTTTGATGTACCTCGGATTTTTTTGTAAATTCTTATTATAGATGTCAATAGAAGTTATTCTATGCAAAAAATAAAATCATAGAGGTGGCGCTTTTTTAAAGAAAATCCCTTTTCCAATTGGGGCATTTTCCCATACAAAAAAATAAAATTTTTTTTTTAACTACATTAAACAAAAATCAAAATAATCACATTCGATGTGTTTTGCGATGCTACACGCGAATCCGACCTCAGAATCGCTCTATCGTGTATAGTTTTTGAGATATTCTAATCTAAAAGCCGAAAAAAGTCGTTTTTTGCCATGTTTTGAAGCTATATAACTATGTAACATATCATTTATTCGTTAAATGTGGTTAAAATACTTGAAAGCCATGATCTTTTCCTTTAAAACCTAATTTAAATTATGCTGGTATCTTTTTTTTCGTCAAAGGTATCCTAACCTAAAAAGACACAAAAGTGCAAAAAACCCGTTTAGCCAATATTTCGGTCTACGATATCTCTTAGAAGCATGAAGATATAAACATAATTTAAATTAGATTTTGAAGGAAAGATCATGGCTTTCAAGTATTTTAACCACATTTAACGAATAAATGATATGTTACATAGTTATATAGCTTCAAAACATGGCAAAAAACGACTTTTTTCGGCTTTTAGATTAGGATATCTCAAAAACTATACACGATAGAGCGATTCTGAGGTCGGATTCGCGTGTAGCATCGCAAAACACATCGAATGTGGTTATTTTGATTTTTGTTTAATGTAGTTAAAAAAAAAATTTTATTTTTTTGTATGGGAAAATGCCCCAATTGGAAAAGGGATTATCTTTAAAAAAGCGCCACCTCTATAATTTTATTTTTTGCATGGAATAACTTCTATTGACATCTATAATAAGAATTTACAAAAAAATCCGAGGTACATCAAAATTTGATTTAAATTCTCCCACAAGCACCGTGTATGACTATGACTATGACTATGACTATGACTATGACTATGACTATGACTATGACTATGACTATGACTATGACTATGACTATGACTATGACTATGACTATGACTATGACTATGACTATGACTATGACTATGACTATGACTATGACTATGACTATGACTATGACTATGACTATGACTATGACTATGACTATGACTATGACTATGACTATGACTATGACTATGACTATGACTATGACTATGACTATGACTATGACTATGACTATGACTATGACTATGACTATGACTATGACTATGACTATGACTGCGACTATGACAATGACTATTTAAACTTTAAATTAAAAATTTATATTTCGTGTGTCTTTGTATTTTATTATACTTTTTGGGCTTTTCGAACATTCCCTTCCCCTGTTTATTTGTGAATTCTGACCAAATTTGCGCCCAATACTTCAAAAGGGCGGTTTTAAGAGTTTCCTTATTTGCTTACTGGGTAACAGAAATTTTTTTTTATGATGAAATTCAAATATATTCAAGTACTTATATGGGTCAACTCATAAATAAATCATTTAAAATTTATTTAATTTTGAATTGCAAAATTTTATTGCTTTAAAGAAATAAAAAAACAAAACAAAAATTAATAAAAGCAAAATACTGTACAGCATTTGATTACTAAACGTTTATTCCATTGATATGCTAATCAGTGAAAGAGCTTAAACGTTCGAAAATACAAAACGCTACAACAATTGGGCGTCAAAAGCATTAATGAACCTTTTTCACTTAAGCCATAACTGGCGGCATTCTCATATAGAATTCCTTAACAAAAACCATAATTATTAAAAAATTCATAAATCTTTCTGTCGTTTATGCAGAATAAGAAAGGCTGTTTAAAGTTAAAAATACAACACGCAATGTTAAACGAAATGCTGTGTCAAAATATCTATATCATGTTTCATTGCATCATGCAATCAAATATGATGGATTATTAATAAATTACTAGAACTACAAATTTTAAAATTCTTTTCTAAATTGGTTTAGGGTGCAGTCAATATCTTGATTTAATTAAAAAAAAAAGCTTTTCACACAAGGTCAATTCATAGATAAAAAATCTGTAGTTCAACATGTATGTAAGTTGCTCATCAATTAATGAGATTTTTAATTAACAAACTGGTTTTGTGCTGTAGCGCCGATGTTTGATTGATTTCAACTTTCTCTGTTTTAGCCGCAAAGCCAAATAATATATTTTTTTTTTCATCTTTCATTCTCAAATTTTGGCCTATATTTTTGTTTACTTCCTATAATTAACATGTATTCGATAAAGTACAAATACAGCTTTAGTTTTATCTTTAATGTTTTTTTTTTTTAATTTAAAATTTTTTCACATAAACATTGGCGAAGAAAAGAGAAAAGAAGGCGTTAGTAGCACAAAATAACAATGCCAGTAGCTTGCGATAACGCAAGACGTATGCATGAAATCATACATTTGAAAGCTCTATTTCAAAGACATTTTTCGAGTTGTGACGTTATTGATGAAAGACAAAGGTCAGGAAGACTTTATCAATTGGGGATGCTTAACATACCAGCCATCCAATAACAAACCCTTCAACTGATAATATCGTAGCAGTGCGTCAGAGTGTTGATAGGAACTTGAAATATTGTTTAACAACGAAAACGTATTGTTCTTTCGTGCAGTGCTCCATATTACTAACCAAAAGCTGTCAGCTGTCAAATTGTTTTCTTTTTTTTTACGGTTGGCAGCACTTTACAACTAAAGTGGTGAAGAATCCTTTCACTAAATTCACTTGCTGGATTGGCTTGTGAAAGATGGTTATTTTTTCAGAAAAAGTTCAGCAAACATCTGTTTGTGTTTCTTCTAAAAACTACAAATCATGATAAAAAAAATATCACAGTCAAGTTACGGACCTGATAATTGTTGTTAACGAATTTGGCACTTCCGCTAAAGACCACTGTGTTATCAAGTCGATATTTATCAATACCGATTTTTTTGCTGTCAGTGCCCTGCAATCCAAACCAATTGTCTTCTTATGCATTACAATCGGACTAGAAAAAGGTCAATTGTATTTTTATGCATTACATTCGGACCAGAAAAAGGCCATTTTTTTTTTTTATTTTATCCATTGATTTCAACAAATTAAATTTGAAATTCAAGTTTTACACAAAAATTTTAAAAGGTTTCATAGCCGAATGTGCTAAAGAGTTTGTTATATATTGTATTTCGGAGCAATGTGTTCTGGGTTCGAATCCCAGAGTGTGGATGAAATTTGTTTTATTAATTTTTTATTATTTTATACCATGTTGGACATATGTTTCATTTTCAGCTCCGAAGAACTCTTCAGACAAATTGTGTACAAATTAATAGAAATTTAAAAATTGGAATTGGAAATCACTGAGTGGAGGCTTTGAACCTGGGCCTCTCCATGCAACGCAAGTCACTAGAACGATACACTATCGTTTGCTCTTCTTCACAATATCGACGAACTGACAAACAGTATGCACTCAGTAACGTTATAATTTAACTGATATAATCGATACACAATTGGTCCACTTTTGGTACTAATATCGAATAATGAATTACATTTGGACCATTTTTGATACAATTTATAATTTAAGTGAATTTATTCTAGTTGTAGGTGTAGTCCATTATGGACTACTTACAAAAAAACTAGACCAAAGATTGTACTATTGGGACAATTGACTGTCGGTTCTCCAGGATGTAATATACAAATAGAGTCAAAAGTGAGTTAACACCTACAAAAGATTTTTACTTTTTGGAATTTTTTTGAAAAAAAATCAAGGTGTTATTATTTTGTTTTAATTTTGTAAAGGACATATAACAGTTTCCTCAATAAAAAATTTAAATTCGTTTCCAATTTTTTGTTTGACACAATTTCAAAAACTAAAAATCTTTTTGTAGGTATTGACTCACTTTTGACGCTCATAGTAAATCTTTAAAACGTTTCCACCATAATTTGGCAATTGCCAATAAATAATTATTTTAAACAAATTAATTTTTGTTTCAACTAAAAAAATGATTTGAACTATATTTTAATACGCAAGACAAAAATTTGTCCTACCTTTTTTACTATGTTAGAAATGGAGCACGACTTTGAACTATACAACATTAGAAAGGTATTTGCGTGTACATGTGCACAAAATTAAAATTATTTTAATATTTTGCCACTAAACCAGGTAATATTAAATGCAAATTTTTCAATATTATCAACGACAAAATATGACCGAGACTGACTTTATGTATTTTGTTTTCTTTTCGTTTCACATTTGTCATTGTACCTGTGATGATAAATGAGCTTTTCTAATTTGTACCAAACAGAAAAAAAAAGTACTAAAACTGTCCAAATAGTACCAACATTATTTAAAATATCTGTGGTCAACTTTTGACAATTGCGCAATTCTAGTATAAATAAAATGCCAAGTCTGAATTTTTATGAAATTTTGGTATAAAACTGCATATATGTATAAAAAAAATATTTTCTGTTTACCAAAATTGAATTTATTAAAGAGAGAATATATTGCTTAGCTCTTACATATCAAAGTCAACAGTTTGCTGAACAAAAAAAAAAAAAAAAAGAGAAGAGAATGTGAAGCTCTTAAAAACTCTTAAATAAAACTTACTTAAGAGAAACTATAAAAGTTCATTGAAACTTTGTGGTAAGCAAAATATGTATTAATTTGCTCAGTTAAAGCGGCAAGTTTACCTTCAAAAATTGAACATGAACTTGAACCTCGAACAGAGAGAACTTGGCAACAAACAAGTTGAAGCAATACATCAGCAGCAGTGTCGGCAGCAGCTGCAAAACAGCAACAGTAAAGATTGAAACTCAAACATATGTAATGAGTCAGCATATGAACGTTTAGCTGTTGCTTTTAAAAGACTTTTCATTACATAGTAAAAAAAATTTTAAGATTTTAAAAGAACATTTTTTTAAAAGCTATGTCAAGTATTTACAAGAAAGAAACAATAAGCTTTGACTTTAAACTACGCGAGCCATAATTTACTCAAATTTACAAAAAAAAAATATTAAAAACAAAAAAAAAATTTCAAAAATTTAAAAAAAAATTTTTTTAAAATTAAAAAAAAAATTAATATTTTCATAAAAAAAAATATTAAAAAAAAAAAAAAATAATTTCATCAATAAATTTAATTGAAATTTTGTAGTTATTTTTTTTTTATTTTTGAATTGACGAGGGCTTGATTCATAACCCAATAAATTAAATTTATTTTTAAATTTAATTGTTTTTTGGATCAGAAATCGATTTTCATTATTTGCTAGCAACAATCATGGATCAGATGACGTTGTTGGTTTGAGCTTACAATGTGTTTTATGTTAAACACCAACAAAATCACAAAAACAGGACACCATCCAAGAAAAAACAAAAAAAATTTTTGGAGCGCCGGTTTGCGTTACGCGTTCCGGTCAACCTCATCAGACGCATTTGTCCACATCCAGAAGATCTTACAAGCATACTATATTTAACCTTTCGCATAGATTTGTTGAGAATCACAGCAAAAAGAATAAAATTAATTGGAGCGCCGGTTTGCGTTACGCGTTTCGATCAACCTCATCAGGCGCATTTGCCCTCATTCGGAAGAACTTACAAGCGTACTTTATTTAACCTTTAGCATCGATTTGTTAGGAATAATAGCAAAAAGAAAAATAAAGCACATGCTTAAGTTTTTCTCTTGTGTGCATCGCACTGCTGTTGTTAATGTCAAATCATCTGATCTGATCTGTATTTTTTTTACAGTGTAGATACTCCTCTTATAGTTGGTGAGCATAAAAGATGATGACCAAGTTAAATAGAAGACGATGTCCATGACCAACTTTTTATGATTTAAACTTTAAGTTAAAAGTTCATGTTCATGGACAAGAGCGCATAAAAAACAAAATATACAACAGAGAGAAAGAAAGAGAGCTTTTAAGAGCATAAAAAGAGAAGAACTAAGCGAATGCTATCACATCTCTTGGTCTTTTGCGGACATGATATGCGCGCAAAGTTCTGGTTCGTTGTCTCTACAACAATTGACTGACTACAAGTGCGTGCCGAACGGTCAATGGACGACGGCCGACAAAACCAACAATCAACAAGGTATGCGCTGTTGAGTCAGGCACTCAGCCAGCCAACTAAGCAAGCAAGTCAGGTTCTTCAGCTTGCTCGTAATGCGGAACGAACACATGAAGTGTAGAAAAAAAGCGTGCAGTAAAAATGAGGCACAAACTTAATTTACGATTGCTGCTGAAAGAATGCTGCAGAGAAGGTAACATGTTGCAAGGTTCTAATTAAGTTTGAGAGAAATTCAGTTATAGAGAGAGAGATACAAAGACAGAGAGAGAGAGAGAGAGTTTTAGCGCAAATGATCAAGCAGAGAAATTAGAAATTTTGTGTAGACTTTTTTTCTCGGGAAAAGTTTGAGAGAAAGCAGTCTGCATGAGAAAATTCTACACTTAACGCAGAAGCCAGCGCAAGCAAAAGTAACAAGTGGTCGGTCGTGTAGACAGCAGTGGCAAATTATTGCTTTGTTGTTGTTGTTGCTGTTCTTTAAATTTACATTTCTGCGTTAATTCTTTGCTTCCTTCTTTTGTGTGTTGTTTCTCTGGAACTTGTTTGCTTTCGTTGTTGTACCACGGCGGTGGTGTTGCCTATAAAGTTTGATGATGTACTACTTTGGCTGCGCCGCTGTTGCTGTTGTTTGTTGGCCACGACCATCAACAACATCATTGTGGTGTTGCCATTTCTTTGCTGCTTTTTTTCTCCACTTGTTATGCTTTTTCCTTACTGCTTTTTAACCAACGTTGCTGCTGCTGTTGAACATAACGATGATGATGATGATGATCATGTGAAGTTGCTCTTCTGGTTGCTGATGTTCTTCTGAACTTCTTACTCAATGTACTTTGGAGATTTGCAGCTTCAGAGTTTTGAAGTTACCAATAACAGCGCACCATCATCATCATCGCTGCCATCACTATCATACGATGACTGAGATCGAGACTGTGCAGTCCAAAACTTAGCAAGAAGTCTTCTAACTTATATAACAACTCATTACCTTGGTAAAAGACTTTAGTTCTACGGCGACCTTACAACGGTCAAGTTCTTGGAGTTTTTTTCTGTGGTCTGTTTATTGTTGCAGTGGCAGTTTTTTTTTAACTGCATTTTCTGAGTATAAAGTTGATTTTGATTGAGAAACAAAAATAATAAAGAAAAAATTCAAATCGGTAGCAAAAGTTAAAATTTTTGTCGCGTATAGTGTTCGAGTTTTAATGAAAATTTTTTAAGAAAAATTTAAAAACTTTTGCAAGTTTTCTCCACTGCGTTTGCTGTTTCAAGCGTGTATTTTTTAACGTTTTCGCAGGACGTACTACTTATGAAAAAGGTCAGTGAACAGCAAAGTTGCTTTTTGTTGTATCGTGTAGTAGAAAGAAAAAAAACGTGCCTAACTTTGCTTGTCATTTAAGCCAACAAAAAACGGCATTGAAGTTTTTTAGGAATTTTTAAAAGTGTCACATAAAACAAAAATAACTATTATTGTGAACAAATTAAGTGTAGTAGAAACAATAAAAAAAAAAAAATATCACAAATTATAAGCATAATATTTCTCTGAGGTGCGCTCTTAAGTCAAAGGTAAGTTGTTGAAAATCGTAAAAAAATTCCAGTTCGGCACACTTTTGTATTGTGGAATTTTAAGACTTACAATAGAAAATATTTTACAAATAGGTTTTTTATAGCAAAGATAGTAAAAGTGAAAGACAATATTTTTCGAGCTTTTCAAAAAATTTTAAATTAAGCTCAAATTCTTGTGAGAAAATGAATTATTTTTTATAAATTACCTCTTTAAGTCATAACTGAAATATGTATTTTAACTATTTTGTAATGATTCAAATATTTCTTGTTAAATCATGTGAGTATGTAAGCATAAATTTTGCACCAATGAAGACAAAAATTAGTTCTTTACTGTGAGTAGGCAAGCCAAAATTCTTTTAATTCTCTTGGTAGTGAACAATCTGAAAAACTTGTTACGAATCATAAAGGCACAATGTGTCGAACTAAAAAAAAGTTATTTCTACAGCAGTCTTTTAGAGTAATGAAACAAACAAGTGCACACTATTCTAATGTAAAGTTATAAATCATTCAACTGAACACCTGAGTGTTTATTAAAAACAATCTCTCCTCAGCAATGCATTGATATTGCAAAAAAAAAATTTGTTACGAATCATAAAAGCACAATGTGCGGAAGTAGAAAACTGCTCTCTTCAGCAGTCCTTGAAATGGCATGTCTATATTTGTTTTGAAATTTTTCTATGATAAATTATGCTCCATTTAACTGAGCCTCTGATTTTAATATGAAGCATGCTCTTCTCTACAAGCTATTTCTGTCATTAGTTTGAAGTAAAAAAACGAATTCTTGAAATGGAACGCTCATATTTGGTTTTGAAGTTTTTTCTTAAGAATCAAGTACTATTTTTATGAAAAAAACATAAGCGATAATATGAAACAATTTTTCGCAGAAAACCATTGATATTGTACGCTTCAATATTCGAAACTCCAAAAAGTTGTTACGAATCATGAAAGCACATTTGTGCGGAAGTAGAAAAATTTTCTCTTCAGTAGTCTTTGTCTTGTAATTTTTCGTAAGAATATTGTTCTCAATAAAACTGAGCCCCTGAGTGTAAATATTATTAATTGTCACTGATATTGGCTTTTCATTTGGCTATTTACCAAAACTTTTAAAATTTTCATAGTAAACCAAAACTCGAAAAAGTTGTTACGAATCATAAAATTAAAATGTACTAAAGTAAAGAAAAAAAAAAATATTTCTCCAGCAGTCCTTGAAATCAAACGCTTACGTACTGTTTTTTATGAAAAATTATGCTATACTCAACCGAACCCCTGAGTGACAATGTGAAACATTCTCTTTTCAGCAAGGCATAGATATTGAGATTTTATTTTCAGTTTCGCTGGTTATCAAAAACGCGAAAAAGTTGTTGCAAATCATAAAAGCACAATTTACGGAGTATAAAAAAAAGCCTCTTCAGCAGTCTTTAAGCCTGTTTTTTTTTTTTTTTTTTTTTTTTTTTGATTTATGATAATAAAATTTTTCGTTTTGAAATAGATACAGAATGTTCTCCTGGAAAATTTTGTTTCATTCAGCGCCTGTATAACATACAATATAATGATGTGAAACATGCACAGTTCAGCAATTCATTGATGTTGATATATAACTTGTTCGGAGGTTTAGAAAACATATTCACACTATTCAAGAAAAAGTGGCCGGTAAATATCTATATATAAATAGGCAAACGAAATCGGTTTAGTCTCGATGTCTATGCTTTAATCTTAACACATTCGCCTGATTTTTGATTTTTTTTTTTTTGTAAGTTTGTGAGAAGGAACAGTGCTTAGGATTTCTTTTTTTTTAAGTGGGTGGTACCACGCCACTAAAAGGAAAAAACGCTATCGCGGTTAAGCCGCTGCACCGATTTTTATGAAATTTGGTATGGAAATAGGATTTGCAATAAGGATCGATAAGTTTAACATTATGTTTTAAAATGTGCGATGCCACAACCTTAAGTGGAATAAACGCACTTACGGCTTTGCCACAACCCTAAAGAGAAAACACACAGATAAGAATTTGTTTGTGAGGTTAACAGTAGGGTGGTCTTTTTGAAATCAAATTGAAATGGTCGAATTTTGGACAAAAGGCAAACTCTAGTTTTATTATTTATATATTAATACGCAAGACAAAAATTTGTCCTACCATTTTAACTATGTTAGAAATGGAGCACTACTTTGAATTATACATCATTAAAAAGGTATTTCTGTGCAGATGTGCACAAAGCAAAAATTATTTTAATATTTTGATATAAAAACAAGTAAAATTAAATGCAAATTTTTCAATATTAATAACGACAAAATACGCGGTCACATAGAGCTGAAAAGAGAAAGACAAATAGCTGGCTGACACTGACTTCATGTTTTTTCATGTTTCAAGTGAGAAAAACAAGCTCTCGTTAAAAATAATTTTCATCAAACATTTATTACTTGGGAAACAATAAGTTGTGAAATATTATATTAAATTGTTGAAATTGTATGGAGCATGTTTTTGTGTCAAACTAAGAGTCGCTTGAGAGCAAAACATGCAAATGTTATGTAAGAAAACTGTGATCAAGTTAGTCATTCTTTTTGAAAAACGATTTTATTAGATGACATTTTTCCTTTTATTTATATATTTTTAAACAACAAAAAAAAAAAAAAAAAAAATCACTAAGCCCTTGTCTTTTTATGTATGAAAAAAAGGACATTGGCAAATTCCTGTACAATGCGCTCTATTGGGTGCCACTTTTATTGCTTTTAAAGTGAGCTGGAAGTTTGTGCCTTAAGTCTTTCGTTTTGTAACACAACACATTTTAACATTAAACAACCCAACGCAGTCAGCTTTATTACTTAAAACTTAATAACACATAATAAATCAAGGAAAGAACTTACTTTTTTAAGTATTAAACTAAAACTCAAATAAAATAAAATGATAAGCAAAATTTCAAGTCTACAGAATATGTGTGAAAAAAATTCAAAATGAGAGGTAACCAGAGAAAAACATAATTGAATATTGAAACAAAAAAATTCTATACGTCTCGCTGTAAAAGATTGTTGCATAAAATGTTGTCCGCTTCCACAGACCTGGCAAACAGTGCGCTTTCATGACTTTAAATAGTGCGATTTGTATGACGTTTATGCCATAGGCGACAGCCAGAAATATGTAAAACATAAGCAAATGCAACAGCAAAAGAAAAACCAGAAAAAAAAAAAAAATCTTTATTTGAGTTTTCTTAACATGTTTTGCTTAAATAAATAAAAAATAAAACAACAACAAAATAATGAAAAAAAAAAAAAAATAATTGTTTGTGGTTTTTTCTTAACTTATGCGCTGCGCTGAAATGTCTATTATTAAAATTTCATAATGAAAATTTTTAAACTCTTGCGTTTGACATGTTGATTCTGGCGATGCTGGCCATGATGGTGTCAGGAAAGGTATAACTTTCAGTTTTTAAAGCCTCAAAGAGAATACGTCAAAATATCATGTTTTTTAAGCTGCTTCTTGCGGTAATCAATCACAGAAAGAGAACGCAAAGTTTACTTGCGTAAAGCACGCACTTTTGACATGGTACATAAAACGGTTCGTAACTTAAGTCTTGTGTTCTGAAAGAGCACTGGGGTACATGTAGATGTACGTTGACGCTTTTTTTAGAGCACTTAACAGATTTTGGAGTAAATTATTGACAAAACCCAAAAAGCGCAACTTATGCATTCGTTTACCAATGCAAATTGAGCAGGTTTGTTGCTTAAGTCTTTCGTTTTCTTTAAAACTAACTATCATAATTTGCTCAAGGAGCAGTTTTTTTTTTCGTAGCAATTGTAAGTTTTAAGCATAAAGTAAACATTAATAGGCATATTTTTCGTTTAATGAAACATGAGTGACTTGCTTGTATTAGACTGGTTCAGATTTGTATGGGAAAATTAAAGTTGCTCGGAATTTCGTTCCCAAGGCAAAAAAAAGGTACGCTTTGATGTAGGTAAGCACCATGTAAATTTCGGCTGTAACCTTATGGTCTTTCTAGGAGCTACAGGAGAGTACATACAAATCTCGTTTCATTTCAGAGAACTTTTGTTGAACCTGAAACTATTTTGAAAACTGAAAAATGTTGCCAAAACTGGGGAATTTTCTTTTTTTTTTTTGCATTTAAAATTTAAATTGTTCAACGGTTTATATGAATTCGGAGCTGCGAAATCCGAATCTGCAATTTATTTTTTCGTAAGGTTTTTAGTTCTAGAGATATTGTTCTTTCGAGGAAGAAACTTAGGATACGATGTAAGGAAAGAGTGTCGGGTGAGAGCACCATTTTGTTTTCAACTTTTATCTTTTGACCAAATGTATATTATGCAGACATATAAGTTCCAATGGAAAGCTAGAGACCTTAGCTGACTACCGGTGAAGAAAGTAAATTGATTTTGTCAGATGGGAAAATTATATCAAAAAAATAGTGAAGTGATAATTTTTGACAAAAAAAAATTTTTAGGTCGGTTGTGGGCACCCTTACAAAAACAGCTAAAAATGGGAAAATAAGAAATTAAACGCAATCACATGGAGAAGAAAGCAAAATTAAATTATTTTGGAAACATTGACTCACACAAATTTAACAAATTCTGCCCAAAGGCTTTAACAAAATCAGCGTCACCGAAAACCTCTGGATCGAATGGCATCATGCCTGTTGCCCTGAAACCAGGCTTGATTGTCTTCGGCGTCAATGCTAGATCAATTGTTTTAGAGACTAAGCCGGCTAGGTGACGTAATTTCTAGCCCTTGTTGACATTGCTCTTTTGCCAAGCATCATTGTGTTGTACCAATCCATTTCCGCCATCTGCTCCTCAGTTCAGTTGTCTGGAAACACAATACCGAGATTTTTTACAAAGTGGTAACAACCACACTTAATGAAAAGAACTTTTTTTCTGCGATATATTTAAAATGCCTATTGGTTCTTTCCTTTCTACAACATTTAAATTTGTTATGTTGACATCCTCGACGAAATTTCGGTAAATCACACGCATTAAATAAAAAAAGAGGTGTGTCCACAACCTACCCTATTGGGTGACAGCCACTTTGAAAAGCAATAAGCAAACTCTGTTGTGTGAACATTTTGATTGGATTCGGTTTTGAATCAAAAAATATAATAAATTTACTGCATTAATATAGATTGCATTCAGCTCTTCGATTGATTCACTACGATTTATCGCACTTGGAAAATTATTGAAAAAAATTTTTGTGTTGACTTTCACTTTTTCAAAAATTGTTTTCTTCTCAGCACAAAGCAAATGCGTCTGTTTGCTCCGGTATATGCACAAAAACTTCATGCGTTCATAGAAGGCACTTAACATTTTTCAGAACAGCTGTATTTGTTTTCTTTTAAAAGTTACGGGGGAGTGCCCACACCCGACCCATGCCCGCAGGCGACACTAAGTATTCCCCTTCTTAAAGTAAAAAATTTATATGAAGAAAACTAAAGTTGCTCGGAGTTTTATTCCCAAAGCGCCAAAAGTTTCATTTTGGTGTACATTACGGAGAACATTAGATGGATTTAAATTTGATAAGAAAATAAAATTTTAGTATTTCATTAGAACCTTAAGTCCCAAACAGAAAACTACAAATAAATAAATTTTCGTTTAAAAACTACAATAAAAGCAATTTTAGCTTAAAAAGAAATAAGAAGATTTACAATTCACATTTGGCGCCCAACGTAGGGCTACAATAGTGACATATGGCCAACAAACTTTCAAGCTGCGACACCGTGCGACGAAGCATGCGACCACAATATTTTCTTTAGATCATCGATGAATTTTTGAGGTATTTAGCTTTTTAACTATTGATGTTTAATACCTGCATAATGTTTGTCACTTTTTTGTTGACGCATATTCAAAATCCGCAAAAAACTCTTTGAAATGTAACAAAATTCTAACAGCGGAGCTATGAGAGAATTAACTTACTAGGCAGCTTTAAGAGAGATTTCTGCATTCAGTATCATCTTTTTGGGATCTATTTCTAAAAACTTGTAGAAACCCGAAGCATTAGCTGCTTTAGCAAAAGGCACTCTTAACTATTTGCAGCATGTTATTCAAAAAAATAAACCATTCAAGTTGTACACTATGCAACATTTTCTAATAATATGCAAACAAATCTATGCCCTGATGAACCTATTGAACTAACACATTTCCCCATATCCGTTTACTGCAGCACAAATTTCAAATGTACCAGTTTTTTTTATATGGTGGCAATGAAAGCAAATAGACGCAACTGCGCATGCGAAGCTTCTAACTTACTAAACTAATTTTCATTAAAATGATGAGTTTTTCCTCCACGGCCGGCTAGACAGTGCCAAAGTTTGTGGCCCTAATTCTGCTTTTATAACCATAACTAATTTCATTTTCAACTATGCTTTAAGATGCAGTTTCTTTGTAAACTTTTGACTTGAAAAGGTACACACAGACACAACGCACATAGCCTTATGTGATATTACGCAAACAGGTGTAAAATTCAATACTTAAAGAAGCAAAACCATTAAAAAAAAAAAAAAAAATCAAAAAGAAGAAGAAACAAATCAAGGTATCTTATGTTTATCTCAAAAGGTAACAAACAACAAACACAAAATGTTCTCAATATCGTAAACAAAATAGAAAAAAGATCCTTTTGCCAGATATGCGAACCGGCGATATTGCGAACTTGACCAAGTTGTGGCTGCTGCTGTTGGTAACAGAGCAGCAGCAGCATCAGCTTAAAGATTAGCAACACTTGTTCATTGTAGCCGCTGCTGTTGTTTTTGTTATTGTGCCTGTTGTTCAAGTGTATCTATTTATTGTTGTGGCCATTGTTGTTGTTCATCTTCTTCTTTACATTGCTGTTGCGATTGAGGTGTTGTACTTTTGATGGCTTTTTGATGTGTTGATGGTGATCAACATGATAATGACGAAGTAAAGGAATGCGGCTACTAATGATGAACTTCAAGAGAAAGAAAAAAAAAGGCCAACCCTATTTTTTTTTGTTGCATGTAAAAGTTAAAGTTTTTCCTATCTTGATTTTACTGTTTTTAATGTTAACATTATGCGTCTGCACATACGCGTTAGTTAATGTCCAGTGTCTATTTGGTTTAATGAAATCGAACATTTGTGCAAAAGTAATGTCATTTCGTTAGAAATGAAAAAATTTAGATCTGATTTCGCGAAACATTTACTTGAAGATATAAAATCGGTGACATCAAGTTGAAAGAATAATATCTGTCAAATGATAACCTCCTGTCAACACAAAAGTTTCATTCAATAATTTTCCAAGTGTGATGAATCGAAGTAATCAATCGAAAGCTAAATGCAATTTATATTTATGCAGTAAATTTATTATATTTTGTGATTCAAAACCGAATGCAACCAAAGTGTTCACACAACACAATTTCTTTATTGCTTTTCAAAGTGGCGGTCAAAGTCGGTTGTGTGCCCCGAATTGGTTTGGGTGTGGGCACCCCTCTTTTTTTATTTAAAATGTGTAATTTACTGAAATATCATGGTGGATGTCAACATAACAAATTTTAATGGTGTTCTTATCCCTTTTTACGCTTTTTTTTTAGTGGAAACGAAAGAGCCAATTACCTCTTTAAAGATGTTGCAAAAACAAAATTGCTTTCATTAAGTATGGGTGGTAAGGTGGCAAACGACTTTGTAAGAAATCTTTGTATTGAGTTTCCAGACAAGTGAACCGAGGTGCAGAAGGCGGAAATGGATTGGTACAAAAAACAATCATGCTTGGCAAAAGAGCAATGTCAAAAACGGTTAAAAATTACGTTACCTGTTTCAGGGCAACAGGCATGATGCCATTCGATCCAGACGTTTTCATTGACGCTGATTTTGTTGAAGCCGTTGAGCAAAATTTGTGAAATTCATGATATTCCAATATAAATTAATTTTGCTTTCTTCTCTAGTTGATTGCGTTAAATTTCATATTTTCTTATTTTTAGCCGATTTTTTAAGGGTGCTCACAACCGATCCAAAAAATTTTTTTTTTGTCAATAATGATCACTTCACTATTTTTTTGATATAATTTTTTCAACTGACGAAATAAATTTACCTTTTTTCACATGTAGACATCTAAGGTCTCTAGCTTTCCATTGATATTTATATGTCTGCACAATAAACATCTGGTCAAAAGTTATTAGTCGAAAACAAAAAGGTGCCCACAACGACACTATTCCCCTATATTCAGTTTTTTCGACTTATATCGTTTTGTTTTATTAAAAAACTTTGTCGAATCGCAACGCAACGGAAATTGTAGTCATGTCCTTTTTTGTATTGCATTGCTCCGAATTATATAACAAACTCTTTAGCACAATTGGCTAAGAAACCTTTTGAAATTTTTGTGCTAAATTTGAGATTCAAATTAAATTTGTTGGAATTTATTAATAAAAAAAAAATAAAAATTTGCCTTTTTCTGGTCCGAATGTAATACATAGGGAGACAATTGGCCTTGTTCCGGTTCGAATGTTATGCATAAGGAGACAATTGGTTACGCCTAATGACAAACAATGTAAAACGTAAATAGAATTTTATATGTAATGGGACTAGAATTTGGACTAGACGGTTTCTTTCATGGAGTAGTTTGCAAACTATTTTTGGAATAGTTTGGGGCCCTGCAGGGTACTGATACTAGCTTAAATACATTCAAATATAAAGCTCATTAAAATGGCTAAACAAAGTTAAAACTAAAACTTAATATCCGAACAGAACTCGATTGTAAGAAAAGGTCAATATTTTCATACGAATTCCGCTAAAAAGTAAAATTATAATTATTAACAAATGACAAGGCAAATTAATGCCACATAAATTTTGATCTTTACGCTTTTTTCATCTGGTATTATTGAATATATTTAGGTGAAAGTTATGATTTTTTCGCATCATAAATAAATTTTGAGTTTTTTTTTTTTTTGTTCATATTACAATAAAGACATACGCACAACAATAAAGAATGTAAGAAAGGGAATTGTAAACAAAAAAAAACAAAAATTCTTAACGAAAGTTCTTACTGGGTAAAAGCGTTGGTCAGAGTATGACAGTAATTTATGTACTTCAAAAGTAAGGCGACCGCAAATAATGACGCACCGTATATTTTTATTTAACATTTGACATTTTTTGTGTATTGCAAAAATATTTCTAGTTTAATATGGCATGAGCGTGGGATCTGTAAATGAGTTTCATCAAGTTTTAACTTTCATAGTACTTTATGCAAAATTATTGTAACTAGCAATAATAGATAAGAAACTAAAATTTATTGTGTGCTAAATCTGTTTTTTTATTTTTTATTTTATTTAATTATTTATTTTTTTTCTATTATTTTCTCTTACCGTGCTTAAGCGGCCAGCAATTAAATATAATTTTCTTTTTAGTTCCCGAGCGAATAAAGCTAATTGCGTAAAAAGTTCATTTGTATATGTTATCAAACATAAATTATTGAGACCTAAAGTTTAATTATTGCATACATACATGACGTATGAGTATCATGCAATTATATAGCCATTTGAGCACCGTTAAACCAAACGGTCGTTTATTTATAAATAAATATACAACGCATTTAAGTGTTAAAAATATGTTTATTTCAATGTAAAGAATCAAAGTGACAAATTTGTATTTATATCAAGAACTCTCATAAAAGTCATGTTGTACGTATTCAATTAGTGACAATTTTCTTTAGAAGCTCATAAAATAAAAAAAATGTATGACATTGCAATTGCCATTAAGCGTCACTGCATACAACATTTGCATACAACATTTGCTATGTGACAGCACTTTTATGGCAGCTTAAGATGTCGGGTTTCAATTTTTACAAATTTTTCTTCTTTAGAAGTTTTAGTTGGCCTAATGACAAATGTTGGAAAATTTGTAATGTTTAATGAAATGCAACACGGCAATAACTCGTTAAGCATTTCAGATGTGTGATTGACATTAAACGTTTTATTGAGTGGATTAGAAAAGTTGTCTTTGAAGAGCTCAGACTGAGAGAAAGAGCAATTAATGGCAAATAAGGAGGACAATATCATTAATGATATTACTGAATAGAAGAAGCTGACTTTGATAGCAAATTGTATAAAAACAAAATTAGATAAAGTGTTTCAAAAATTTTTATAATAAACAGCTATGTTTTCAGAAATAGCCGTACACAGCAAATAGTTTGGGTGTAAAATTCAAACCAAATTGGAATGAATACAAATCTACACCAAATTTGGTATAAAATCTAAGCTACAACTTGGTATGCAAACTGTTTATACTTGTTCGTTGAAAATTTATACAAATAAAGTATTATTACAATTTACACTACTTTGGTTTAAATTTAATAGAATCATTATACAAAAATCTTTTATACTATTTTTGTATAAATTTTATACGAAGTTCATATAAAAGTATTTAAAATCAATTTATATAATTTACATAATTTTTTGGCGATGATCGGTGCACATGACGTACTGGCTGCATTGCTGCAAGCAACACTAAGTTCTTTTCAAGTTTTTTTTTTTTTTTTTGATTTTTCCCCAAATGCTAAATTTTGTTTTTATACAATTTTGTTATGAATTTTGTTATTTCATAACAATTTTGGAATCAAATTCATAGTTCATAACAATTTCGGTTTAGAAGTCAAACGATTTTGGTTTAGAATAATTTTATAAAAAAAAATGTATAATTTATATCAAAAAATTGGAATACATAAGTTTATAAACACAAATAATTAATATATGTAAAAAAATAAGTTTATACTTTATCCTTAAACCTTTTGCTATGTATAAATTTTAAATTCTGATTTACTCAAGAGCCTTCTCTCATTCTGAAAGTTTTTATAAAAATTGGTACTTACTTTTTTGCTTATTAAAGCAGCGAAAATGTTGTTGTACATTTTATAAAATCGCATAAATGTTGGCAGTACATTTTTATGTGTTATTTTTTTACGATTAAAAATTTCAAGTTTTTATGAGTCACTAAAAATTATAAAATTTATTGCCAATAAAGTTAGAATTATGAGTGTTTTTTTTATTTTTTTGCTTTTGCAAACAGCTGTAAATTTAATAATAATAAATGTATGTACAGCAAAAACGCGGAACGGTATACAGAAGTTTACACAGTGCAGAACTTTTTTTCAAATTATAAAACAGCAGAAACTATTTATTACTATAAGTCTATTGAAGAAATCTGCAAGTATTTAATATTATACTTGTGATCCTAACTGCAGGGTGCACCAACCTTTATGAAGATATAAAATGATTTAATAACTTTGACTTTTGTCATGCGATTGACTTGACTAGACGTATTATTGAAACGTCAAGTTTAACTCAAAAGATATGGCACCTTTCTTGTTGAAACGATATAGAACTAGAAATAAAACAAAAACATTTTAAGGGAACTAAAAGCGAATTTAACACTTATTTAATTCAAAAAAACTGATAGTACTTCAACTTAAACATAAAATTTGAAAAGGTATTTTTATTCAATTTAAAAAAAAAATAAAAAATGCAATGGCACCTTGCATGTGCTATTTGGCACCCTGAGTGGCTTTTAAGCTTTTATTGCCAGAATCGTTGTATTTTTTCGTATAAGATTTATATAAATCTTTTATGTAGCACTATGCAATACATTACGCATTGGAGCCAATCTTCTGGTTAAGTGGTTTGTACATAGTCTTCTCTAAAGGGTCACTTTGGAAATAAATATTTTCTAAACCTTCATCGGCAGAAGTATAGCTAGTAATAAGCTTGCACTGCAGTGGTTGTGTTTTCCGCTTTAAATTTTCTTCTTGCGCTGGACCTCATTTTCAAAAGTCATTAGAAACCTTGCCGTTGTGTTCGGCTTAGAGTCTCTCGAAGTTGTTGGTACGGGCGAGATTTCACTTAACACATATTCTGGCTTGAAGTCACTTGTATTCAGGGTTTCTATGGAGTTTACTAAAACTCTAGCGAAAACCTTAAGCTAAACAGGTAAATCTGAAAAAGGAATTATTGAAAGTCCTACCTGACTAAAATTCTTCCATTCTGTAGTTACTGTTCGTTCGAGCGCTACATATTTGTACTCCCCCAAATATCTTATAACGTGTAAAGGAAAAAAATGGCACCCGAACTATGTCACACTCAATAATTGTGTGCCATTTCTCTTTTTTGGTATGTAGCTAAAAAAAAAATGTCACAAAATGAATAAACATGTTCACTCGCGCTCGTATTGACCCAAAACCTAATCACATTCAATTCTGATCATTTTGATAAATACCTACATATAACTGCTTCAAATACTCACTGCTCTGCTGCATTACGAAATATATGCACAAAAAATAAAAAAAAATAAAAAAATCAGCTGTTTACATTTCAATTTTTTTTTAAAAATCCCGGATACAAGTAATTATAGCAACTGCAGCCAAACGAACTATTTACCACGAAGACTTTCACGCAAAAGTGTTGAAATTGCATGGGGTGCCATATCACTTAGGGTGCCACAGCTCTTTGGTTAACCCTATTTAAGTATATGCGGTACTCCACGACAGATTTGCATTTGAAAAATAGGTTTTATTTTTATAATTTTTCTGCAACTATTGAAATTGCATGGGGGGCCATATCACCTAGGGTGCCACAGCTCTTGGGTTAGCTAACCCTATTATAATATATGGGGTACTCCACGAAAGATTTACATTTGAAAAATAGGTTTTAGTTTTATAATTTTTCGCCATTATGTGAAGAAAAAAAAGAACAAATTTTACATTTACATTTTACAAAAACTCTGAACAGTTTGTTAGGAGGAAAATAATGATTTTTTTAAGAAAACTACGATTTTCCAGTAGTATTTGAGAAAAATGATAAGAAAAACTTTTGCAAATATGAAATTCAAATACTTTGCCAGATAGTAAACTTGGGAAAATAGCAATTTTACTGCTGCCGCTGTAACTTTATGGTTTGAAGACATGATTAATGTTGTTTACCGACAAAATACTCAAGAACTTGTAGATATGAATAACTTTGGTTTATAGGCAAATTTTAACAACGCGTACGAACATTAACAACTAAGATAAACAACAACAATATCAGCAAGTACAAGAACAACTAGTTGGAACGTTACATAAATTATATAATAATATAACAGCAGCAGCAGCAACAGCAACAACAACTTCAACATTTGCACTGTGTTTCTCTTTTATGTTGAGCTTTAAACTTGCTACAACAAGCGCTAGGCAGCATGTATTTGAAATGTTCTGCTTTTTTTAAATCTTTTTTATATTTAATGTTTAGATATTATTATAACTTTATTTGCTTAGCTTAAGTCATGATAGCGTATCAGAGACAGACAACAACAGCTAAAACGTCTTCTTGTGGTGACTTAAGGTGAAGCAAATAATGAACGCTTTATGGATAGCTGTAAGTAGCATATAGTACCACTAACTCGAAAAAATCAACCAAGCATAAGACGGTGATACACCAATTGTAAGCAGGTACAATTTATTTACTTTTTAGTTTTTTTCCTTTCAAAAAAAAAAGTTATTATTTTCATCGATTTAGTGTTAAAATTTTATTTTATTGTGTGTAAAAAGGAAGTCACACAGTACTGTGTAAAAACTTTATACAGAAATTGAGTAACAATTACTCTGAAATGAAATAGTCGTTGAATTGTATAAGAAGAATTTTACACAATGCTGAGGGAAATTTTTTACACAGCATTATTTATCTTTTAAACACAGTTTTTTGAAATTTTATACAGAGTAAGAAACTTTGAATAAAAAGTAAGAAGTAATTTTACAAAACACGAAAAAAGAATAGCGAAATTTTTTACATATTATTGTATATTTTTTAAAATCTCACACAGACTAAGAAACTTTCAATAAAAAGAAAAAAGATATTGGCAAGTAATTTTTACACAAAAAAAAAAAATAGTGATTTTTTTACACAGTTTTTTGAAATTTTATTCAGAGTAAGAAACTTTGAATAAAAAGTAAAAAGATATTGGCAAATAAATTTACAAAAAAAAAGTATAGCAAAAATTTATACACATTATTGTATATTTTTTTAACACAGTTTTTTTTGAAATTTCTCACAGAGTAAGAAACTTTGAATATAAGGTTAAAAGATATTAGCAAGTTACTATACAAAAAAAAAAAACCGAAATTTTTTACACATTATTGTATAAATTTTAAGCACAGTTTTTTGAAATTTCACACAGAGTGAAAAACTTTAAATATAAAGAAAGAAGAATTTTACAAAAAAAAAAATAGCGAAATTTTTTACAAATTATTGTATAAATTTTTAGCACAGTTTTTTAAAATATCACTAAGAGTAAGAAACTTTGAACAAAAAGTTAAAAGATATTGGCAAGTTATTTTACAAAGAAAGAAGCAATTTATGTTATATAGCGCTTTAACTCAGCTGTGACAAACAAAAACAGCAAAGTGTATAAGTGAAGGTCATTGCTGTTTGCAATCCATAGAGCATAACCATCAAAGCAACGAAAAACACCAACAAAAACAACAAGCAGCAACATTTGCCAAGCAATTCATAAAAATTTTAAGTAAAGTAAGAAAAAAAAAAACAGAATATTGCGTAATATCAGCTAAAGTTGAATGTACCACTGTTGAACTTTGCAATGTGGCTAGGGGTCCGCTATAATTTTTTTTATATATTTTTTGACTTTTATACTTAATACAATTAAAATTATTTATGACAAGTTTAAGTACCTTACACTTCTTGCTTAAAGCAAATTTTTTGTATTCTTTGTTCTTTGTTTCTAGGATTGTAAGCGAAATATATAAAATATCGTCGTATGCGTAGAATGTAAAAGATTTTGCAAATGAAGAAAACAATTTTATTACAATTTCATTTATGCGCTTTACGGTAGTTATTTACAATTCTGCCTATGTACCTGCATATGCTTGTACATTCATTCTTCACTTTTCATTATAGAAATTTTTTCTTTTTTTTTTAAAGGTACGCACTTGTCTCTTGGTGATCTCATATTACACTGTTGTTTTTATTATAAGTGTAAATGTCATTTTTCTCACAAGATGAGTGAAACTGAAATATGAAGTAAAATTTTTTTTTTTTTTTTTTTGCTATTGATATGCAAATCTGAAGAAAGTACTAAAGAAACTGAATGCTATAGGGAAACATTCTTGTTGTTTTTTTTTTATTGATGCGGAAATTGTCATGAAAAAAAAAAATTTACATTTCTAAGTACAAATGCTTGAAAAAGTCTTAGAGACAAATTCCGTTGGACTAAAGGAAAGTAAAAAAAAAACTTGCTGCAACTAATGCAGGTTTCTTGCTTAAGTCTTTTGTTTTAGTCAGAATTGCACGAGCAGTAAATAGTAAATAACAAAATAACAATAGAGTGATGTTTAATGAACACATTTTTGTATGATGAAATGAAATGAAACGAAAGGATCGGAATATAATGAAATAAAGTAAAATAAAATAAAAGAGACGAAATGGAATGGAATAACACGATAAAAAATACAAAACGAAAAGAACGGAGATGAAATGGGAAGAAATAAGACGAATTGAAATGGATCTATGTACATTAAATGAAGTCAGGTGAAATGAAGTAAATCAAACTTAAATAAATTAAATCCAATCCAATCCAATCCAATCCAATCCAAGCCAATCAAATAAAAAAAATTAGATAAAATGAAATGAGATGAGATAAAACGAAATGATCTGAAATAAATTAAAAGAAATAAATGAAATGAAATGAAATGAGATAAAATGAAATGAAATGAGATGAAATGAAATGAAATGAAATGAAATGAGATGAAACGAAACGAAACGAAACGAAACGAAACGAAACGAAACGAAACGAAACGAAATGAAATGAAATGAAATGAAATGAAATGAAATGAAATGAACTGAAATGAAACGAAATAAATCAAAATGAAATGAAATGACATTCTCGGAAGAATAAAAAGATATCGAATATAACTTAAATTTGTTTTTGAGAAAAGAAACAGATTTTCGTTACACTATGTACAATATCAGATTTTATGGCAAAAATAATTTTGTCAAATAACTTTAAAATGTCACGTTTCTTCGACTTTAAGATTCGACATCCAAAAGTTTTGACTTTCTTGTTTTGAGTTATTTAGACTTTTGCATTTGTAGAAATTCTCGCCTTTTTTCCTGTTTCTCAAAATCAATAGAAAAGTACATAAAATATTCAGTGCATAAAATAAGATAATTTTTATTGAAAACATGGTTGTTTCAAGTTCTTTGTTTGGTTAAATATTTTCCTTCGAGTTTCCCAAAACTTTTTGTCGGCAAAAAATTTCGCAAAGCACTACAAAATCATAAAAGTTTACAAAAATTAATAATCAATTGACTGTGTTTTCGATTAGTTCCAGACTTCAGTTAACAATTCGAAACACAAAATAGATAAAGTTAAATACACTCAGGTAATTTTCACCAAAGCTTTTAGCGTTTAGTTTTCAAGAAAACAGTTAACAACTGGGAAACACTGGCCCATAGGATAAATGCACATTTTTAACGCTTATTAAGGTGTAACAAGCAACAAAAGTCAGTCAACAGAATAATAACATAAGACACAAAACTTGTTCTCTTCAAAAATTTGTCTAAGAAAGCATTGAAAATTTGACATGTGCTACTAAGCGGTAACAACAACAACAGTAACAAAACAACAAAGATAAAGATAAAGTTAGAGAACAAGAAAAAGAAACGATACAGAAAATTCTTTATTTATTTGACTTAAATATTTTTTTTCTTAAGTTTAGGTGCCACAACGCCGCCTACCACAATTTGTTGTATTACAAGAATTTTTTTATTTTTTTCTTTTGTTGAACTTTCTAAGTCATTTAACTATTTATTAACACTAACGAATTTTAGAAAAAAAAAACTTTATTTTTTTTTTTTTGGAAGTGTTCAATAACACTTGTTATTTTATTGTTGTGATTGGCAGCAGCCAAGTGTTTACGGTACTTGGTCTTTTTTCAACACAAGTCGTCCGTCAATTGTTGTTTTTCTGTCAGTGCGTTCGGTTGTTTGTATAACTAATAATGTAGGCTAAGCATGGATTTATGTTGCTCTAGCGCAATTTGTTAACGCTTTTGTAATGTTGCATGTCATATGAAAGAAATTGGAAAAGAAAGATACTCGAAACTTGAACAGAATATACTGCTTGCTTGTATGGTATGCCTGCAGCAAATTGTGTGCCATTGTATGCTGATGATGCACATGGTGAATATGTTTTGAATTTTACACGTGTTGTTGTCGAAAAAGCAAAAAAAAAAATAAAAAAAAAATTCAAATACTTTTCCAAAGCTTGTTAAATTCAACAATTTTTATTTGGATTAAGAAATTGAGTGGTACGGCATTAAATGAAACTTTCGTTAGTGTTAAACTAATTAACATTTTGAATTGCAACAAAATGTGGGACAGTGAGTTTGCATAATTTGTAGTGGAAATATGAGCGTTTGAGACTAAGCAGCCTTGCTAAAGTTTATAACAAACCTAATCCAGTTTCAGAGATGAGATAACAAAGTTAACGCTGAATTTACTACATAGTCCTTTGAGCGAAAATATAGATAAGCATGTTTTAAATATGAGGACTTTAGTTTCAGGGTATTTATAGCACCAGAAAAGAGAGCTGAAAAACCGTTTTTGGACGGCCTTTTGGAAGTGGGGCAAAATATTTCACAGATATTATAGCGTAACTGATGAAAGTTTGAGCAGAAAAAAATTTGGATTTACAAAATAATTGACTTTTAATGAAGACCTTCCACAGACAGTCTTTGATGGTTTAAGGGTCAATTATATTCTGAACGTTCTAAAATCGAATTTTAGCCGATTAATTATTTGAGAACTCCAATAAAAGGGATTTTTCTCAACCTTCATCACTTCAATGAAAGGAACCTTAACTTCTAGCATGCATGCATATATTCAAAGACGTTTCCTGCCGGACCACGGACTATTCCAAAACTAGTTTGCAAACTACTCCATGGGAGAAACCGAATAATCCAAATTCTGGACTCATCACATATAAAGTTTTATTTAGGTTTTACATTGTTTGTCATTAAGTGTAACCAATTGTCTCCTTACGCATTACATTCGGACCAGAAAAACGTCAATTTTTTATTTTATTTATAAATTTCAAACAATTTAATTTAATATAAAAATTTTACACAAAATCGTCAAAAGATTTCATAGACCAATGTTATATATTTTTGAGCATTGTGTTCCGGGTTCGAATCTCGATGTGGATGATTTTTTTATTAATTTTTTTATTATTTTATACATTGGCTATGTTGTTTCATCTTCCGCTCCGAAGACTCATCAGACAAATTGTGTACAAATTAATAGAAATCTAAAAATTGGAATTAAAAAACACCGAGTGAAGGATTTGAACCTGGGCCTGTCCACCCAGCGCAAGTCATTAAGCCGATTCACTATCGTTTGCTCTTCTTCACAGTCGAAGTATTACCAAACTACAATTGGTACAATTGATAACACAGGCCCACAAAAAAAAGTACCCTGCTCGAAAGATCACACCACCTGAATTTTATGTTTTCGGGGTCGCTGAATCCGAATATAGTGCCAGAATAGCGAAGTTGGTTCGCATTTTTTCAGAAATCAACAATTATGCTGAAAAATTTGAGATTTCTTTCAGCATTATTTCTGATTTGTGAAAAAATTCGAGCAAACTATGCTATTCTGACATCATATTCGGACTCAGCGACCCCGAAAACATAAAGTTCAGGTGGTCTGATGGTTCGCGCAGGGAATTTTTTTTTGTAGTCCTGTGCACAGGCCAAAAAAAAAAAAAGTACCCTGCGCGAAAGATCAAACCACCGGAACTTTATGTTTCGGGGTCGCTGAACCCGAATATAGTGTCAGATTAGCGAAGTTGGTTCGCGTTTTTTCAGAAACCAGGAAAAATCTCTAATTTTCAGCATTATTGTTGATTTCTGAAAAAACGTTAACCAGCTTAGTTATTCTGGCACCATATTCGGATTCAGCGACTCTGAAAACATAAAGTTCAGGTGGTCTGAAATTTGGCACATATGTTAAGGATATTAAGCCAAATAACAATCATTAAAAAAATATGTGTTATCACGCCCCTAAAAAAAAATTCACAATAACTCAGAAGCCGCTACACATTTAAAGGGCACTAAGCCAAATAATAATGATTAGAAAAATGGGGGGTGTCACCTAAAAAACAAAAGTCACCATACCTCAGAAACTGTTTGACGCATAGAAATTTAATTTGTAAAGGGCACGAAGCCAAATAATAATCATAAGAAAAATGGGCGGTGCCACGCCCCTAAAAAACAAAATTCATCATACCTTAGAATTTGATTCCACAATTTCACAATGTTTAATATTATTGTTTTCTTTTCTTTTATTTGCAGGTAAACTATCTTTTCTTTCCGATAATACAAGGTAAAATATTGACTTAAATTTTAGCTACTGAAAGAAATAATGAAAAATAAATAAAAAGAGGGTTGTTACTCTTTAAAAAGCCATAAAAATAAAATGAAGAAATTTAAATATCTTGAACCTAAAAAAGCAATAGTATACACAATTCTTGAACAAACTTGATGCATTCAAGTCTTTGCAATAACTCCCCCAAAAGTTGTTGTGAAAATCAAATAAAAACTTCAATGAATTTCGCTACAAAACCATCATCACCAAATATGAAATTACGTTAATTGCAAATTATGCAAAATGTAAAATTCGTGAAAACGTTTACTTTAACATCACAACTAGACAAAACTTCAATTTCAAACTGCAACTTTCTGTCCCACTAGCGCAGAAATGTAAAACGAATAATGACAGAACTTTGGCCATGGATTGGTTTCAATGTAATAAAGTGCAATTTGTAGACGCCTTAAAGATGTTGAGGAAAAAAAAAAAGTGAAAAAAACCACAAAAAATGAAGAAAAACAAAAGCAGAACACGCAGACCTTGCGCTGTCAGTGCTTGCCCCACTAAAGGCTAAAAATAAGACACCCACTTTTGTATGAGCGAGATATGTTCGAGTACAAAAAGGATGAAAAAACAAAAGCCAAAACCTTGAGAACCAACATAAAGTGATTGCTAAACAAATAAATGTGGAAAAACACTTAAGGCCAAGGGAACAGCAACAACAACAGCAACATATGTATGCAGTTGCCGCCGCAACATTATCAAAGCAATTTCAACATTATTAAGAGCTCTTGTTGCAACAAATCCTGCTGCTGCTGTTGTTTGCTTGTTTTGGTTGGTTATTAAGTAAACACACAAAATGCGGTTAAAAACAAAAGCAGCCACTTTTGATAGTTAAGTCAGGCTAATGATAATAGTTACAAAAACAACAAAATAACTGAAATATCTTCAGTTGGTAACAATATTTGTTAATACACTGAAAAAAATATATTTAATTTAGTAAATTTTGGAACTATTTGGAACTCTTTAGCAGAAGTAAGTATGTGGTTTTCAGGCACAAAATCTTCTCATAAAAATTCTGTTGACACACTTTTATGTTATCTCAAAAGTAGTTTTTTAAGTCAGCGGCCATTATTGAAAACTTAGTTATTGTTGAGCGATAAATTGCAAACAAAAGTATTTAATCCGCTTGACTTTAACTCACATCGATGTCGCGTAATTGTAGTACTTAAACGGTTAATTTTTTGTTGCACCTAGACGTATGAGCAACATTTATTTATTTCATCCTTTTAATAAAGAAAAATATAGCTGAGCTTTTTTTAGTTATGATTTTTAAATGTTAGGAAACCTTAGGATTATGGCAAGGAAAGCAATAATACTGACAAATGAAATATATTTTTAAGTAAGCAGCCATTAATGAAAACTGAAATTATTGTTGAGCAAAAACTTGCAAACAAAAGTATATAATCCGTTCGACTGTACGTCACATCGGTGTCGTGTAATAAAAGTTCACAATAATTTAATCGGCTGTTTCATCTAGAAGTATGAGGAACATTTGCTTTTTTCGTGAAGCATAGTTTTTTCTACTTTGCATTAAAAATCCTAGTTGAGCTTCTATTTAAGTCATAGTTGTAAATATAGGTGACTAAGAAACTTAAGCATTATGCTGAAGAATGAAATTACACTAAGATCGGGAATTTGTTTTTTTTATGTAAGCGACCATTAATGAAAATTTAAAATATTGTTTAGCAATTATTTGCAAGCAAAAGTACTTAATCGGAGTGACTTTAACACACATCGAAGTTGAGTAATTAGAATTTTTTAATGGTTTGTTGTCTGTGGCAGCTAGACGTATGAGCAATATTAACTTTTTTTTTTTGCAAAACATAGTTTTTTCAATAGAATTAAGAAAATCGCAGCTGAGCTTTTATTAATGTTCCATATTTAAACAGGAGGTAATGCAAAATCTTAAATATAGGTAATTAATTTTCTTTCAATTTTAAGAATAATTTTTTTAGTGTAGATATCATAGACTTTATCTTTTCTAAAGTAGCTGAAGCTGCACATGTTGGAACAGCATTAGCATTGCTTTGGTTTATTTAAGATTTCAATTGAGCATCTCATTTAAAAGGGATATCATTGTAAATTCCTCTTTAATTGAAAATAATTAAAATGCGCAACTGAAAGATATGTGTATGTGCACACACACATGAATTAAGTAACAATAAGGGCAGCTAATTAACAAAAAAGGTTTCCTCTTTCAGCGATATTTTAGTAATTCAGTAGATAACGAACGTGTTTCAGCTCAAAACAAGAAACATTATAATCTAATGTAAATAAAAACAAAAGACTGCAGCAAAGAACTTTTTCGTTTGGCAGCAGCACTAACATGAAACTTTTTTTCCCCAAACTACTGTTTTAAGAGGAAAATGTCAGAAAACATAAATTGATGGTCTATCGATTGACATATTTAAAAAAAAAAAAATAAAATAGCGGACGAAAAAGTTCTTAAGTCCCTCCATAATACACTTTCGATCCACTGTGCGAAATTTCACTTGTAGAAATTAAAGAAATTGGGTCTTGTCGTCTAATGATACACCTTGTTGGCTGTTTATTTTTTAACAACATCTCTATCGTCAACTACAATAAAAGCAATAACTGCATGTTGCCCCACAGCCAGCAGTGGCAAGACGGCATCACCATCATCAACATCATTACCAACACAAAAAGTCAGTGCAATTTGTGGTCGTTTTCACAAATATTTGCACAAATTGAATTCTAATTTGTAACGTACTGGTGTGTGTGTGGCTGTTTGTGTGTAAAATACAACAACACTAAATACATTCTTTTCGCAGGCTGTAAAATGTAAGTGTTGTTGTTGCACACGTTTTCCGCCAATTGGCTTAAAGGTTTTAATTTGAGTTTGACTTTTCACCATTGCATGCGTTTGAACTTTTTGCCTGCTACAGCAACAGCATTATTGCCAATACGCATATGAGGCAATACATTCTTGTTGCCGCCTGGTGTCCGTATCTTGTTCTTTCCTATAGATTTTGATGTTTTTGGCATTTTTAGTTTTTTTTTTTTTATTTAGGCCTAATTTAAGTGTAACTAATCGTACAAACTAGGCTAATAACATCACGAAAAACCCATTGCAATTGATTGGGTTTAAATTTGAAATTTATTTTGGAATTCAGGTTGAAACAAAATTATGGTTATTTGCGGTTAAGTTAATGACTATGCAGATTAGAAGAGCTTTTTTTAACATTTTTGAGATAAAAAAATATAGCAGTTGTATGTAGAGATAAGAAAATATTTAAAAAAAAAACATGAAAAAGTCAAGAAAGTACTTCAGTTCTTAACAGCATCAATTTTAGCGTTATAGCACATAACAACTCCAAAACTGTGGAAAACTCTTACGTGCGCATTGCAGCTGCCACCTAAGTGGCAGCAAATCAATTAAAAAATATTTTGTTTTTGCTTTCCTTACCTATCGCTATGCTGATTGCCACACAAAACGCGCTTAATGCGCCAGAGTTGGTAAAAAATCTGGTTAATATGTTTTAGCCAAAAGTCAAACTCAACTCGTCGTCAAATGCTTTAAGAGTCAATAAAAGAAAAATAATAAAATCCAATGATTTTTATGGTTGCAAACTGTTACAGCAGCAGCACAAAGCTATGATTTAATTGAAAACGATAAACCCAAACAAAGTAGTAAAAAAGCCTTTCTAATGCTGAGTGCAAGACTGACTGCTAATTCACATTAATTTATGTCATGCTATAAAATATCATATAACAATTTTTAGCGTTAAATGTCGCACATTGGAGATTTTTTAATTTTTTTTTTTTTTTTTTTCTGCAAAGTGAAGTGACCTGTATTATTTGCTAAAAATAAAATCAGGTTTATGCCGCTCTTTATACGATTTCGACCTAGAAAAATAAGAGCGGAGTAAATAAAAAATATCGCAAATTCTGTGTTCTAATGCCTTTAATCTTAATACATAAAATTTATCAAAAGGCTTGGCTTAACACAAACACATATGCACACACACACACAGAGACCACATCATAATTAAAATGTAAACAAGGTATGCGCGCATGCTTAATTATGCATGCGCATACATTTGCCTACATCTCAAAAACGCGGCATTGCTGCTTCAAGTAAAAAACGCGATCTTAACGATATTTTTTTCTGCGCTTTTTATATCACACAAAGTGTCGCTGCGAGTTTAATGCCCTACGGCAATTTTCACACTGATAACAAAAATTCTTATACGAGTTTTCTCGTTTTCATTTGTCATGATTTTTGATTTTGCGATTATTTTTGATTATTGAATTCGAAATTTTACATTAATTTTATTGTAGTTTATATCAGTCTACTTTTAGGGTTGAAATGGCACACAGTGTCTCGTTTTAGTGTGCTAGACGTCAAAAATTCAAAATCTAAATTTCAAGTTTTTGTATGCAGAAGTGTTTAAATATGTCTACTTACCTCCAATAATAGATTTTAATGTTTTTCAGTACATATATTTGCACTTCAAAGTTGATTTTTTGAATATAATAAAATTTAAAAAAATTTTACTTCCGGAAACTTCAACTTCAGTAAATTTTGTGGTAATTTTTCCATGAAATAAAATTAAGGAAAAAAAAAGAACCAAAACTGACTCCATGTACAAGCTTTCCAAAAATATATATTGTTCATATTGTTCTGACATAGTTTTGCCACAAACAATTTAAACAGAATTGCAGTTTTTTCTGCTTTCGAAATTTATATTTATGTTGCATATTGCCATGTTCACCACTCCAAACTGGGTTGAAATGGACATTTTAAGAAAATATGTAATTTTTTGTTGATGATACGTGAGGTTTAAATCCTCGCACTTTCTCGCAAAAAATTTTCGCCATACTATGAAAATTATATCAGATTTTGTAACAATACCTACACTAGGTGCAAAGTTAAAATATTGCAAATGGGAGGGGGGCGCAGCGTCCCCTCTTTTAATGTTTCCCATGCTGCTTAAAAGATATCACGTAAATCCATGTACCATATTTTATAATGATAAAGCTACGTAAACAGAGTATTTTAAGTATTTTTGTGTAAGGGTGCAAAACCCCAATATTTTAACCCGCTCTCTATTCGTATAAAGTTTTGTAGTAATAACTGCTACAGGTGCAAAGATATAGTAATTGATATGTTTTTTGTATGGGAAGTGAAACTCCTCCTAATTCAAATTCCTTAAATTTTCGCAAGGCGTTTGATAAACGCAGTTTACTCCTGTATACAAAGTTTTCTAATGGTAACTGCTACAGGTATAGAGATATAGCAATTGATGTTTTTTTTTTTTTGTCTGGGGGTGCAACGCAAGAGGGGTTTGGTGAACGTAGTATACTCTTGTGTACAAAGTTTTGTAAAAATAACTGCTACAGGTGCAGAGATATAGCTGTTGAAGTGTTTTTTGTATGGGGGGTGCAATGCCTCTTTATTCAATTTCCTCCAGTTTTTGCAGGGTGTTTGGTGAACGCAGAGAACGCTTACAGAGTTTTGTAATAATAGCTAATGCAAGTGCAGAGTTATAGAGTTTTGTTAATTTTTTCCGTATGGGGGCTAACACCCACACACCCGCCGAAATTACTTAACTCTATTTCGTGAGGTCAATGGACATATTTTAACACTTCTGCGTACTAAAAAATGCATTTAGAATTTTTCACATCTAGATTGTATGAAACAGTGCACTGTGTGGCGTTAGAAAATAACGCCCAAAAGCAAAAACTAAATTACAAGTTTTTTTAAAGTTTTAATAAAAGTGACTCATTGGATATTTTGCTATTGATTATGACAAAACTTTGCTCACAACTAAGTTATTTTAAACCCTAGGACTGTTAAAAAAAAGAGTCTTTAACGAAGTATAAGGAAATTTTAAAAATTTAATGTTTTCTGTTTTAAATTGTAGAATATTTGTGCTACTTTAACCCTTTATAGCCCAATTTAAAAAAAAAAAAAATAGTCAAAATTACTAATAAAAACGGATAAAATGAATAAAGATGTTTTAGAAAGTTGTTTATTGCGTGATTTCATATTGTCCTTAAAACAACAAGTTTTATTAAAAAAGTAGATTTAGAGTTTCTCAGTGGGGTACGAAAATACGTTTTTTGTAGCTATTCTAGCAACAAAAAAAAAAAAAAAAAAACAATATGAGGTTGATTTTAGGTTCTAGTTTATATTTTCTTGATATAAGTACACACTAAAAAATAAAAGTTTACTTTTCTTACTTAAGTATTCATTTTAAACTTTTTTGGTAGGGTAAGGGAGGGAAATATGGACCACCCATCTTTCTTTTTTAAATAAAACCCAAAATACATAAAACGAAAGAATTAATTTCATGTTAATTTGTAAAGTAAACAATTTACCTTTATTCTGATTCACTTTTAGATAAATATCTCATCAGGATTAAGAAAAAAAATTTAAAAACTGAAAATACTCAAAATGAAGATAAAAAAAAAGTGTAGTGTAATATAGACCATATAGTCCATTTGGTACAGAAGTTGCATATAAAAATATCACTTCCACATTCGGCACATTTTTCATGGCTCCAAGAACGTCAGATTACACATTCAACCCAAAATTCGCCATGTCGATCTTCAGAGTAAAGGGTATTACATTATATGCATTTTTTATCATTTTTTTCCTTTGTAGTTAACGAATTACATATAACGACCATCAGACTCGTCATGAAAACTGCAACTAGATTCCCCATCTGAAAATGATGATAAATACATTTGTTTTTGAGGCTTTTTTCTTTGGTGGTCCATATTACACACAGCACGTGTTAGTGAAATAATTGGTTTTTTTATCAAAAACTCTTGTGGTTAATGAACTAATTTGTGCTAATAAATTATAAATGGTATTCACTGACTTTATATAATTAACCATTTATTTAAAAACGCGATGTCTTTAAAGTGAAATAATGAAATATACTCACTAGAAAAAAATTATCACTGATCTTTTTTTTAGAAAAAACAACTTTACAGAAACATGCGACTTCACCGAACGCTAAAATCGCCCTATTATAAGCTTTAGGTATTAGCGTTAAGTTTGAACATGAATATCTGTAAATCCTATGTATGCAGTGGGAAATAACCGTGTGGTCCATATTACCCACGTAGTCCATATTTCCCTCCCTTACCCTATTAAATTCCGATTTTTTTCAAAAAAAAAAATAAATTTTTTCCAAAAAAGTATAAAATTTATGCCAAAATACTTCATTGTTCTACATAAATACGTTTTGGTTTTCTAACTAAATTTTTACTGTGTACTTGATTTATCGTACAACTCATTCCGAGCATTTTTGAGATCGTAAAAAAATAAAAGTAAAACTGCATCAACCCGAAATTTTGCATAAATCGACGCTGAGCGACTTCTAAGTGACCTTAAAAAAAATTTTTGAAAAATCTCAGCTCACTTTTTTGACACCCTCTTTCATATTTTTGGGCGTAATTGTGGATTTTTGAAAAATATTACTTTTTTTTTTTTGAATCCGTTCTAATATATGTTTATAATTACTCACTTGTTTCAATCATAACTCATTGACTACATTAGTTTTTGTACACTCACCTGAAACAAAAGAAAGAAATTGTTTATAAGTATAGTTTTTTAAATATTTGTAAAAGGTAAATTTTATCAATTAGTCTGTTCAATAGCTGAAGAGAGGTCATGCTATTAAATCCTCCACAAAATTTCTCTTACGGTTGCAAGCATCTCGCCCACATAAATTGACTGTATGTAAATCAATGCAAAATATGTGTGATAGTGAATGTTAACCGCATTTCAAATATCTGAGAACAAATGTTAATGTTTGCTTTCAAGTACCAAAAAAATCCTACTTTATTTATCATTTATTCAAAAACACTTTTTCGAATTGAAAGATTATACAAAATTCTCACTTTTCATTAAAAAAAAAAAAAAAAATTGATAAATAAACATAATGCCGGAATTGTTAAAAAGTAGAATCCAAGTCACGACTTTTAGTTAAACAAACATGCGACAATATTCGACACTTTATCATCACGAAGGCAAGTTTGAAAAAAAAAAAAAAACAACATCAACTACTATCAAGACAAAGATGTCCTCGACATTTGCTGGGATTGTCAGTGCAAGTTGTTGCTTATGTTTCAGTCACTTTAAGCAAGCAACTTACTAACGTTAGAAAAAACAACAGGCAACACACAACAAAAAGAGTAACTCATGCTGGCTGTGAGCAAACTAACGAAGGGCGCGCTTGTGTTACTATCAAGACAGACAGACAGACAGACCGAGGGACGGACAGCAATCGCAACTGCAAATGCTATTAAAAAGAATGACTTTCATTGATTTTTGCATTAAGCAGCACAGGCAGTAGTTTAACAAGCATTTAAAGAAAGAAAGGAAAAAATCTATAATGCAAAACTGCATTTTTTTTTCTCGATTCCTAATTCTAATTCGCTTTCAAACTAACAATGTCTTTTCCCATAATGTCCACTTATTGCTGCTGCAAGTTTCTACTGTTTTTTTGCCAATGTTGCTGCTTGTCACGTTGACTAGTGTGATTTTTGTATATTTTAAACAGCACTTTGGATATGTGAAAAAAGGAATAATCAAAAAAATTTATGTTAACCAAATAGAATTAAAATTAATGAATTGACATTTGAACTGTTCGAATAACACTATAAACGGAAATATTTCAAATATTTTCTTCCGCTTAAGTTATAAAAAAATAAAATCCAAAAAACTCAATGAAAATATGTTAAAAAATTTGACCTCAATAATTTCCACACAAAACTTTCACGCTATCAGAATAGAAAAATCCAAAAAAAAAAAGAAGAAGCCACCAACACCTTCTAAAGCAACAAAACACCGACTTAACCACAAAAAAAAAAAAAAAAAATAAAATTCATTGACACCCAAAAAACCGTAAAGATTCGCCTACTGACCAACTTGATAACATTGAGCAAATGCTGCGGCTGTGTCTTTGATTAAATCGAAAAATTCTGTAAGTAATACAATAAAAAAAACAACAATACAAACTAGGAAATAATATGACGACAACAACAAGATGCTGACAAAAAAAAAAAACAATGTTCAACAACAACAACTTCGTAAAACACAAGCCAAAAAATAATGATTTTCTATTGATTAAAATCAAAGAAAAATAGAAAAATTGTGCATTTTTCTAACAAGTTAAGGAAATACTTTAACGTGGTTTTTGTTATTCCAGAGAGTTGCTTTTCTTTTGTTAGATTTACTTTTTTTTTAAATGTTTTTTTTTTTTTTTTTTATAAACACGTAATAGTATTATTTACGCTTTTCCCACCATGACTGCCAACTATAATGTAAACGACGATGATGATGAAGATGATGACAACAACGCAGCAATGTAGCTGGCTGCTAGTAATGACCCTTGCTACGGCAATCGATATTAATGCAGCCTTTCATTAACTGCAATGGGCAAGTCCATGCATTAACATATTGCTAAAGTTAAAAATATATATTAAAATTTAACCCCATACAGTGACTTTATCTTCGCCAACCATAAGCCCACTCCTATGGTTTTATTTCGACTTTTTTTACAATTAAACTTTATAATTCGCAACATGTTTGAAAATAACATTACTTTACTACTGTTTGACAAAATAAATATATATGGCAAGCCCTCGGGAGATATGGCACCTTTTTGTGGAACTTTATAAAATCAGAATTTAAAGATATTTTTATAAACACTAAACACGAATTTATTAAGTCTTTAATTTATTTAAAACAAAGAAAAATTGCTTCAACTAAAATAAAAATTATACCACATCTATGCTTGTTCAGTTAAAAAACAAAAAAAAAAAAAAATATCCAGTAAAGTGCCACCATAAGATGGGTGATTTGGCACCCGCAGTGTTTACCAAGTATTTGGTGCCAGTATTGTTTCATGTGCATGTATTTTGTGACCATATGCGGCACATTATGATATAAATTCAATCGTCTGAATAAGTATTTTGTAAACAGTATTCTCAACATCAAATGCATCCATCAGATTTATATTGAAAGTAAATATTTTCTTCACCTGCTTCTTCCGCATAGCTTAGTAACCACTTTTCGTTTCTAAATCCTCTTCTTTAGAACCACCACCCGTTGTATTGATTGTATTTTCCGCTTGAATGAAAACAACGTTAGCCGTTTGTATTTAAAATTTTTTGTAAAAAAATTCTTGTACAAAAGTAATTATGTAACTCAGGCTACACGAATTATTCACCGCGAAGTTTTTCGAGCAACTGAGTTATATTTAGTCTAAATTAGATATCTTGAAAAGCCTCAAGTATTGATATTGGAAGCGGTGCCTTATCACTAAGGGTGCCACATCAATTGGGGTGCCACATCAATTGGGGTGCCACATCAATTGGGGTGCCACATCCATTGGGGTGCCTTATCACTAGGGGTGCCACATCAATTGGGGTACCACATCAATTGGGGTGCCAAATCAATTGGGGTGCCACATAAACTGGGCTGTCACATCAAATGGGGGTGCTACATTAATAAGGGTGCCACATCAATTGGGGTGCCACATTAATAAGGGTGCCACATCAATTGGGTGGCACATTAATTAAGATGCCACATTACTCGGGGTGCTATATCCCTTCGGTTACTATATCACTTGGGGTGCCACATCACTTGGGGTGCCATGTCACTTGGGGTGCCATGTCACTTGGGATGACATAGCGCTTGGCGTACCATATCACTTAGGGTGCCATATGACTTGGGGTGCCATGTCCATGCGGTGCCACATCAATTGGGTGGCACATTAATTAAGATGCCACATTACTGGGGGTGCTATATCCCTTCGGTTACTATATCACTTGGGGTGCCATAACACTTGGGGTGCCACATCACTTGGGGTGCCATATCACTTGGGATGACATAGCGCTTGGCGTACCATATCACTTGGGGTGCCATATGACTTGGGATGCCATATGACTTGGGGTGCCATGTCCATGCGGTGCCATATCACTTGGGGTGCCATTTCACCTGAGGGTGTCATATATGTCAGATTAACACTACGTTAGTCAATGATTCTAAAAAGAATCAAGTTTTTTTTCTACCCTAACCTTTTTCTGTGGATTTGTCCCACATTCAGTTACAGTTGATAATTTTTTTCTTGTTTGTTTTTGAAGAAGGCGACAATCGCATTCAACTGCAACGCATTTTGTAAATGCAGCGTTGATTGCATGTTTATTTCATATTTTCCAAGCAACCAAACAAAACATTTGATAGATAGATGGTTGACTGAATGTTTGAATGAATGAATGAATGCATGCATGCCAATAAGGTTGTTTAGTTTAAAAAATTTTTTAACAAGCAACATCTTTGTCATCATCAGCAGCAGCAACGTCATCTTAGCATTTTTGTTTGGGACAACACAAAACAATGCTTTGAGTAGCTATCAGTCACAAAAGTAACCGCCTCTTCCGTCTGCTTGCATGTTTGAGTGTAATATTGACAGTTGTTGTTGTGGCTCTTCTTGGTTGGAATTAGCGCGCTAAATACATACTTTATGTTAAGAAGAAGGAGTGTATAATTCAATAAGCGTCATCAATGGATGTTGCTTGTGTTGTTCTGTTCGTGTGTGTGCAACATGTCAGTTTTAGTTTGATGAAGATGTGTTGTTATCTACCGCTCAAACTTCACTTTAAAGACCGCCACACAGTTACGGTACAAATTATGACTTATCAAACACGTTATGAATGACAGGGCACATACACATACACAACCACCAACCTGTTTGCATGCGCCGTTAGTTTATGTGATATTCAAATTGAGCATTGAATGTGTCATGCAAGAAATGCATTTTTCAGATATTTGATATGTCAGTTAAATAGGCTTGGGTCTTTAAAGGAAGACATTTCATACACAGTTTAGAAAATTGGGGTTTAAATCAACTCAAAGTAAAGTAATTAATGTTTTTTAAAATGGTTTTTCTAGCAATAAAAAAAGTGTTAAGCTAACATTTTCACGACATTGAACACCTTGGCATCAGACGTTACATCGATTTCTTGTAGCAGAACAACACAAATTTTCACTTTTAGCACTTGAAAATTAAATAACACTTCTACTACTTTGCATAAACGCAACGTAATTTGCATTCTAAATACAGCTTGAAGCTGGCTGGCTACCAGCAGTTCAAGTCCCTTCGTGGTTACTTTTATACAAATCAGCAGCAGACCTGACAGACAGTGCGTGGCTAGTTGACGCACTTTAAAATGTAGACGCAGACACATAAAACTTTTTTATAATGACATGTTTGGCGACATTGGCACATGCGAAACTTCCGTGCAGTTTAAAATGTTAATTTTATTGCTAAAAAGGTTGTCAACAGCAAATTTAATTACGCGCACTGGCAGTGTGACATGTATTAGCCTAGAGTTTAAATTAAAAATTATTTATGTAATAACTGGATTGGGATTCGATATGACGCACTTCAAGCTTTAAGCTAAAGGAATCTTATTTTGGTGGTGTTGTAATTGAGACCATTGAGGGTAAAAAGTTGCGCCAAAGTGTGGCAAAAGTAATGTCATAATATGAGTTGGCTGAAAGGTTTGAATTAGCTTCTCAACTTTCTTAGTTCAAATATAATCAAGTTAAAAGCAAAACCACATCAATTCTAATTTACAAAATTCGGAATATTTTCCTTTTACTTTTTAATTTGTGATTTTGCAACTAAAAACTGATATTTGGCAAGCGCTGCAGGTTTTTTACTTTAAACCTTTTTCTAATCAAATTGCGCCGTTTCCAAATCAAAATAAACCTTTCTCAAATCAAATTATACATTTCCTTAATCATATTTTATCCAAATTACGAGTAAATTTAAAATTTTCGAATTCAAATTTAACATTTTTAACTTTTCCCAAATCATATTAAACTTTATCCAAATTAAATTAAACCTTTTCCAAATCGAATAAACATTTTTTTAAATCAAATTAAACTTTTTTGAGTTTAAAAGTTAAATTAGAGACAAACCAGAATGTTATCAAAAAAAGCATCTAGTACATTTATTTTGTGTGACGTAGACCTATTAAAACCAATTATTTGTTCTTAATAATATTTATAGATAGTGAGTAATTAATAAGAAAAGAAGTTCGTTTGTACGGGACAGCCCAAATCTACCATACTTTCCATTTTTTGACTTTGTAGCAAGTTTTTAGCGAAATTAATAAGCTTTAAAAATTAGAAAAAATATTCTTGGATAGACTAAGGGTCAAGGTATAGTAAAACAATAAAAGTTTGAAAAAATATTTATTTAAATGAGAGTTATTAAATAAAAATTAAATTGTTTGTACGGGACATTTTTGTTTGTACGGGACTCGTACGAAATACATGTATATTTAATTAGTTTTAAATCATTTTAGAAATGAAAATATAACGCTATGATTACCCCAAGCGTGTTTTTTGCATGTTACTTGATGGCCATTAACTGAAATTTAATGAACTTTTGATATTCCTGGGATAGGCTCATGGATGAACATTTTTAATTTTTTAAGCTATATCTGATTCAAAAATGAAAAAAATTCTCGTAGAGGGTACTAAAGTGGCTGCTAGTGTCGTGAAATTGACTACGGCACCTTCTCTTTGACTTCGACCTTTTTGACTTACAAGTCGTTTAACATTACCACCGACTCCGTGAACCACGCCTTTGGGATGTGTCCATAAGTTACATAGATGCTGTTTAAGCATTACGTAAGCAGATTTTCAATGATATAAGCAAAAATTAGCAAATCGTGAACACGAACCCATCTCTTATGATGAAACGTAAGCAGATTTTCAAATACGAACAAGAATTCAGGAACTAAATTATTTTTATAATTAAAGCAATAGCGGTCATACGGAAATTGAAAAAGTCCTTGCACTTTAAATCAATTTTAAGGCCTAAAGTTAGACTTTAATTTAAATGTTTTTTGTCTTACGTAAGAATTTTATCGACCTCTCCTCCTGTATAAGCAACAATAAGCAAATCTTGAACCACTTCCCACCTAAATATGCTTACGTTATACTTGAACGGCCCTATATGAACACCATTTCATTTTTATATGGCAGTTTTGCTCATATCTCATATAATTAAAAGTCACAATTTCTTAGGTGCATATACATAATAAGGCCCCCTGAGACTTACAGTTCATAGAAAAACAGTAACCAACGGTGACCGTACCCATATCGATAATTTTTAAAGAGTTTTTTCAACAATATTAGAAAAAAATTAATAGAAATCTTAATAAAATAAATATTGTGTTTGTACGGGACAAGTAATAAGATAATAATTACACTAGTTTACAAATGATTAAATGCTGATTCCGAAAATCGCATTTTTTTTTTTATTTCGTGTCGTTTTCGGTTTTTTGACCAAAAAAAAAAGATAGTTCCACTTAAATACAAATATCTCAAGAACCAATGTTTGTATTCAAACAAATATGTCATATTAAAGGTAATTAAATTACCTACAAATGATACTCACGTCACTTTTTGGCTGAGTTGTTAGTTTCGATGAAATAAATTGATTTCTGAAAAAAAGAGTATATTTTTCCGAAAAAATTACAAAAATCTCTAAATCAACTGCAGATTTTTACAAGAAAAAAGAAAATTTAAAAATCATTTTGTATTTTTATCAGTCTATAAATTTGTTAGGCAAATACAATACTATTTAAGAAAATCGATGGAAAAATGCAAAAGTTGTATACAATTCATTGATAACTTACCAAAATGCGTTTTTCCCTATTTTTCCGTTTTTTTGTAATAAACTGTTCGAAAATTTGAAACTTTTTGTAAAAGAAATTAGAAAATCCAAAAAATTCTTAAAGAAGGCATTAAAAGGAAATACCCGTGCCTCGCGGTTTTTCTCTAGCACGTTAGATTTTTTTTTAATCGATTTTTGAAGTTTTTTAATCCACTGTACATGATGAAAAAACAGAAATAACGCATTTTTGTGTTAAATCGATGAATTTAACTATAGGATCCTTATCATGTCTTCAGCAAACTTATGCAGGATACTACGCGGAATATTTTTGTAGACAATTTTAGCCCTCTCAAACCCCCACATGTAGGTCAAAATGACCTTCATGTGGGGGTCAAAATGACCCACATGTGAGGGTTTTAGAGGGTTAAAATTTTCTACAAAAATATTCCTCGCAGTATCCTGCATAAGTTTACTGAACACATAATACACCTCAGATGTAAGGATCATATAGTTAAATTCATCGATTTAACACAAAAAAGCGTTATTTCTGTTTTTTCATGTACAGTGGATTAAAAAACTCCAAAAAACGATTAAAAAAAAATCTGAAGTGCTAGAGAAAAACGGCGAGGCACGGGTATTTTCTTTTAATGCCTTCTTTAAGAATTTTTTGGATTTTCTAATTTCTTTTACAAAAAGTTTCAAATTATCGAACAGTTTATTACAAAAAAACGGAAAAATAGGGAAAAACGCATTTTGGTAACTTATCAATGAATTGTATACAACTTTTGCATTTTTCCATCGATTTTCTTAAATGATATCTTATTTTCTTCACAAATATATAGTCTATGATACAAAAAAAAAAATATTATAAAAAAGTTATGTCTTCTTGTATAAATTTGAAGTTGAATTTGATTTTTTCTTAAGATTTTTTTTTTTTAAAATCAATTTATTTCACCGAAACTAACGAACCAACCAAAAAGTGATGTGAATATCATTTGTAGGTAATTTAATTACCTTTAATATGACATATTATTTGTTTAAATACAAACATTGGTTCTTGAGATATTTGTATTTTAATGGAACTATCTTTTTTTTTTTGGTCCAAAAACCGAAAATGACCGATATCTCGAAAACGACACGAAATAAAAAAAAAAAATGCGATTTTCGGAATCAGCAGCCCATTTTCCATATAAAATGAGTAACGGCATTCGCTGGGAATTTTGGCTGTAAACTAGTGTTATTATACTTTAGGCAAAATAAAATCCGAAAATTACTGCACTTTTTAAGAGTACCCAAGTAACTAGCTTTAAATAAAATGTTAATAAAATTAAACCGTTATGTGTGTAGACAGAAAATTAATTACATCGATTTGTGCGTTTGTACGGGACACCCATAACTGTTTTGTTTGTCGCGGTATAATACATATGTTTGCAAGATAGCTTTTTTGCAAATACTGTTTATCAATACACTAGTCTATGACCTTAAACGACAGATATAATTTGTAACGTAACTCATCATGGTTTAATAGAAAAACAATGATGAATATGATCAAAAATATACCTAGTAAAAAAAAAATTTTGGCACTTTTTTTAACTGTAAAAAACTAAGCCTAATACCAAGATTTTAGTATGAAATCAATTTGAAAAGTAAAGTTTAATCCCACTAGAATATATTCGATCCATTAGAACATTTGAAAAATAAATCTGAAACATCTGCTAAAAAATAAAAACTATTCCAAATCAAATAAAATTTTTCAAATCAAATAACGTAAACATTGAAGTTAGTTTATTGACTGTTTTTTTGCTTGTATAGTACTAATGAAAGTACCAACGCGCTTTTTTCTAAATTGAAGTATGATAATTTTATATTGAACTAATTAAACAGTCATTTTTGCAATTTTTCAACAACAGACGCTAGCAAGTGTTAACATGGAAATTGATTATTAGATTATTTTCAAATAAACTAAACTTTTTCCAAGCCAAATAATACTTTTCTCAAATCATTTAAAATTTTTTCCAAATTAAATTAAACTTTTTCCAAACCAAACTATTCTTTCCTCAAATAAAATTAAACTTGTTCCAAATTAAACTAAACTTTTCTGTATCAAATTAACCTTTATACAAGGTGTTTGGTAGACAAAGTCATCATACTAGGGATTCCAATTTTTGGACTTTTTGCGATCCCGGGATTTCGGGATCAGAAATTTTTCAATCCCGGGATCCCGGGATTTTTCGGGATTTGTATGAATTTTTTTTCTTTCTAAATAAAGCAGAATTTAGTATTAAAAATTCCTAATATTTTGTCTTATATACCCCTACTACACCCCTACAAAGATATTTTATTTAAAAAGTGTAAAAAATATTAAAGAACAATTTCTTAACACATTGGCTGCCATGGCTATTGATTTCAATAGCCAGTACAGTTTCATTCAGGCTTGTGGCTATGGATTTCCATAGCCAGTAGTTTTTTGCTATTTTGCCTCGTCATGAAAAATGCATAGCCTCTAGAAACAAAATTCAATACAAAACGAAAAGCTTATCACCACTCTTAGTGCTAAGTGAACTTGGTTTGAGGAGTTTTTGGTTTGTATAGCTTTTATAGGCATTTATTTTGAGAAATAATAAAAACTATTTCAGTGTGGGAAAATTTTAATAGCTAAGAGTCGAAAAAATAACGGCAGGCTTCTCAAACTATGCAGGCATGATACCTCAATAAGTATTTCCAAGCTATATGTGTAAGTTTGGACGAATTTGAACAACTCTATATTATTTTTTCGAGTTGCTCAAAATTAGGATTTTCCCACAATGTGTGCATTTGCCAACTTGGATTTAAGAATTCTCAAATTTTGGCTTCAGATTCGTGATCAGCGACCCCCAAAACCCCCGGGTGATGCAATTTACGCCAAAATATTAAAAAAAAAATTATTTTACGACCCCTTTCGGCGCGTTTTACAACGTTTTCATATTGAAATTTTTAAAAGCGCCACTGGGTACTCAAAAGCTTTTAAAAAAACGAAAATTTTGCGATCCAAAACTTTATGTTCCGTCCGCACAAATTCTCGCGACGGAGGTGGCCGGTTGACGTGAAACGTCCCATATATATTTATATACAGTACTGTTAACTTTATAACACTTCTTTCTTCTTCCTGGCTATTGAAAATAATAGCCACGGCACTTGGAAAACAGATAGACGTCTATCTTTACGTAGGGTGCCGTAGCTATGATATTCAATAGCCAAGACTAAATCTTTTCTAGGACTTCCAAAAGTTGTAGAAACGCAACTTAACACCTAACAATGACCGTTATTTCATATAAAACATGAAAACAGAAAAAAAAAATGTTGGCACCCTGGGAAACAGTACAAAATTTGGTCTGGCAGTCAATGTGTTAAAAGAGGTTCATTTCATTTAACATTTTTCGCCTTTTTTAAAAAACAAAAAAATAAAAAATACTTATTTACTTCAAAAACGAACATAAAGGTACATTACAGCATTATATGCTTAGTTCAATGCATACATAAAATATCATACATATTTAATTATGTAAAATAGTGAAATCAAAGTTTTAACAAGTTGGACTTGAAAGGAATAACTTTTCTTTTAATCAGTTTTATTATTATTAAAATATGTTTTTAGGAAAATTAAAGCATTTATTGCTTTATCATCCAATTTATATCTTAATTTATTACATATCTGTGGACTTTTGACAAAACAACCTGAGTCGAGATATGACAATTCTCCAGGATTTTAGTCCTAAATAAAAAATTTAAATATGCTTCTATTGGTATAACCGCCATGTCTCTATGATTTCTTGTTCCAGAGATATAAGGGTGTCCCATAGTTCACGCAAGATTTGAAGTGTTATGAACCAAAAAGATAATAATTTGACAGCTAACACTTTAAGATTAGTAAAAATGTATGGAAAGAGGAGATTCAATGCTGCATCAACGAAATTGAGCCACATTATTGAAAAGTAGTTAATCAGTTTTTAGGCTCTCCTGAAAAGTTGCCAATTTCGAGTTAGGTTGTTTTGTCAAAAGTCCACAGATATATAACCTTACACCAGGCATTGAAATAAGCTGCAGCAATGTTCTATTTCTGCAGAAATAACTTCAAATTTGCAGCAATAACAGTCAAAAATTTTAAAAAATTGTAATAATAATATTTAGCCAAATTCATATTATTTTGTTTTTGAGTTAATCGTTGAAACTAAATACTCATTTTATTTTGCATATAACCGTTGTCTTAGGTGTCTAACCTCCCAATCTGGGCTTAAATGTAGTACTCGGCAACTCTACTTTAAACATATTTTTACAAATGCAAGAAAGAAAATTTCACTATAAATTTTCAATTTTAAATTAAATCATTGCCATGATATCTGTTTTTTAATATTAATATTTAGTATTCAACAAACACTTGAATAAGGCACTAAAAAAATTTTGAAAAGAATTGCAAATAATCAAAAAAAAATCTGCAGTAATATTTTTTTTCTTATTTCAACCCCAGCTGCACACGAAAAGCATCTTTTTGATTCAACACTTGTTGGTTGAATTGAAAAAAGATAATCGAAAGTTTTCTGGAGGAAATAACGCCTATCACCACCATTACAAAATATATCAATTTCTTCCATTAAAACGTCGGATAAATTGTAAGATTATCTAGAAAACAAATTTTTTGAAGTGGTATTCAAAACTAGATTTAATTTTTCTATCAAGTTTTTTGCTGCGATTACATTAACTGTATGGCTATTGTCCTCAATTTGAGTTTTAAATCTAGAGAGAATAAGTTTTATCTCTACTTTAATGTGATTTTTCTGTCATTTAACAAAAAAAAACTTGCAAAAGAAATCCCGGGATTGGTAGCACTAATCCCGGGATTTTCGGGACTGCAAAAAGGCTCGAATCCCGGGATCCCGGGATCCCGGAATCCCGGGACTGAAATCCCTACATCATACATACATATATCTTGTTCAGTGTTTGCGAAGTTTAATTTGAGCTGTAAAAAGGTTAATCTGATTTAGAAAAAGACCAAAAAGTTGAATTTAAATTGTAAATGTGTTATTTTGGTTTGTAAAAAGTTTATTGTCGTTTGGAAAAAGATCAATATAAGATAAATAGGTTTAACTTAGCAGAACATTAACATGGTGTTAACAAGAACATCCAAACTGAATACAAGTTAGCTGTTACTGGAAAAGCAAAAAGTGTTGTTAATACGAAAAATAAACTTCCTTAATAAACACCCCTTATAAGCAAACGAACTGCTAAATAATGCATACATTTACCACCAAGAGCATTAAAGTGATAGAGGCTGTGACACTTTCATTACTAAGCATTGCAAAACAACAAAAAACAAAATCGAAAATAATGAAAGTTAAATCGAGTGATTTATACGAAATGTAGTTGGAGAGCATAGAGTTTTTGGATCCTACTAAAGCTGTAAATATTGAAATTTAAAGGTGTGCCATATCACTTGGGGGTGCCATATCACTTGGGGGTGCCATATAACTTGGGGTGCCATGTCACTTAGGGGTGCCATATCACTTGGGAAGTCATATCACTTGAGGATACCATAGCAATTAGGGTGTCATATCACTTGAGGGTGCCATATCAAATGAGGGTGCCATATCTCCATGGTTTATTTTATAGTAAGCCGATTATCCTCTCATTTGGCAATTCGTTTAGAAGCTCTGGTTAAGAATCTGTATTAAATGTTAAAATATCAAATTTTAAATTTAAACATGGTTTTGGACCCCAGGACATTGAATGGTATATTTTTTGGAGAATCATCCATACACCCTTTACAAGCAAACGTTCTGCCAAATAATGCATACATTTAACACCAAGAGCATTATAGTGATAGAGCCTGTGACACTTTCATTACTAAGCATTGCAAAACAACAAAAAACAAAGTTGCAAATAATGAAAGTTAAATCGAGTGATTTATACGAAATGTAGTTGGAGAGCATAGAGTTAAATACCCTTTTTAAGCGAAAGGCATGACACGAATTCTATTTCCATTTGCCGTTTTATATTATTTGCAATTTGCATTCATGCGCATGCGCACAACCGTGTTTTCGTGTCTAAATCAAAATGCTAAACAGAAAAGCACAAGAATTTTTATTTCCTTCCAATGAAATACAGAATATAGAATGAAGAAAATCCACAATTATAAAGCGAAATTCCCAAAAAAAAAAAAAAAAAAAAATAATTAAAATTCTTTTAAACGAATTAAAACAAAAAATTAAATTAAATTTTGTGCACGTTTTTTCACAAAATAAAAAGAAAAAAAAAAAACCAAAAAGCCAAAGCTCCCACCCAACTATTCCTGCACATCGCGACTACATTAAAATTTTGCAGCCAAAAAAAATTTCATGGGAAAGTTTGGAAATTTTTTTTTGTTGTTACGAAAAGCACATTTGTGCTCCTTTTTAGAGGTCATTTGCATAAATCCCCGCTTTGGTTTTTGCTTTTTTTTTTTTTGTGGTAGCAACATTGCAGCTGCGCGGCAACAAATGCTCCCTCACGTTATTGGTGATGGTGATAGAAACAAAGAAAAAAGTGAATATTGGTAATAAGTAAAAGAAATTGCATAGATAGTTTATTGAAAGTTTTAAGAGAAGTCACACAACGGAGGAGCTGTAATCAAAAAAGCAGAAAAAAAATGCGCCAACTTTCAGCATTTAAAATTTATGCAAGCGAGATTTGCGCTGCTAGATACATATTTGACCCAGTGTCAGTTCAACTGTCGTTGGATATGAGGCGGGAGTATTGGGATGTATTGCACACAAAATGCTGTTGGTTGCTTCGCGCAAACGTTTTCTAAAGCTTTGCTTTGGAATGTTATTCTTTTTTTTTGTTTTTCAGCACCAAAGGGTGCACATTTTTTTTTTTTTTTTTTGGCAATAGCTCGCTGTATTCGTTAGTTTTATACTTTTGGAATAAATTATTGATTGTTATGCTTGAAGTAAATTTCCGCATAGACAAAATCAAATTTTAAATATTATTTTTTTTTTTTTTTTTATAAAAATCAAGTTACTGAGCAATTATTTTAAAATAATTATATTTGATTAAATCATCTTTAAGAAAAAATGCCACATATTTTTCCAACTACAATTAAATTAACACAACAGTAAAAAAACCTCGATAAAAATCAATTTATGTTCAAGGCATACAAATAATAATTTATTTCCTGTGATTAAGAAAAATCTAAGTTTTCATCTTTCCAATGTTAAGGCATAATAACAACAATTGCAGCAAAATGCTTTATAGATTTTTCTGATGCATGCGTTCGGAACATTGCATTCTTGTTCACTGTGAATGTAGAAAAAGTACTATCTTACAACAGCAATGAAAGCTGATGATGACGATAATAATGTGCTGCAATTCTTTTAAAATAATAAGGGAAAATCAATTTCTCTTACATTCCAAACTAACTTCAATAATAAAAAAATTTTAAGTAAGTCAGCCATTCATATAAATTAGTGACATAGTGACTATCTCCGGTATTAAATGTCATAATGGACAAGGTGTTCAATCAGTGTTGTTTATAAGTGGAACATTAGCTCTTTAGACTACATGAAGGTTTTTCTTACAAAAAAAATAATTTTAGGTCGATCGACTGTACCAAAACCTCAAAATATTATCAAAAAAAAAAGTCAGCCGTTTACATTCCTAATTTTTTTTTTAACCACGAAGTCTTTCGCGCTACTGAATTAATCTGGTCTTAATTTGGATGCTCCGAAAGCTGTAAATGTTGAAGTTCAAAGGGGTGCCATATTACTTGGGGGTGCTATATCACTTGGGGTGCAATATAACTTTGGGGTATCATATCGCTTGAGGGTGCCATATCACTTGAGGGTTCCATAATACTTGGGGAGCCATATCACTTGTGGGTGCCATATCAATTGGTGTGACATGTCGCTTGAGAGTGCCATATTACTTGAGGAAGCCATAATACTTGCGGTTGCTATATCACTTGTGAGTGCCATATAACTTGGGGTGTCATATCACTTGGGGGTGCCATATCACTTGGAATGTCATATCACTTGGGGGTGTCACATTACTTGAGGAAGCCATAATACTTGCGGGTGCTATATCACTTGAGGATGCTATATTACTTGAGGGTGCCATATCACTTGATGGTTCCATAATACTTGGGGAGCCATATCACTTGTGGGTGCCATTTCAATTGGTGTGACATGTCGCTTGAGGGTGCCATATTACCTGAGGAAGCCATAATACTTGCGGGTGCTATATCACTTGGGGGTGCCACATAACTTGGGGTGTCATATCACTTGGGGGCGCCATATCACTTGGAATGTCATATCACTTGGGGGTGTCATATTACTTTGGGGTTTCATATCACTTGGAAGTGTCATATAACGTGCGGGTCCCATATCACTTCGGGGTGCCATATTACTTGAGGGTGCCATATCACTTGAGGATGTCGTATTACTTGGAGTTGCCATATCTCCAGGGCTTATAAGCTATGTCTACAAGTCCTAAATTTTTAAATTCGTCGGAATACACTTTTTTTGTTACTTAAAAGATGATAGATTTGCGCCTTAAAAGTGTGAAGCAACATTTGACACTATTTTGCTTCATAAGACGTCTGCTTTTTGAAATTTTAAATAAAAATGCGGGAAATGAATAATTATTCCTAATTATCTTAGCTTATCAAAATATTAAAACTTTTCACTAAATAAATTTAATTTTTTTTTTTTTTTTTGATTTTTATTTTAAAATATCCAAATTAAATACCGCAATTATTTGTACGTTTTTAATTGACATAATTTATTTTGCGGATAGAAAAGACATAATTATGGAGAAAATTTTACGAAATCACAAATGTAGCAGCTGCTGCAACACCCAAAAAATGCAAATTGACAAAAGCAAAGCTCAACAGCAGCATCTTAATCTCAATAAAGTTTATTTACATACGTGCAACAGTTGAAAAAATGAGTTTGTGTTAGCAAGAAGATTCTAAATAAAATTTGGTTTAACGTCAAGAAGTTTGTTATGCTGTGCCGCAATACGAAAATTAGCATTTGACCGCATAATGTAAGGATATTGCATGCAGTTGAAAGCTAGTTGCTGCGCCTTGCTAATGGTGGCGCTACATGTTGCATGAGTAAAATTAATGTTTGATGTAAAATTTCTAACAGCAACAAAGTTGCTTAATGTTAGAAAAAGTATTAAAAATGCAAATGCAAGAAACTGTGCTACCAGTTTTTATTTTTAGAATGCAGTTGCTTTAGTTTGTCAAGTGTAATCAAAAATGTTAAATGGAAAATGCAAGCAGCATTAATGGAAATATTCTCTAATTTCTTGCATGGAACTGTCTCCATTTTGATTTAATTGAACTTTTATATTTTTGCAAGCAATAACAATGCAACATTTGAAGGCAATAAATGTCTTTTGAAATAGAACGTGCGATTCGTTATGTGAAAATTCATTATGAAAAGAATTCACAGTAGACGTGCCATGTTGCGCTAATGAGCAAGGCAGCACATTTCAAACATGAATTCGTTTCTATGCGCATTAACATAGAAAAAATGGAGAAAAAATTCAGGAAAGTTCATTGAACGTGCGTGTTCGTTTGAAAATTCTTTTCAATAATTAGCAAATTGCGAAATTTTTTGTTGTTGTTCTTCATCTGATTAGCAACAGAGTAACAAGCAGAGCAACAAACACATTTGCTACAATGTTGTTTTTCAGATTGCAGAACGTGATAGCAAGACGAATCCAATTTTGAGGTGTTGTGTTACTCATACGGTGTCTTGGTGCTGCTGCTACCATATAAAAGTACTGACAAATGTTTGTCCTAAACGATACCATTATCATGGCAATTTCATCGATACAACGAAAAACTTAAAGAAAATTAGCAACAAGTCTGTATGATCCGAAAAAAATATTTTGAAAGTGAAGTTTTGAAATAACATAAAAATTATTGAATGTTACAGAAAGTGATTTAAATGTCTTAGGATAAGCCTGGGAGACATGGCACCCCTAGGTGATATGGCACCCCTGGGCGATATGGCACCCCTAGGCGATATGGCACCCCTAGGCGATATGGCACCCCTAGGCGATATGGCACCCCTTTTAATTTTATTACCTGCAGTTTTTGTAGTATTCAAATATGCACAAAAACTAATTTAGTTGCGCGAAAGATTTCGTGGTAAATAGTTCATAAAGGTGCAATTGCAAAATTTTTTTTTTAAATTCGGAATGTAAACGACTGAATAATTTGTTTTTTTTTTTTTTTGAGAGGCAACACTCTGTTGAGTATTTGAATCAGTTATATGGTGCACATATCAAAATTAACAGAACTAAGCGTATTTCCGTTTTTGGATGAAGACGAGCGCAAGTAAACATTTAGATTCGTTTCATGCCATTTTTATTTCGTATACACCAAAAAAGAGAAATGGCACCCAATTACTAAGGGTGCCATTTATCACTTTGCATGTTATAAGATATTTGCAAGTACAAATATGAAGCGCTTGAACTTACAGTCACTCCAGACTTTTAGTCTGGTAGGACTTTCAATGATTCTTTTTCAATCCTTTTGAAATACAATGGGGGTTATCGTGAATCAAGATTCCCGGGGAATTTTCTTAAACTGCAATAGAGGATGCACGGCAGTCTACGAAATTTCCCCGGGAATCTTGATTCACGATAACCCCCAATATGTTTCAGAAAACTATTTGGAACACAAGTGCATCACACCAACAAAGTTGTGACATCTCGTTTGTACTTACGACTTTGAAAAACTCTAAGCCGAACACAAGAAAATAAACGGCTAGAATTCTAGCGCCTTCTAATAATGTGGTATAGCAGTTTGGTAATTTCCATAAGCACACTAAGCAGTAAGACGTCACTCACTTGTAGAACAGCCCTAATTGACCTTTTTTTTTTAAATCCAGTTTATAAAATATAAGAACATGTTATGTAAATAACTGGATTTCTGGAAGATCTCTTGGGGTGCCATATCACTCATAATCTCTGGTGATTTGGCACTTTAATGCATTTTTTTTTTTTAAATAGAAAAGAAAACATATTTTCAATAAATTTTGTTTAAATTGAAATGCTACTATTTGTTTTAAATTAATTAAAGGGATCAATTCGCTTTTAGTTCGCAGAATAATCTTTTTTCATTTCAGTTTTATAACAGTGCCATATCTCCCGTGCTTACCTTAAAGCTCGAAAAGAAATTGTAGTCAATAATAGGCTCTTCAAGAAGTTGAAATATAACTGAAAATGCTTTTCGCAGGCATACCTTAGATGTTTATTCTGCACTTTTAGAGCTGCTTTGTAAAAATTACAAGGAACGTCAAAAATTGCCAAAGGTCAAAGCTACACTAGATGCACTTATATCGAACATAATATTCGATTGTATTGGTTATGAACATGGCATATGACGAATAAAAAGTAAACGAAAAAATTGAAAGTTCGTAGCCTAAGTCTTTCGTTTTCATAACCACATACGTTAAACAAATGTTAATTTAATTTCTCTCATGTTTATTTTTAAAGAATTCTTAGCTATGTCACATTAATTTAATCAAATAAATTATGGCGTTTTAATGAGTCAACAATTAAGCCCTTGATTAATGGTTCTAAGTTGAATGAAAGTGACACCATAACAGGTCGGAGAAAGTTCTAAAAGAGCACTTACTTCACAAATTAGATTTTTGTTTTTGCAAATAATTTGACAAAAATTTCGAGTTCATTAATTTTAATTTACAAATTTTTTTGTCATTTCCTTTCGTTGATTGTTTTTTTTATTTTGCAGAACATTTGCACAACTTTCTCTCTTATTGGCTTGTTGTCAACAACACATCAGCAACAGCAACCAGAGTTGTCATCTTGATAAATCTAAAAAACAAGAATAAACAAACACAACGACGACCAGCCGAAAGAAGCAGAGGTATGTAACCGTTTTGTATTAAGATATGAGCTGACAGCAGCATTTTAGCCAAATGCCAAGTTGGCCAATTAAATATGATTTAGAATCGTGCATTAAGTAGTAACAAATTTGCGTCAACACATTGACACAATTCGGGTATATCGTTGTTGATAGTAACGTTCGGTGTGTACAACATTCTGCTTGATGCTGTTGCCGCTTTAAAGTTGGTTTCGGGGTTAAAGACTCTTAAATAAATAATAATTAATGCACAAAAAAAAACCGCTGATTTATTCTTAATTGATATTTGCGTGTAATTCAAAGCAATGCGGTTGGTGTATTCACTGTTTTTGCTGTATTTTTCGCCGCTACTGTTAATCCTACGCAAAAAATAGGGGAAATAAAAATGCTTGATTCTGTGCAATTAAATGTCATATTAATTTAGTTAATGGCAGCTTTGCGTGTCGCCTCATTGAAAGCACAGCAAGTTTATCAAAGTCCAGGCGGAAAATATTTTTTGCGAATTATTGGCGAAAGACTTGCGTTACAAAGAAATATAACATTAAGATTTTTAATTTTTTTTTTATGCTTCTTACACTCGCTACATTCGACAATTCAGCAAGGAAAACTAATTAGCATATTGGCCTAAAAATCTCAAACTGTATCCAAAGCTTAAGCTTTTGGGCACAACTGAAAAAAAAAAAAAACAAAAAACATTCACCAATTTGCTAAACGTTTTGCTCGTGAGAATTTGTGTTCAGAATAAACAAAATCATTTTATTGGAACTTTTAACTTTTTACTGCTTCCTCTACATTTTTTTCATTCATCATATGTATGTATTTAGGTAGCTGTTTATTGTATTTTTAATGACAGGGACGTGATAAAAATATCTGGTAGCTGTTAAATGTATTGAGTTTATAAGTGCAAGAAAGAAAAAATATATAAAGGTTACTTATAGCCCTCAGATTTGTGAAGATAAGAAATTTATGTATAATTCAGCTGTCATAAAAATGTTAAAAGTGTTTTTAATATGAGAAAATGTGAGCAACCAAGATACGCAAATAATAATAATTTATGTCAGTTGTAATGCGTTGAGATTGAAGGTTATTAAGGAAAAAAAAGATAAAAAAAAAAAAAATTTGAAAGCGAAAGCTATCTTTCCTGCAGTTTAATACGTGACACTCATGACTGTGACACATATGCAAAGTGTTCTATTTCATCGATTTTGTGTAGCAATGGTTTTATTAATAAAGCTGATAATTTGAAAGCAATAGGGTATTATAATTAATGCCGATTAAAATTATATAAAAAAAACATTATTACGACGTGACACTTATGACAATGCTTCAATAATGAGTAGAACTTATTGTATTTCTTTCACTCTTCTAAAATTTCTCTATTTCTTCCCGTTGTAATCTTCTTTAACTAATATTGCCGATAAGACGATTGCAATAAAATTAAAAAATTCCATACACAGAAAAACTTTTACTGTTTTTTCTAGCTTTTTGAAAATTTACTCAATTTACAAAAAATTGTTTTCCTAAAAATACAAGTTTTTGAAAATAAAAAAATGTAGTATTCATGAAATTTTGACATTTACAATAATTCAAATCACTGGGACTGAGCACTGTAATACCTAAAGAATCTCGAGCAAAAAAAAAAAATATCATGACTGTATTTAAGAAATCTCATGTCATAAAATACATCATGCCACATATAATCTCATAACATAAAAAATTTTATGCTTTAAAACATGTCATGCTATGAAAAATCTTTGCATGTCATAAACCAGTTCAATAAAAAATATTTTTTAAAAAATTTCATGCTATAAAAAATCGTATGCTATGAAAAATCTCATGCTATAAAAAATTTCATGCTATAAAAAATTTCATGCTATAAAAAATTACATGCTATAAAATATCGCATGCTATAAAAAACTCAATCACAAGGAAATCTTATTGAAAATTATATTTGAAAACGCACAGTTTTATTGTAATTTGATATCATGTTGATAGTTGACACTATAAAAAATTTTCATTAGATTGCCTTAATAATTGTCAGCTACGAAACTTAATTCATTTATCATGTCATACCTATACCTACCTATATTTTTTAAATGTTCTTCAACACTGAGGACTTAGTCCTTCAAGGTTATTTATGAAATTTTGACATTTAAATTGATTCAACTCAACTCAATTTGACACTGCGCACCGTGACACTCATGACATTTTTCCTGACAATTGTCTCTAGCCGTTAGTTATAGATAGTTGTGTACGAGATTACTTTTTAAATGTTTCAACTTAACCATTAGATTAGTAAGACCGTCTGCATAAGGTATTCGTTAAAACAGAATTATTTTGTAAATTTCATTTTTTCCGCTCAAACTATCAAATGTTTCTTTTGTGTTAAAAAGACGCATCAAACAGTTGCGGTTTGAACGTTGTCACTTGATTTGTTTGTCTTCCGCAAGACCGTCTACAGATGGTCTTTAATCTTTGGAACTCAGCAGCTTACGAAATAAAATATCGACAAATGGATTTCGAATTCCTTTTTTTCGTACCAAAAGTAGCCAGCATTTTTATATTGCCACTGAAAGAGTAACTCACTAATGGGAAAAAAAAATATTCTTTAAAGATATTATTTTTATATGGGCGATTAGCGTAAAGCATCACTCAAGCTTTGAATTACTTTTAACAAAAAAATCAGAAATTTATTCTTTTATAAAGAACGCATTCTTGCGAACATATTTTGGTTTATTTGTATATGAGTAAACTATATAATAATACATAAGACAAACATTTGTCCATCTTTTTTTACTATGTTAGAAATGGAGCACGACTTTAAGTTATACACCATTAGAAAGGTATTTGTGTGTAGATGTGCCCAAAGTTAAAATAATGTTAATACTTTTACTTTAAGCTGGGTTAAATACAAACTTTTCAATATTACCAACACCAAAATACACGGCCACACAGAGCTGAAAAAGGATAAAGACGAAAAGCATAGCATGACTGCATGTTTTTTTTGTTTTGTTTATATTTCGCTTGATTTATCTCAGGGATGATACTATAAATGAGTTTTTCTATTTCGTAACAAATAGCAAAAAAAGTATTAAAGGTGTCAAAAAAGTATCATATAGCAAAATAGTACTAAAAGTGTCAAAAAAGTACTAAAAGTGTCAAAAAAGTACTAAAAGTGTCAAAAAAGTACTAAAAGTGTCAAAAAAGTACCAAAATTATTTAATACATTTGTGGTCGATTTTTGAGCACTTGGCGATTCTAGTATTAATTAAAATATCCTCAGCCATTCAAAATAATTTTAAAAAAGAACTAAAATATCGTACGCAACAAAACTATCTGTTATCTGTAACACTTATGTTTAACAAATGTTACACTGATGAACAAAATATGCAACTATTGATTGTTGACAATTATTATGTTATTACGATTTGAGGAAAACAGTGCGCAACACATTATTTTAAGCATAACAATTTCAACTTGTAATTTTTACCACCTTAACGCTATGCAGCAACATCCAACTCGTACTACGTATCTTCTTGCATTACAATACGTTACAACAACATGTGTTGCGCTTATGTTTTCTATTGTTGTAACACTTGTACTCTTGTTAAAAATTTATCGTTGCATTTGTTGCATCTTCGTTTAAATAGTAAAACGAGCAAAGCACTCGCTGTTGTTGTACTTTTGAAGACATTTTACAAGACAAACATCAATAAACAACATAAGATGTTGACGACATCGAGTTGTACTCGATTTCAACCTGTTGATGCTATTGCTGCTGCTGCATTTGATGTTGCAGCAGCACATTCTGGCACATCAACTTTTTCAAGTTGCTATAGCAAGTTTGCCTGCCTACCTGAGATGATTGTTTGTCCTTTTTTTTCTACATATAAAGTTGATGTTGCTGCAGCATTCGTATCTATGAACTTGTCAGTTTTGTTTGGTTTGTGTGTGTGTTTTTCATTCGAACAACTAACAACATTATCATCATCCACATCCACTGCGTGCATGGGTATGTGTTTCTATGTTATTAGCTGTTACTGGCTCTAAGAATTGACTTTAATGTTATTTGAAGGAAGACTGGTTCAAGAAAATTATTTAATTCTATGCAATCGTTTTATGTATTTAACTCTGGCGTTGTTGTTTGAATAAAAAAAAACTGTATTTTAAAATATATTTAAGTACATGCATTGCTTAGTTTAGCGGAAATATAGCAGCAATCATCTTGACCATTGATCTTTTTTATGTTATCTATATTGTTACGAAATTTAATCTTTCAAGTTATTTTAACACATTTTTAACCGAAATATTCCTAGAAAGAGTCAAATAAATACTAACTCGTATACTAAGTATTATGCTCTTCTTTTGGGTATAACTGAAACATTCTCGATCGTTCTCGCCACGGCTACACAAATCTTCTATTCTCTACTTGCATTTGATGTTAGCTTGTGATCAAACGCTTTCAGACACGGAATATGGAATCTTTACACATAAAAACTACAGAATGTTTCATAAGACATTTTCAATGCTATAGACAAAAATCAGTCATTATTACCTTAGGGAAAAAAATCGTACGAAATCAAAAAGCCATGAAAAATTTCATGCCATAAAGAATCTCGTGCAAAAAAAAAATATCATGCCATAAAATACCGCAGGCTTTAACAAAACTCTCATGTTATAAAACATATTATGCCATATAAAATCTCATGACATAAGAAATCTTACGCTTTGAAAAATGCAATAAAAAATCTTTAAATGCCATTAACCTGTGCAATAAAAAATCTCATTTAAAAAATTTCATGTTATAAAAAATCTCATTAAAGTGCGCTGATAAGTGTCCAGTGCAATAAAAAATTTCTTTTAAAAAATCTCATGCCAAAAACTCAATCTATAAAAAATATCATGCTAAAAAAAATTTCATGCCGTAAAAAATCTCATGCTATGAAAAATCTCATGCTATAAAAATCTCATGCTATAAAAAATTTCATGCTATAAAAAACTCAATCATAAAGAAAATTTGATTTAAAAATGTACAATTTGAGATCGTGTTCACGGTGCTCTTTAACAGTCGATAGGTTTTTGGCTATGTGGAGAAAATCTGTGAATGGGGTTTCATTTGTATTAGCTTAGTGGTCTGAAAAATGCAAACCCAGAAATCGTAGCTGATCATCCCCGCGAAATAACGCAAAAATACATATCCCATATAAAAAAATAAAAAATCGGAAAAAAAAAGCAACAAACATATATAAAAATAGTTATATTTAATGTATTTTGCAATGCTGAATCTGAATCCGGCCTTAAAATTGCTATATCTCATACGGTTTTTGAGATATTTTAGCCTAGAAAAAAGACCGTTTTTGCTATATTTTTATATAACTAGAATATAGAACATTCATACACAGAATTCGATACATTATCTGAAAGCTCCAATCTCTTTCTTTAAAACCACATTTAAATTATATCAATAGCTTAATTTTTCCTCCGAAATATCGTAGACTGAAATAATGATAAAACACGTTTTTTGCACTTTTTTAAGTTTTTAAATTAGGATATCTCCGAGAAAAATAATGATATCGACATTATTTGAATTAGGCTTAAAAGATTGATTAGAGCTTTCCATTTCTGCATCAGAATTTACGGATACACATCCTGTTATATAGCTCCAAAACACAGCAATAAAACATAGCATCGGCTTTTTTTCCTTGTTTAGGGTAAGATATCTCAAAAACCGTATGAGATACAGCAATTCTAAGGCCGGATTTGGATTCAGCATTGCAAAATACCTTACATGCAACTATTTTTATATTTGTTTGTTGCGTTTTTTTTCGATTTTTTTTTTTTTTTATATGGGATATGTATTTTTGCGATATTTCGCGGGGATGATCAGCTACGATTTCGGGGTTTGCATTTTTCAGACCACTAAACTAATACAAATGAAACCCCATTCACAGATTTTCGCCACATAGCCAAAAAACCTATCGACTGTTTAAGAGCACCGTGTGTTGATATGTTTAATTCTCTGTAGTTACATTCCAAACTTGCGTGACATTATAAAACATTGCTTATTAGATTGCGCTGATAATTTTCAGCTACCAAACTTAGTTTATTTATCAAGCCATAAGGCAATTTTAAGCCAATTGCAATTTTACTAAACAATAATTTCAAAGGAAAAAACAAAGTATCTATGCCCTGAAAATTACCCGCATCAAACAATATACTATAAGAAAATTGCCAACATTTTGCACACAGTAAAAATCCTATCGATATTGTCGCCAGCAGTACAAATAATTTTGCAACAACAAAAACTTAGTTTCAAAATACAGTTATATTGGGAAATTTATCGGAAACAACTGACAAAATGAAAACAAGTGAAAATCCACTAAGAGAGCAAAAGAAAACTGAAGGTTAAGTGTGCATATTTCGCACATGTGCTTGATACATTATACATCGTATGCAGCGTTAAAAAATGACGCAGGGAAATAGGTGTATGTTGTACTGAACCAGAACTGCAAAAAACAAACATAACACAAACAACGTGGATGTAAATAGGTGCTGCCAATGTGAAAAATAAATAATGAACAAAAATCATGCTGGTGGTAGAAACGCGACTTAAATGCTACGCACATGCGTGTTATACGTTCAATGCTGCTGCAACAAGAGCTCTGCAACATTATTGACTTAATATTGGCTGCAAATGTTGGGATGTGAATGAGGCGCGCATTAGTTGACGGTTTCGTGGAAGTGGAGGTTTGGTCTTTTTTGTTTTTTTTTTTTTTAACAAGAATTTCCACTTTTTTCCTGTTGTATGCGTTAAACAAACTTGCATGGCGGCAGCACGCTGTGGCAACAGGAAAGAAAAAATGCAGTCAAGAAAATAAACAAAGATAAATGACTAAATATAGCGTAAAAAAGGGGACATTAAATTAGGTGCTGGCACACATATTAATTTTTTATTTTTTTTTTTCATTATTTTTTCTGTTCTGCATCTAATGTGGTGGTGGTGTTGAAGTTCTACTGCTGATAAGCTTTAAAAGAATGCATTTGTGTGTGCTTTATAAGAAGCTCCTAATGTGGATGTGCAGGCGTAGCTAGCTGCAAAGGAGCCAGTAACAGCTTTAGTGCTATTTTTGCAAAAATGGGGGAATAATTATTATTAAAATATTCTTATTAGCACAGTTTAGCGTATACAATTGTTAAAAGCTGGTAGTGAGTGTCAGTTTGATCAGTTAAAAGTATGCTGACAATATTGCGAATTATATGGAATAAGGAGGATTAAATTGAAATTCACTGATATATTTTACTTAAATCACTATATCAAGTTATATTGAAGAGAGCTTAAGTTTTTCTGTGTCACAAAGTTTTTAGTTTCATACGTGATAACATTGCCTTATCAGAAATCAAATTAATGTAGTAGTTCGAAAATATATTTTTGACATAAGTTGAAAAAGCTTACAGCTCTTCATAATAGTTACAAGATAAAGCCTCAAAACCTAAACGAAATAACGCGGCAAACTATTTTCATATAAATTTGGGCGATAATCATTTCTTAAAAAAAAAAACGTAAAATCGCCCAAAACAAACGAAAAAAGCCAAAATTTTTGGGTATTTTTTCCGAAATGATTATCGCCCATATTTTTTCAGTTTTGTTTTTTGGCGTTATTTCCTAACGCCTAAATCGCAAGCTATAAAAAAATCTGAACTTATAAAAAATCTCAGGCCATACAAAATTTCATGCCATAAGAAAATCCTTTCCATATAAAAATTTTGTGCGATAAGATCGCGTGCTTTAAAAAAACATTGCATGTCATGGAAAATTTCATGACATAAAAAACCTCATACCACAAAAAATCTCATGCTAAAAAAACCTTATGCCACAAAAAATCTCATAGCATAAAAAATCGCTTGCAAAAAAAATAACATCCCATAAAAATATTTCATGCTATGTGTAAAAACCTCGAGCTATAAAACATCTCATGCGATAAAAAACTCATGCTATAAGTAATCTCAGGCTATAAAAAATTTTAGCTTTAAAATAACTAATGCCATAAAAAAATTCATGTCACAAGAAAATCTTTTTCATAAAAAAATCTAGTGCGATAAAAATCATATGCTTCAAAAAATCTCATGTCATAAAAAATCTTATGCCATAAAAATCGCATGTAAAAAAATCTCATGCTACAAAATCTACAAAAATAAATCCATCACATAAAAAATCGCATGCTATACAAAAATTCAATCATAAAGGAAAACGTATTGAAGATTTGATTTAAATACACTCAGTTAAATGGTTGTAACCATGTTGAGAGTTTCATATTTTATGAAGTGGTGTACAGCCACTGCTATAATTTGTTAGTCTTCTGCGCGAGAATGTTGCCAATATTACCATCTTAAAGTAGCTGCATTTGCAAAAACCAATCGAGAAAATTTAATTATTGTTTTCAACATATACAATAATAAAAGGCAGTAACTAGCTTTTCAAGCTTATTAAATCTATTACATTTTTCGGTTTTTTTGTATTTGTATTTGATTGGAGTTGTTTGGTGTTAATATTTCTTTATTTGTAATTTGCAAAAGATGTGGTTAACATATCAAATTAACGATTGGAACCAAAATATAGTTAGAAACCATTGCTTAATACGATAGGGAAATAAAGTGGCTTAAAACTCGGCCTAAACAAAACTGCATATATTTCGTGCAAAGAGCTTACATGCTGCAATGAAATACAAAAGTGAAGACTCCTTGCAGTCAGTACTCTGACTTTTTCAATGCCCTAAATCACTATCAATAAAAAAAATTGATATCAATGCATCTTTTATTCCCACAACCACTTTTGATTACAACTTAATTTGATAATACGAAAAAAAAACAGGAATTTACAACCACCAATGAAGTTGTAAGCACAACAGTTGGAAGATGCACAAGTGCATCTCTCTTCAGCATATGAAAAGTGAAAATCTACTGCACTCATAACTCAGCGGTTGACTTCACTATAAAGCGACCCAACAACGACCATATTCAGCAGAGTACGAAATCATTA